>JARBWI010000003.1:1200000-1800000 GCA_037576405.1 Campoplex capitator | reverse complement strand
TGCAAAATAATCCACGCGTATGATGAGCATGTAAGAGTTTGCAAGTGGGTTTATTTTTAGCGCCACTCGTGAGATCCCACGATATTAATTCACCCCAAGAAGAACTGGCCATAAGCGTTTTTGGTTCGGACCAACAAACGGCTGTCCAATTTCCCACGGAGGCAGGCATTTTGACTCTGTGCTGGCTTGAGTTCATTGGCGCAACTGGTATGGGAATGTTCAATTGATAGCGGCCATCGGTGCCTGCTCGCCACACGAACACAGATCTGTCGATCAAAGCAGAAAATGGATGAGGTTATTGGGTTCAGGAAGTTTAATTTCAACATATTTATTTTTTTTAATTACAGAAAAGATTCATTAAAATTTGTAAGAAAATTAGGAGTGATTCGTACGTATTCAAAGTTTAAAAAATCCGTTTTCTCCTGCTCGACAATTTTTTAATAAATATTTTGAACAGTCAAAAAACTAAATTTGTTCGCAGTTATATGATGAAAAAATTTACTTGTCTTTTGCTCCAGAAGCAAGAAGCATATCCTTGGATCCTGAATCAGTGAAAATATTTTCGTCGGTAGGACACCAAGAGAGACTCGTGATCTCGACATCGTGACCTCTCAGTTTATAATTTACGGTTCCATTCCCTTGCAAACTCAAGACGTATACAAGTCCGCTTTTAGTTCCCATTGCTACGATATTCGACTTATGAGGCGAACACGCCAAACACGTGGCTGTCACTTTGCCAAATGAAAATAATTGGCAACCGTTGTAAGAGATTGTCCAGGCCATCAGGAGACCCTCGTGACTCACGAAACACACGAGATCCGGATTGCATTTTGACCAATCAACTGCTATAACTTTTTGTTTTGTCTGAAAATCAATAGATCATGATAAATTCTATTTTCAAAATATAATCAAATGCATCACTTTTTATTTTGTGTTGTCCAAAAATTCAAGATTGAATAAAACAAAAAGTTTTCAAAACAAGAAGTAAAATTTTCTAGAAGTCGTTGAAAGTATCCCCAGTTCTTGCTTGATGTTACTCCATTTTCTCCTATTTTTCATAACAAAAAATATTGAAAAATGTCAAAAAGTTGAGTTTTTGTGAAAAATAAAAGTTACACGATGTTCTCTTTACATAGTCTTTCAATTTACCAAGATTGTCAATGTTGAATATAAAAAAAAAAACAATGAATTTATTATAATACCGAGCTCTGAATAAATTGATAAATAAACATGTAAAGTTACTTGCATCGATATATTGTTGACACAAAATTGCGCTCATAGTGTCCAAATTCCATATTCTCGCTACGTGTTCGTCCCCTCCAGATATTATAAGATTCTTATTCACTTGTCCGTATTCTGGAGAAAACGCGAGGCTAGTGACCTTTTCGGGATGTGCGTTATCGATGAGAGAATAATGAAGAATTCTGCTAATCTTCTGTGGTTTGGCGACAACTATAGAATTTCTGGCACCCCAAGCGACCGTTCCATCGCTAGCGCAAGACAATATGCTGCTGAGGTACCAGTTCGGTGATGGAGGCAACGTAACTTCGTTCATCTTGATCTATTAATCTTTTTTGAAACATTATAAATCAAATGAAATTTTGAAAAATTACAAAAATTTATAAGAAACTGTGTAAAATTGTTGCAACGTAACAGGCTAAAACATCATGCCGCTAGGATGCGAAAAATTCAAAAATATTTTTCAACTGAATCGGAAAATGTTTGCAAAATTTTTATACGAATTCACGTTTTTTTCATTAACAAACTTTTCGTTTCTGCTGCGGATTTAATTTTTCTTATCAGCAACAAATAAATACAATTGTTGACCGTTGAAGCAAGAAATCAATTATTTGAATTTTCGAGGTTAACCGGCACATTTAAAGTGATGAATTGAAATACTACTGAACAATTAATTGTTTACGTTTTGTTATTAAAAACGTTTGGAATCACGACAAATTCATTATTCAAAGATAACATATTAGGAATATTTAAATTAATAAATAGAAAATCGTACGACTTACGTTTTTCCTTCGGTGTCTTCGTACAACGGTATCTCAAAAAATCATCGAAATGACACACACGAACATGCGACGACAAAGGCAGCACAGCGAACAGCTGATCCGGTCGGTAAAAACACTGCATGTGTAATTCACAACTACATGTGTCATTTCTGTACTCTCGTAAACTGCGATGTAATTGGACAGGGAAATCGTGTTTTAAAACAAAACATTATTAGGTGCGTTCCGATATATTTACTGCCGGTACTGTCGGACCGCTACATGCGATGACAAGGTAGATTATACCTATATATTATGTAGCACTCGCAGTAACTTGCAGTGAATATTGGGATTAGGGTCGTTATTGTAGCTTCGAAAAATCAGGCATTGGGAGTTGAAAAATAAAGAAAAATAGATAAAACATTCAGGAAAAAACATCGTAGATTTGCAATGAGCAGAAAAAAAAACTCATCAGAGCGTGTCGTATCTGAACTAATAGAATATATAGGATTATTGAAAGTTCCTTGTCAAGAAAATACGTAGGAGGCTGTTTTTGGCTTTGTTTTCTGGCAGGAAACAAAATATTTCACTGATGAGCGCTGAGGAGTAGACGAGTATGAGCACTCTCGGCGAGCACTCGTGCGTCTGCATTATAATGCGAATCGTATAGTGGCGTAGATTGATCGGGACTTTGTGTATTCGATAAACGAGTTTTTAAATCGTATATATAATTCATCAATATAATTCCATCAAATTTTCGTTCCTGAAAATTCTTATTGATCAAATCGCACATCGAGTTTTATTTACAATGAAAAACATTCTGCTTTTCGTGCAATTCACGTGCATAATAAGTCTACCAATCGAAGGTTTTGGACTCAATAATGAAATTAACGGAAATCCATTGACACGGCTATTCTCGTCGTTGTATCTGCGGAAACAATTCGAGGAAACAGCAAAAATCAACCCCGATGTCGGCTCATCCACTGTGAGTAGTTTTTATATACGTATATGTATACTTTTTTTTATTATGTTTACTTTTTATATATGTACATTTAGGGTACAGTCTTCGAGCGATGCACATTGAGGAGTACAGGTCCTTGCATAAACTTCTTTGCAAGATCGTTTTCTCTATTTTTTATCAATTTAATCGACCGTTATGAGAGGTTTGTTTATTAGGCACAAAAATGACAGTTTTCAAATGTTACTGAAACAATGATTCATTTATTAGTTTATAAATAAGAAAGATTCCAGATATTTATCACACTCAAAGTGAACATGATGCAATTAAGGTAAAGTCAATATTAAGGGGACGTCAGTGTGACGGGCCGGAAAATTGTCCAAATATGAGAATTGCTTGACGGGTACAATCGATTATTGAAGCATTAGATAGTAAATTCTTTCTCAAATATACATTCCGACTATTTAATTACTAATTTTTATTGAAAAATGTTACGAATTGATACGATTAAAAATTCATATGTGACGACAAATAAAAAATTCCTCTTCATTATTCCATTAAAATGTAAAAGTAAAAAAAGTTTTCGGTCTAAGAGAATTATCCCAATTGCGGTAATAATTCCAATCGTGGAATTTACAAACAAAAAAGCAAAAATCTCCGAAAAGCTCGGACGTTGTAAAAAATTAAAAAATTTAAAACTACGAAAAAAATCCGTCTCATTCCCGTTTGACTTTTTTTAAATTTTCTTAATTACCTTTCGATATTCAAAACGTCGCCAAGTTGGTTAAATTTGTTCAAATTTTAATTCGTATCGCTGAGTATTGAATTTAAATCGAAAAATCAAATAAAGTGATTGCTTCGAATACGAAACGATTCGAAAAAGGAAAATGACGTTACTGTCATAATTTTTTTCATCGCACATTATATACAAACGTTTTTTTTTTGCACATCGAGAAAACGCTTACGAAAAATACAAAGTTCAAATGTTCAGAGTCTCGTGTCATTTATTGACACATACACACACACACACACACGATTTTCACTGACAACGCTCCGGGGAGGTTGTATATTCAGCATTATTTATCATACATCAAATGAGTCACAATTGTGTTTCCGAAACGCATTTAAATCGCTCTATACGGATAGTTTTTAAATTATCTGTGACCGGAAGTAGCGATACCCTACTGTCGTAATTAGATTTTAAGAACTATAAAGTCTTCAGCAATCCACTTTTTTGAAATTTTGATAAGAAAATTCCTTCCCTATGAACTGAATATTTAATTCTTTTGGAAAAGACTCACAAAAATAATACCATTTTGCCTTCTTTACTCATGGTGTGTTAACCCCCGTCAGCTGTCAAGCTTTTTGTACTTCAAGCATTGGTCGGAAGTTTTAAAAAATGCTATCCTTTTTTTTTGCAATTGGTGCCTAAATTCTTTTGACATTCTCTGATAAAATTTAATTTCTTATTGTTAAAAATTAATTCGTTTTCTACGTGTAGGCATTGGAAACCGTTTTTTTTTGTTGATATTCCTATTTTTCTCTATTTGTTATTGTTTTTTTTTTATAGTTGGATATGATAGAGAGAGCTGGTTATGCAGCAGAAGCTCATATGATCACTACGGCCGATGGATACATTCTCGAAATCCATCGAATACGCGGAGAGATTGGATCCACTCCTGTTTTCCTTCAACATGGACTTTTGAGCAGTTCTGCAGATTGGGTTATAACTGGAAAATCAAAGGCTCTTGGTATTCGAAGATATTGATTTATTAATTAAATGCATCAAATTCATTCGTTATTCCCATTATCATAATTGATGTTTGTTTTTTTATAGCTTATCTCTTGGCCGACCGGGGCTACGATGTGTGGCTTGGTAATGCTCGTGGCAACACATATTCCCGGGCTCATAAAACCCTTTCGACAACAGATTCGAAATTTTGGGATTTTAGGTGATAAATTAATTCACCGTTTTGTGCGCCTATTGCACGTAAAATGACTGCTTACTTTGCTCATTTTTTATTTTTGAAAAATGCACCGAAAACAGAAAAAAGAAATATCAAGATTAAGGAGTTTCGGTACAAAAGGCAAAATGTTAAGAAATTAATCAAATTTGGTGATAATGTTCTTCAACATCAAGTACGAAAAGACAAATTTTTTCAAAATTTTCTTCTACTCAGTTATAGAGTAATTATGCATTAAGGAGGTTGGCTACACACAACAATGCTGCCATGTAAAAAGCATAGGAAAATTCGAAATGATTAGAATTTAATGAAATTTGGTGAGCATATTCTTTTGGATTAAATATGAATATAGAAATTTTTTAAGATTTTTCTTCTACATAGTTTTCGAGTAATTTAACACTAGAGTTTACATCCGTAAGCATAGGATTCTGATATATATAGGTACATCTTTTGCATATTGTAAACTCCGATTATTCGACAACTATGTAGACGAAAAATTTGAAAAAAATTGTGTCATTGCATTTAATGCTAAAGAATGTTATCACTAAATTTCATTAAATTCTTATCATATTGTCGTATGTAGCCATCCTCCTTAACATGGTTTTGGATGGCAACATTATATCGCCTGTACCGAAACTCCTTAATGTGGAAATGCAGTGGCACATAAAGCTGATTTGAATAGAGCTCTGCTGAGTATTGGCTCGAGTCTCGACTCTGAACTGAGAAAGAAAATTTGTTAATACGAAAAAAAATTTTGTTGTCGGATCAACGAATCGTGGCGAACAAATAAAATTTCTTGATTGAACAATACTTTTGTTGATTCAACAATGTTTTTGTAGTGAGAAATAGTTATTAGCTTCGATTAACATTCGGAGAGAACAAGGTCGATTTTCTTTCACGATTCATTAAAAAAAAATAAACCGAAGTTATATAAAATAACGGATACATTTACAGCTGGGACGAAATGGGCCTTTACGATCTACCAGCAGTTATAGAATATATAACGAATTATAAAAACGATAGTCTCGTGTACGTAGGACACTCTATGGGTACAACTATGTTTTACGTAATGGCATCGAAGAGGCCTGATATCGCTGATCGAGTGAGAGTCATGATTGGACTCGCTCCGGTTGCTTATTTGAGTCATCTTAAGAGTCCAGTGAGAATCATCGCTCCGTTTGCTGATAACATAGAGGTCTGTTTTTATTTTTCAATTTATTTGACAACCCAGAATAAACGTATTTATTTTCGAGATTAAAAAATGCCCATTCATGTGTTTTGTTTTTTAGCTGATAGCCCATTTTCTCGGGGCCGATGAATTTTTGCCACAAAATATATTGCTAAAATTTCTTGCCAAATACGGCTGTGAAATAGACACGTTGGAGGAAAAAATATGCGCTAATTCTATATTCGTCATTTGTGGATTCGACAAGGCTCAATTTAACGAAGTAAGTTTATTCAATCCTTTTCGTTTTATCTTTACGATTTTGATGGATTTATCTTAGAATAAAAATATGAATGGTAATGCTATAAAATTGATAAGAATAAATAAGAAATGTAATAACTTGAAAAAATTGTATTTTATTGACAGACGTTGATGCCAGTAATATTGAGCCACTCGCCTGCTGGCACATCCACAAAAACTCTCGTTCATTATGGACAGGAAATAAATTCAGGTCGTTTCCAAGCTTATGATTATGGAGCTTCGAAAAATCGTGAATATTATAATAATACTTCGCCGCCCGATTACGATATCTCGAAAATAAAAGTACCCGTTGCCCTATTCGTCGCTGACAACGATTGGCTCGCATCTTCCATCGTAAGATCGAATTTACTTTATTTGGAACAAAATTCGAAAGAATTTAACCATAAGGCGATGAAAGCAGTAAGAAAATTTGTATTTTTTGTTTTTCCAGGACGTCGATTCTCTGTGGAAACAATTGCCAAATAAAATTGGAAAGTACAGAGTCCAGTTTCCGAAATTCAATCACGTCGATTTTCTTTGGGGGATCGACGCACCAAAATTGGTTTATGAAAAATTGTTTACCGTTGTCAAACAATACAAGAACGTTAACAACGTCAAGCAAATTTCTCATTCACCGTACGGAATAAGCAGAGTCTAAAAAAAGTGCTGTTCGTTACTGCCTGGACTGACATTTCCATCGTGATTTTTCTCATCAAGTTTCAGCTTGTAAAATACCTCTTTGCACCGACCCAACATTCTCAGATTCTATGACGTCAACCGTCGTTAAAGTATCATCGCAATCGCAGTTGCAATTGACGTTTATCGAATTGAAAAGATTTTGATGTCGAAACGTAGTTGGGGAACAATGTATGTGAATGACAGCTGTTTCGAGGCTCTTCTGAATATTAATTTCGTATTTGTATTGGAACAAGTTAACGAAACAAAAATATTCGAATAAAAGAAACGACGATAAGGAATGATGGTTGAGAATTATGAAATGAAAATTATGCAGAATCCATTCGTGACAACGGTCCGCCATCACTGCAATAATTTTGATACATTTTGACAGTAAACATGACATTAATGGCAGTGCTAACCGCTCACCTAATGAGTGTAACATTATAGTACCGCTTAATGAAAATTTAAAGATTAGCTGGTGCCTGTAGACTATTGTAAATAGATGGAGACATTTATTTTTCAACGTCGAACATAGTTGTTCAGAATTTCTTCCAATAAAATACTTGAAAAAAAAAAAAGATTCTTAATTTTTTAACTTCTTATTCTTCCATTAAAATTGTAACTATTTTTCTATACAAAATTAGAACCTCAGCCACCGCTCAATTCATTCTTTTTCAAATTACCTTCAAATTGGTAGTTCATTTTTTTTCGTTTACGATATTTTTTCGTCACTGATAATGACATTTTCAAACGTGAAAGGTTCGTCGTAGTTGGATCAGCTGTTTGCCTTTTTTTTTATAGAAAATCAACTAAAGTTTTTTTAGTGAACAGATTTGATGTAATATCGATCTCCTTTGTGATTTTTTACATAGTTCATCAATTCAAAACGATTGATATTTTTCTTTATCAATATTCCGAAGCTTCCTGTATAGTACAGGAGAGTTTTTTTTTTTTACGAAACGAAAAATTCGTTTTTCGAAGATCGTACTTGGAGTTTCCTCGAATTAACGGCTTCGAAAAAGTGCTGTTCCGTCGTTGAAAACAAAACTGATTTTTCGGGTCACGATGACACTTTCGTCGTTGTCCGCCTGCTCATATTTCTGTCTGGGATAATAGTTATATTTGCACATTGACCCTTATCCGATTAAATAACATCAATAAAGAAATCAATCCAAAAGGAATTAACGAAAAACACGAAGAAAATATGAAAAAATCAATAAAATATTATGTAGATCCAATCCGCGATGTCGATTGATGGGCCTCTCAAGATGTATACTGACCGTTGGTAGCTTGTGTTCGATCGGAAATCAGTTCTCAATAGGTTATGTGTCCGCTAGATGGCGCCCTGAACGGTTGAAAATGCCGCGGCTCCCTTTTGACACCCTCCCACCTCCCACCCAAAATCTTTACACACAGCAGCACACGCTTCTCGTTTCGCGCTCTCGGTGTGTGAAAAGCGAATGGCTCCGTGGAGGTTTAATTCGAATTTTACGGGAGTGCTTTGCGTGCCAGTGAGGCCGAACGGCCAATTCGAATGTTCGATCATAATATTTATATAATAAACTTGCCTTTATTTTTTTACGTACGAGACAAAAGATTGCAATTTTAACGCTGATGTCAACGAGAGAGACACGCACGACGCCGGAGTCTGTACCAAGTAAGCTTCACGTCGCTGTTCTCACTCCCCCTCGCTCTCGCATGCTTTTTTTCTCCTGTCATAACAAAGTTGGTCCACGATCGGTCGATACTCTCGAAGGATCGCATCTTCGTTGTTCGACTCTCACAGATATGTGCACGACACTGCTGCGTTATTGATGCTTCTTTATTTTTCTCTTCCATTATTCGTACCTATACGTTTGTGGACATTTGTTCGAAACCTGTCATATTTTTTGGTCAAGTGTTTTCGCGATCCTGAAGATTTCTTCTCTCCGCTGAAGTCTTCAGATACGTATAATTGAATCGTTCAATCGTATCAATATTTATACGAAAACTGTTATGGTCGTCGTTACATACAGATATTCCATGAAAACCTTAAGAATGTTTTGAATTTTTTATTTTTCGTATTTTTCAGCGTTTGGCTTCCATTCACTCTCAGCCTCTGGCCATTTTTGTGTCAATATTTCTCGTCACGATTTCTCATCGCCGTTCTTATATATATTTTTTGTCTTCCTACATTTTGTCGTTTAGAATATTATACAAAACTCCTTCGACATCGAACTGAGCGATTGAAATTGAATCGAACAATGATAAAATGATTGATAAATGATTTGAAGAATAAATTCAAAACAGTTTTTTCTTTCATCAAAAAACTTTTCATTGTTTCAGCATTTTTTTTTTTTTTCGTGAATGTCTGTATAGCTCTGCAGTAAAATTTTAAAGGCTATTCTCCGGTAATATTTCTCGTTGGCTCGTCGGTATTCCGAATATTTGACCCGTTAGGAATCTTTCTTTCACTCGAACTCTCGTACGTCGTACGTTCGAGAGAGTTATATATGATGAAAAATACGCTCCGAGATCTTATAACCCTTGGGAATAATACGCCGTACAACTGACTCATCCAACAACTAGCCCAGTAGACTTAACATTCCCTGTAGACGAACAAGGCAACAACTAGTGATGCAGCTGCAATTTTTCTTCTGTCAGAAAATTATTTCGCTGAGAAAATTATGGTTTCATGTAGTTTAATGCAATCAACGCGAGTGAAATTTTAATCAAACTTGCTACACTCGCATGAAAATTTTATACTTCACGGATGAATATAAATTGTAACATTTAGAAAAATACACTTCTCTCAAAGCTTCGAGCGTTTTTATGGAAACAATTTTTTTTTTTTATTTTTTTAATTTTTTTATTTAAAAAAACATTGAAAAATGCAATTATAGGTTTTATGAAAAATATATGACGATAAAAAATGAAATAAGAAGGAAAAATAAACAGAAAAAAATCAATTGTACAGTGAAATTTATTTCAATTGATCTTTCTTTCTTTTTTTTTTATTTATTTTTCATTGCCTCGTTATGAGAGAGTTGGATGGAAATTTGAAAGCACTAAGCAGACACAAACGAAGCGTTTTAACGTTGATATCGCTGCGCTATTTTTGTATGTTTTTTTTTGTTTTTAGTTCAGTACAATAATAAGTGCGTCTAAAGCTATTATAAAATTCGTCGTAGGCCATTGAACCGTCAGGTTTCTCTTGTTTCGTTCCCGTAGATGTTTCCGCATGATATTTTATGCGAAAGAGAAGAGTCGACGAATCGTCTCGGGCTTTTAAGTCCTGTTTCGAGAAAGGCCTTGGCGGAACCGATGATCCCACGATAATTTATTGGACGGTGCGTTCTCATAATCACCCATAGAAGTTTGCCAATTACCGTACAAAATTCCAGCATCTCGTCTGCAAACGGTAAATCCTATTTTTATTTTTTTTTTTACAATTTGTGCTCGTTTATAATCCGAGGTTTTGAATTTATGATATTGAAAGTTGCGTCATCGGTATGCACAGTAAATTTTGTGTTTATTTGTATTCGGAGGCTGTTTACATTTCTTCGCTATCAACACTGATCACACGTTTTTTTAGAATCTCAAAAATATATTCGTATAACACGCTCACTGTGCGAACGCTCAAGGTCATGTGAAAGAAAAAAATATTTTTTCACTAAACGTTTGAGCGAGCGATGGTAAAATTGAATTGAAAAATTTTTCGTTTCTTCTCAGAGATGTTGAATTATTTTTTATGTTATGAAAATTTCAATTGATATTGAACGAGTAGATTCGTAGATAAATGAATGAATCGTCGTGTATGCGTGAAATACGCGTCTAAAGTTCACGAATATTCGAAGCTGGTGTTAATAATTTTTCGAGGCAACTTTCACCGCGTGTTGCTTGTGAGCGACCTGACGAACGTATATATAACGTGAGTGTGTTATGAGGCTTTTCTTGTACGAGAGAAACGTATCAACGTATTCGGGACTGATGACAAAATAATAATTATTCGTTAAATTCCTGTAACTTTAATAAATAGTGTGAAAATTTTATTTTTATTTATGAAGCTGAAAAAGGTGATACGAAAATTATTTCCACGTTTTTGTTTTTTGTTTTTCTTTATTTCGTCAATTTTTTTATATTCCCTGTATTTTGCTCGGGTTTCCCTTCTATGGATTCTTCGAACGAGCTCTCGTAACAGGCTCACAGATTATCGAAGTTTTGAATAAATATTTTGTGAAAGTTACTAACTTTTTGGCTTCTTGTTTCAAACGACGTGTCGACTCAGTTGTCATTCGTCGAACGGTCGAAAAACAATTTTAATTCGTAAGAAAATTATTCCGCTGAATATTCATCGCTCGAAAGCAACGAAATTTTCTTATTTTTTTTAATTACTATTACCTAATGTTTATTTCGGTTCAGACGATTTCAATTTTTTTCTGGCGCAATTGCAAGTTTCTTATACGAAAAATGTGCTGGATAATCCGAAAAAAAAATTCAAAATTTGCTGATCCAAAACAAACCTTTTCAAGTCACTTTTTATATTTCTACACTTTTTATTTGGAACTCGATTCTCCTATGATTTTAACCTCGATAACTTGGAACATGAGTCTTTTCCATAGCTCTCAAGTATCAACAGTTTTTCATGCACTTTTAATTGATAAACAACGGATAAGAGTCCCAATAAAATAAATTTTCATTGTTTTTTTTAGACTTTTGTTCCGAACGTTTTAATTTTTTTTTTGTTTTTGAGCAGGTTCCGATTGGGCAAACTTTCATTGTAAAAGTGACAGATTTTCAAAGAGTTTTTCGACTCGAATCAAAATCCTCGGATCTAGAGTCTTTCGTGATCAATATAAATTTGTATTTTCGAGTACTTCAGTGACGCCTCGTGGTTGAAAAAAAATAATGGAAGTAAGCGGTTATATATATATATATTTTTCTAAAGGAACGTCAATGAAGAAAAAAAGAAGAAAAAAAAGTAAAAAGAATTGATTCGCTACTCGTCGAAATCGGTTTTTCTGTTACGTAGAAAGCGAACGATGAATCAATGATTAACAAACGAATTTATTCGTATTATTCATTCGAGCATCTCGACAGTATTATGAAAAAAATTTGAAGCAATTTATTCATTGCTTTCCTCATTGCACGCAAAAGCACCGTGTAAACAGATTTGAATTTTAATCCGTGACTCGAAAATTGGCCTTCAAGGGTATATTTTTCATGTTTTCATGCACATAAATATCTGTCGTGTTTTGTTGTGCACTTTGGTGCAACGGTGTACCGTTATACGTTATTCATCGCTCTACTTGGACACGCGGGTGGGCCACGCTCCGTGTGTAAAATGCACTTAATCATATACCATTTAGATATATTCATACAGGCCTTTCTAAAGAGCATTCTCTCGATCCGATTCTATTTATACCGATAACATATGTTTTTAAATGAATATAAGAAAGAAAGAAAAAAAATAAATAAAGCCAATGGGCGCGGGAGTATATAGAAAAACGAAGAGAGCTCGATCTCAATACATATCGAAGAGGGGTCACTGCATATATTCAGAGTGTGCAACTTTCTGTTTCATACACTTTTACATTTATATATAACATGAAAAAAAAAAAAAACAAAAACAAAAAGAGGTGAACGATTATCAAAAAAACTATACATTTGTCAATACATTTTTAATGTCCTGGCAATTTTCTATTGACAGGGTGTCCTACGACCTGAAAATTCATGAAAAACCTCAAGGAGTTTCGGTACAAAATGCAAAGTTTTAAGAAATTAATGAAATTTGGCGACTATGTTCTTTAACATCAAGTACGAAAAGACAAATTTTTTCAAAATTTTCTTCTACTTAGTTATCGAGTAATTATGCATTAAAGCAGATTTCTTATGCCCGAAGTGTATACCTATATATATGGAAACGCTATGCTTATACACGTGAACTTCAGTCTTCAATTACTCGATAACTGTGTAGAAGAAAAATCTGAAAAAATTTTTATTGTCAAATTTGGCACTAAACGAATATGTTCACCAAATTTTATAAAATTCTTAACTTTTTGAAATTTTTTTTGTTTTTAACATGGTTTAGCATGGCAACATTGTATCGCCTGTACCGAAACTCCTTAAATACGTAATGAAATTTCATTCAGTCCTGAAAAAGTCATGAAATTTCATGAAAAATTATCATTAAACCTGATTTCTACGAGGTTTCCCCAATTTTCGTAAACATTTCGATGTTTTTATAATTTTATATGGAAATTTTGAAAACAATTACAATCCGTTTGTTTCTTCCCCTGATTTTTTTTTCTGATAATTTCGACATTTCCTGATTAGCAACAAAATAACGAAATTCAACTTTTTACTCCTCAGAGATTATTCTATATCTCATTGGTTACGAATAGTATTATTTTTTTCTAAAATTTTTTAATATTCGTATATCTTTCGTTAGCGTACAACGTACACATTTTTTTCAAAAGCATAATGAAAATATTGAAATTCTGTAAATTGTTATATTTTCATACCAGCGACTCCTCCATAGTGTCATGAAAAAATCCATATTCCATGGCCTAAAAAATTCTCAAGTCATGAAACTTTGATCCTGGTCAAAATTAGACACTCCGATTGATTTTCATTGAAAAGTATTTACAGTCATAAATTACAGAAATTTTACATGTTATTTAACAAGAAAAATACAATTTTTCGTATTATTTCGTGGTATTTCTATGAAAACCAATGTTATTGTGAATTATTCATATGACAACGATTACATTTTACCTAACGCATTAGACAGCTCACGATATAAACTTCATTTCATCATGAGAATCAAATACAAACAAAATAGAACATCATCGAATCCAGTGAAAAAAGTATTTTTTCAGATGGAAACGCTTGATTAACCAGTTTCGTTTCTGCCTACGTACTTCATCATAAGTACACGGTCGTATGTCAAAATTATTTTAGTAAAAGCAAAGCGCTTTGCGATCAAAGAAATCTGAATTTTTTTTTTTTTTTTTTTAAACCACGGAATTACTAAAAAAAAAGTTAAAAATCCCCTTACTTTGCAGTCTTACATATTACGTTTAAATTATTATTGTATCAAAAGTTAAAAAGAAAACTTTTGAAAAATTGGCCTACCATAAAGAACGTCAGTTCTTCAAAAAGTGAATGTGAAAAGTCTAAAAGAACAATCTTGATAGACTTAATTTTGTTTTGCAACATTCAAACTATTCTGTAACATCACAAAATAAGGTTGTATCTCATAAAAGTACGAAGTTCGTAATAATAAACGATCGTTTCACGATAACTCGATGTCTGGAGAAAAAAAAAATGCATATTTCACCGATGCGTAGTAAAAGTGCAAGTTTTTTGTTCAACGATATAGTAAAAGTGACTTTAGTATTTTAATCCGCAAAAGGTTTCATTTCTTCAAGATTTTCTACGTAAGATTAAAAAAATATGTATTCGTGTATACCGTTTGATTCCCATGCACATATGAGACGCGATTCTTATTATCTTATAAATATAACTCGCTAGAACCTTCGCATCAACAATTGTTGTACTTAGACTTCTATCTGTAGGTGAAACGGAAATTCTCGAGAGGTCCTGAGAAAGTTAAAAATTGTTTATCATTTTTTTTTTTTAATTCCCACATTGGGATGTAAGTGGTTCAGTTTATCTTGATTATTATGCGAAAAGAAAGCGTTTGAAGATCGAATAGCTCTGAAGAAAATAATGAAATACTGAATATTTGAAAATACATAAAAAGTTAATTAAAAAAAAAAAAAAAAAAAAAAAAAAAACGAGAACATTGTGGAAGCGCAATATGTGGAGAAACGATCTCCGGATGAATCGTGTCTTCGTTAACATGTTTTAATTACGATATAATTTAGTAACTCCTCCAGCCCATCATGAACCGAAGTTTCTCCTTCATCGTCCGCACTTTTCCACGTCAACTTTATGATTAATACGTTGGAATGGAAAATTCATCGCTGTATACTCGAACTTTCAACGATGCATATTTAATAACATCTCTGATCTATACGACATTTTGAAAACGAGTTGAAACGAAAAAAAAAATTAATCTACAAAAACAAGGCTCGGAGACATGCATATATAAATCCTGCAAATTCCTGACTACCGGGACGCCGGAAGTTCGATAATTATAATAAATTACAGATTAAAGTCGAGCTCAAAGACCAGGAAGTAAGTGAGAAAGTCGTCAAGAGATATATATCTCGTGGGAAGACCCAGTTTCCCGTATGAATTCTGTACATCTGTATATACATGACTCGAGAAGTAATTTAATTATTTGATCATCGTCACAGATGAAAGCGATCCAGCGAGAAATATATGAGATTCGGTGTGATAGACTAGCGATCATTTTTCTAGAGAATTGTCATTTCAGGGTAACATTTTTATTTTTCAATCGTCACCTCAGGTGTATCTTTTAGTTTATATAGAAAAACAAATCCTCGAGCAAGGGGAGTGCTGTGAAAATATATTTAGAGGTCCCTCATCGACCTTGAAATTTTCTCATTTTAACGTTGGAAATTCATCTTTTTTCATTGTTTAAGGTCCTCGTCAGTTTTGTTCGTAACAGGATTTCGAATGGAATTGTATTTTCTACAAAAAAAAGTCTTCTTACCGAAGTCGATAAAGTCATTTCCGCGAGTAATTAGTGTCCAAACCTAATTTTGTGTGGAAACAAAAATCTGAGATGGAATGTCTGATAAATCCATATAAAGTGTGTGGCCTCTACTACGGTAAACAAGATAGCTTTTATATCAGCACATCGCATGACCAGTTTTATCACTCGAATCAAGGGTTGAGTAGACCAACACGTTGATTCGATTTTATGTCAGCAGCCCTTTGAAGTTTTTGTATGTCAAATAATTCTTAAGTATTAATCTCGTAATAATGAGTGGTAAAACTCGAACCGACGTTGCTCGAGTGATATGAAAAAGCAATTTCTCGTTCCATTGAACCAATCTAGTTCGTCGGTCAGAAAAAAATTCATTCGAAAATGACAGCACACGAAAAAAATAGGACCTGACTTAACTGACTTCGATCGGAAGACTTTTTAAGAGAATTCAATTCCATTCGAAATCCCATTATGAAAAAATCATAGAATATCGTCAAATTGAAAAGGACCTAAAACAATGAAACATGATATGAATTTTCAATGTTAATCGAATGGAGAAACTTCAAGATCGACGAGAGACCTCGAAATATTCATTTTTACGCAGCACTCCCCTTGCCCAAAGATTTAGAGTTTTTTTTTGGATATAAACTAAAGATACCTGAGATGACGATTCAAAAATAAAAACGTTGCCCTGAGATGACATGTTCGGTGTCTAGAATAGAACAGTTTAAGGAGGATGGCTACCAACGACAATATGATAAGAATTTAATAAAATTTAGTGATAACATTCTTTAGCATCAAATGCAATGACACAAATTTTTTCAAATTTTTCCTCTACATAGTTGTCGAATAATTGGAGTTTACAATATGCAAAAGATATACCTATATATATCAGAATCCTATGCTTACGGATGTAAACTCTAGTGTTAAATAACTCGAAAACTATGTAGAAGAAAAATCTTGAAAAATTTCTGTATTCATATTTAATCCAAAAGAATATGCTCACCAAATTTCATTAAATTCTAATCATTTCGAATTTTCCTATGCTTTTAACATGGCAACATTGTTGTGTGTAGCCAACCTCCTTAAGATTAAAGCGTTAACAAGAGTCCGAAATCTCGTGGAGAAAGCTTGGTTATCATTTTTCTTCACGAGATTCCACGTTTATTAGATTTTCTTTTTTATTATTCCTGTGTCTAATCTTTCAAGTTTTTTTTTCGAGTCCTTCCCTATCACCACTCGAACCCCGCACGTTTACCCTAACTTTGCTGTTCCTGTTTGTACGAGATTCCCAGAGTGTTGCTCACAGCAAAACTTTCCTGCACAACTGTATCGAATTTTTGCACGAAGGCCGAGGGAAACTGTGGAAAACCCTGCCGATACAGGCGGCTATATATTTAACCGAGTTTTAGATGATTCGGACGACGGAGAAACTGTCCAGGCGCTCGATGATTGATGCGTGATCCGGTGCATGACTGAGCGGTTACCCATCCAAGTATTGACCTCGTCCGAGGCTGCTTAATCTGAGAGATCGTCGAAGCCATACACCCGTCAATGTCGGTACGTTTGCCAGATATTGAACGAGCTATCTGGTGGGATCTAAAGAGGCCGGAAGTGGAGGGGGAGCGTTGCCTCGCTGTGTCAGCTCAGTGGATAGGTCACGCAACGCCCAGTTCCGCGTATCAGTACACTGGATTGGCCGTTGATAATCCATTGATACGACACCCAACGATAGGCCGCACAGAAAACAAAAAAATGGCCAAAGATTTTTTATTTCTTTGAAATTTTTCAATTTACACATCTCTCGATACATCCGAGCTCGATTTTTTTGTTTTTTTTCACCAGCGCCCCTAAAATCTTCATACTAATTCGTTCGAATATCAAAGTCAGCTGCTATGATGGGCTACTACTATGGTTGCCCATGCGATCCTCTCGCTCTGCTGCGGGCCTGTTCAGTACTCGTGTTACTCTTGTAATTATACACCGAACTTCAATACTGATACAGATTCAATCGGGGAGAGAGCACGTAGTACAAGAGAATCAAGTTTTGAGATATGGGATGTAGGTGAGAGAAAGGAGGCGGAAGAAGGAGAAGGAAAGAGAGAGAGAGAGAGTTTAGTGGGATATTCGATTCGATGAGACACGATTCACAAAGTGGTATCAAAGATAAGGCTTCTTATGTACAAAAGTGAAATGGGACAAACAACTGCCTCTGAAGCGTATAATATCAAACGTTTCCAATTGTTCATTAAGGAGATTGGCTACACACAACAATGTTGCCATGTTAAAAGCATAGGAAAATTCGAAATGATTAGAATTTAAGGAGTTTCGGTACAAAAGACAAAATGTTAAGAAATTAATTAAATTTAGCGATAATGTTCTTCAACATCAAGTACGAAAACACAAATTTTTACAAAATTTACTTCTACTTAGTTATCGAGTAATTATGCATCAAAGCAGATTTCTTATGCCCGAAGTGTGTACCTATATATATGGAAACGATATGCTTATACACGTCAACTTTAGTCTTCAATTACTCGATAACTGTGTAGAAGAAAAATCTGAAAAAATTTGTATTGTCAAATTTGGCACTAAACGAATATGTTCACCAAATTTTATAAAATTCTTAACTTTTTGAAATTTTTTGTGTGTTTCAAGGGGGTTGGCTACACACAACAATGTTGCCATGTTAAAAGCATAGGAAAATTCGAAATGATTAGAATTTAATGAAATTTGGTGAGCATATTATTTTGGATTAAATATGAATATAGAAATTTTTTAAGATTTTTCTTCTGCATAGTTTTCGAGTAATTTAACACTAGAGTTTACATCCGTAAGTATAGGATTCTCATATATATAGGTATATCTTTTGCATATTGTAAACTCCAATTATTCGACAACTATGTAGACGAAAAATTTGAAAAAATTTGCGTCATTGCATTTGATGCTAAAGAATGTTATCACTAAATTTGATTAAATTCTTATCATATTGTCGTATGTAGCCACTCTCCTTAACGAATCGATCAATTAACTTTGCTTCGTCTTTTATTTCATTCCCGTTCGGATAATATTATCATTAGGCATTCGCAAATTTAATATTGAGAAGAGCGAGATATCAACAAAATGTATGTACAGCGGTGTAGTGAAAGCTACGGAGTATTTTTATCTTTAAAAATTATAAGAGTAGAGAGGTGACAAAATTTCATCTATCGGGTATAGTATCGAATCCCGTAAAATTCGCTATACATCTGAATTATTTAAGACGAGAAGAGGTAAGAGACACGCGATAAATCTTGAAAGTCATGGCCATCGTTGGGGATACTGGGAGTGCATTCCGGCGACCCCAAGGCAAGGGAATTAAATGCCTGATGCGAGAGCCATGAGGGCACACTGCTTGGCTGACTTGTTCGTCCGCACGGAAGAGGAATCTTTTGTGTGGATGTGCGTGTACGTGTGAGTTACTTTTTTCCAAATGTGTATATATATATATATGTATAAGCAAAATGCACTGGAGAGTCCCGCGAGTTTGTGCGCGAACGGCCCGGAATCCGAGGATAACCGGTAGGACGGGTTTAATCTTTTTCTCTCTCTCTCTCTCCTTTCTCTCCCTCTCGTTTTTCTTTCTTCCTCTTCCTCGTCGTCTCACATCTTCGAGCCTGTGTATATATCGTCGAGAGTAATGTGCCCTGGTGAATATCTTGCCATATACTATTCCCTGTCATATTATATTTGCAGTATATACAGGGAGAGAGTCTCCTGGCCTTATCAGGGGTCTTTGATTGGCTCAACTAATTAATAACTCATCAAGAATTTATTCGATCGAAATGCAACCTGCTGAACACCGAGTAAAGTGATTTCGTGAATCCTCGTTTACAAATCCCTGTCATGACAAATACTCCGTCAACAAGACCTTAGAAAATTACTGTTTTATGACTATTCATCATTTAACAAACTTCTTCGACGTATATGAAATTGAAACGTCGTAAAATCGCGTTTCTTTCATCATCAGTAGTATCTTGATTTCTTGAAATTATTAACCAAGCCCCAAACGTTTTTTCTACTCGAGTCGATGCTTCTTCAAAATTATTATTCTCGTGTATCATCGATCAAAAATTAGCACGAAATATTTTTATGTCAATCTGAAAAATATTAACTGGGACTTGGATTATATGGAGGAGGGGGGGGGGGGGGGGGGGGGGGGGGGGGGGCAAATAATTCCACGCCGAAATCACAAAAATGAAATCACTGTTTTTTCAATCGTCTACTACCCTAAAACTAATCGTTTTTTTTTTTCATTGATCCTTGGACCATTCGAGTGGGCAGGATCTGTACTATTATTGTAGAAAAAAAAAAATGTTCTCAAAAAAAGTTGATTTTACAGAGAGTTACAAGCTCGTAAAAATTCCACACTGATTTGTACTCGAGAGATTTGAATACTTCTGCGACAAACCCCTCGAAGGTGTTGGCCAATGGCACTCTTAATGCAGTACCGTATCTCATTTGCACAAGAGCCAAGAGAAACTTGTGCAAAAACCCAGTCGATGAAGGCGACTACATGTTTCTACTAAATTTCAATTGATCAGAGCAGCATCGAAAACGCGATCACGAGAGTCGCGCACCGATCGCGGTGTCAGTACTGCAATAAACATATTTCATAAATTTCTTCCAGTATTTTACCTTGGTCGATGAATAAAACAAGGTAAACGTGAAATATATATTTTCCGACTCGAAATAGCAAAACGCGATTGAATTTTTACTCGCTTCTCTCAAAAGTTCAAGTTTTATTTACGATTCTTCGCAGAGATCCGTTATTCAAATTGGTGATTATAATTGAAGAAATAAGAAAGAAAAAAATGCAACGTATGATATATGACTATTTGACGATGTGTAAAAAACTGTCGAAACAGCGAGTCCAAAGTAACGTTCAGCTCGCTTTCCAGTGCTAAATTCATAATACGTCAAGCCTCTTTTCTCAAGGAAGCGGCACTAAGTCTCGCCTCCAACGTCGATTAACTTTTGTTCAACTACTGTTGGAATCATAACTGTGTATTTCACGTATTCATATGTATATGTATATATATATATATATAAATACAGTAAAAAACAGTCCGAAGCTCGTGTATATATACATTCAGCTCGTAAACTTTGCCACGGTGTACTGCCTCGTTTTTTGGAGTATATCTCGCGTACGAACTCTGCCTTCTTCCTCGTATATACGCCGGAAAAATATGAATTTTTGTTTTTTTTTTTCTCAAACTTTTTACCTTCTCTTCCACGACGTTCAGGTGTCTTATTCACCTTTTTTTTTTGTTGTTGTTGTTTTTTTTTAGTATGGGCTTCGTGTACACGTGCTCGCCGAGTGTCGCGTGACGCGAGCTCGTCGTCCTCGGGTTTCTTGAACTGAGAGTGTTGTGTGTACGTCTCTGTACGGTTCTGTATACTCTCGGGTACTCTGCATACGTGTGTTACACAGCCTAGAAATGTGTATGCGTTTAATTAATATTTGGGTCAGACATCCAGCGGGAATAATAAACTCTAATGTTGCTTTGTTATTGGTAGTTATAACACATCGTCATAGTCGTTGAAGTATCGTTGAGATAAAGGTAAATACGATTTTGCATTCCGGTCAAATGAAATGATCATTTTTGACAATTCTTGAAGACCAAATCTGAGGCTTCACTGCGAAAACGAAATTTTGTTGCCTGAATGAAATAAAATAGTCGAATACGTCGCCGGACAAAATATTATGGATGAATGCCAAATGGAGGTGCATAGAACCAAAGATCTGTGGACCTCGACTATGGCATAAAAAGTAGAAATAATCAATGGTTGAATCAACAAAATAAATTTTGACCAAATGAATTTTGTTGGATCAACAAAATTCCGTTTTCAGTGTTCGCTCGAACGTTTTGGTTTCGGTGAATTTTTATAACGGCGTGTCTTATCGAGATTGTAAAATATTAAAAAGTGAGATGGATTCGAAGAAGCATCGAGCGATGCACTGAGAAAAAAAATTTGAAATTGTGGCGAACAAATTAAATTTGTTGATTCAACAAAACTTTTGTTGATTCAACGATATTTTTGTCGTGGTGAGAAATTAAGTATTTGAATGAACCAAATTTCGTTTGGGTTAACAAATTTCATTTTGTTCGCTCCGATTCGTTGAACCAACAAAAAAATTTGTTGAACCAACAAAAAATTTGTCGAACCAACAAAAAATTTGTTGAATTTACGAATTCATTTTTCTCAGTGTGGATGCAGATTTTCGTGATGGCACTTTCTCATTGGGATTCTTCTAAGAACAAGCCCTCATTTTTAATCGATTGTATAATTCACCAAGTTTCATTTTGATCCTCAAAATATTCTTCACGTTTTGACCAAATGGATTTCTTCTCCGAGCTTCATCATTTCACCGTTGCAACTTTGATGGTTTTTATTTTTCGAAGACTCTTTGCTATTTTCAAGAAAATATGAACTCGAATAAAAATCTACGCGGTGGAATCGTGGATAATTGCGGTTGAGAAACAAATTGAAATTCGATGCGTTAATAATCGCTCGGATAAATACAGATTTCTGTGAAAAATCCTGATAAAAATGTGTCGTCGTCGACATTTGCATTTATCTGAGTTGACGGTTTCGCGAATTTATCGATTTTGATATTTTTCTAGGTTAAAATTCTCAAGTTCGACACTTCTTCGTGGAAATCATTTTTTTTTTTTTTCTATGAATTCTCGGAAAAATGTATACAAAAACGATAATTTTTTATCATTTCGACACATTTTTAATCGCTTTGCTCTTCGAATCAACCCACTTCTTAGGCGTTATCGACGTAGCCAATAGAGCGATGAAAAATATTCATTGAACAGCAAAACTGTTATTCGTAGCTGATCGTATATGGAAAGAAAATTTCGACACGCATCAAGATTCCAATCAAGATACTGGTCCTAACAGTGTACCGTTACCATCGATGCGAACTGGGATGCTGCTCTGCAAGTTTCGTTTTTTCATTATGAATCTTTCATAATTGATAAAATTAATTTTCTCGTTTAATTACGTTTATAAGTATATTCAAATTGGAATGATAACAAAAGAGATGTATTCAGAAAAGCGTGAAAAAAATCTACAAGAATAACGAAATAAGCGAGAAAAATAATGATTATTTTCTTGGATTAAAAATAAAAATGTTCGCGACCTCATCGATTTGACCCGGAATTGAAGATATTTTACGAAGCTCTGAATAAAACAAAACGGCTGTAGAGATATACGTAAGCGATTGAGATAAAAATAATGGCATCACGCTTAAACTTGGTTCGTTCCTTCGGCGTCGATTCGGTTAGTAGCGAGCGAGGCTGTATATTTCTGTTTCCTCGTGATGATAAAGTTACAGCAATGGCACAAGTGCAATGCTTATATTTGTGTACGTGTCAACGTGTATGTGTGTGTCGGTTAGTGGTTCTAAATTTGAAGCGACTCAAGTGTGAATGTTGAAACGTTGATTCGAGGGTAAAACTGTTCAAGTTTATTTATGTATATAATCGCACGCCTCGCGATTTTTTTATCCTCCATTATACGTCGCAAAGGCGCACGAATTTGCACACAGCTTTATCACTTCCAGTTAATTGCCGTTTTCACAAAGGTCATACGATCGCGTTAGCGGACGCTTTCGAAAATAGATAAATGGCAAAATTATTGAAGAAAAAAGTTTATCAGTTTTCCTCTCCGACCAAAAGTCGATGAGATATTCGCTAATTAATATCGACAGCCGATCCAGTTAGCCGATTCGAAGACTGCTGAGTCGACCGAACCGCCACGGGGTTATCTAACTTCTCACTTCTCTTGCTCTCTCTCTCTCTTTCTGCAAAAGCACGTCGGATTGGGCGTTCCTTTGCAGCAATTTAAATAAATATATTGATCGATAGAAACAATAAAAACTCCCGACTGAAAAACTCCTTCCCTTAAGAAAATAGTAGTAAACTTTAAAAAGTCTGAAATAATAAAAAAGTAGATGTCGGGATTTTCGTCGGGAGATTTGTACTTCTTATTCAATGATTCGATTATAGAGACATCTCCCGACGAAAATCCCGACATCTATTTTTTTATTATTTCAGACTTTTCAAAGTTTACTACTATTTTATTAACTGAAGGAGTTTTTCAGTCGGGAGTTTTTATGTTTTTACAAAACATTTTTTTATTTCACACTTTTTAAAGTTCATCATTTTTTAATCAATTATTATAAATATAATTGAATAATTAAGAAAATAATAATAATAACACAATCAACCAATCTGTCACAGCGACAACCAATCGGTCACAACCAACCGAGTGAAGTATGGCGCAGATGTTGCGAGTGAATATAGTTATGGTGGCATCACCTATTGTTGTGTCGATATGGTTGAACGGTGATTTTTTGTTTTTCTAATTATTCTTTAAATATACAAGCAATCGTATCAAATTACGACTCCAAACCTCGTCCACTAGTAATAGAACCTATGTCTCAAATGTAGTCAAGTAATTTATCGCCGTTTCAACAAACATTCTGCTTAAAAAATTCGTGAAAATCAGCTGATCGCGGTCAAACGCATAACTCCCGGCTTTTGTCCGAGTGGGCTGTCGGGAGTTAAAAAGAAGAAATAAAAGGAAAATGATTGAGAAACTGAATTGTAAAATACGTTGGTACGTTTGATCGAGACAAACTCAAATGTCACAGAGCCAGAGCGTATCACGCCGTATGATTAGTTATATGGAATCCACCCTTCGTGTATACAGCTTTCGATAGCTTTCGATATCAAACTATATCCTTATCCATAATACACGTAATAATGCGATCTCTCTAATTACTCAAGTGTGTGTGTACAGGGATATTATAGTTGAGGGGCTAAAGAAGGCCATCGGACCGATAAAGCGAAATCCGATTGTACCGCAATATAACCGCGAATAGTTATCGTCGTTCAACTGTCTATATAACTCGCAATGGACGAGAATATACCATACAGGTTTCCCGCAATTACCGAGCGAGTATATGTCGACTTTTCGAGAGATTTTCACACTGCGTTTACGTGGTTTACGTTACAAGGTTTACGTGGATTTGTAATCACATATACCTTTAAAGAGGGTGGCTACATACGACAATATGATAAGAATTTAATAAAATTTAGTGATAACATTCTTTAGCATCAAATGCAATGACACAAATTTTTTTAAATTTTTCGTCTACATAGTTGTCGAATAATTGGAGTTTACAATATGCAAAATATATACCTATATATATCAGAATCCTATGCTTACGGATGTAAACTCTAGTGTTAAATTACTCGAAAACTATGTAGAAGAAAAATCTTAAAAAATTTGTATATTCATATTTAGTCCAAAAGAATATGCTCACCAAATTTCATTAAATTCTGAACATTTCGAATTTTCCTATGCTTTTAACATGGCAACATTGTTGTGTGTAGCCAGCCTCCTTAAAAAGTCATTGCTGTAAGTCCAGGCACGGAATGGGCTTACGCTTATGTGAGTTTGACAAATATTCGACGAAGGACGGAGAGAAAGGAAATTTTATTGTAAACTAAAATCATATTGTTGGACAAAAGTTTATTCAAATAAATCATGAAAATTTCGTGCGTAAACGAATCAACCAAATCGACGAAGCCAAATGTTTTTGTTCGAACTACATTTCATTTATTTTTGTATAATAAGTATATTCGTTTGAGTCTCAATTATCGGATTGACTAAACTGTAATCGTTGGAACGAACGAATGAATGAATTTATTTTCAATGATATTTCGTTTAAATCGATATGAATTTGTTTAGCTGGACCAAAGTTTCGTCGACTCGACCGATAACTTGTTTTAGCATTTATAAATTATTTTGTCTCTCGTCTCAACAATGATTCGTTGGCACGTATCGAACCGATTATTTTGGTTTAGAGATACGCAATTTGTTTCGATCAACAAAATTTTATTCTCGCAGTGTATTTCGGATTAAATAATCGGTACGAAATGATCTTCCTCGCATTTTCATCAATCATTTCAATACGCGTTAATACGATCGAAATATTGGGACCGAGCTGTTTGCGGCGATCGATTAATATGCAAAAAAGGGTATAAATGTTGAAGATTAATGAATCACCGAATGAATGAACAATTTGCGGACATTTCAAAAGTACCGGGAGCAAATGAGACTGTCGAGAGATGATATTTGAGGCCTTGAGATAGTCTCGAACCCACTGGGGAAATACCCAAACTTCAATTTTACAAGATATATTTTCGACTTGAAACAAATATATATATTTAGTTTATGATACACGCCGCAGACAAGTCCAAGTGCGCAATATAATCTTCGTTCTTGTTTTTAACGTCCTAAGTGACCGTATCAATTTAACGAAGACTATTTTTTTTTTCACTGCGGTAACCAGATGTTCTTCGATGAGCAAAAGAATAGTATTCTCAAGAGCACATTAATGACGAAACCACATTTTTTTAAATTTATTTCAATTTCTTTCATTTTGTTTAAAAACAAATAAAACCAGCAACGTGTGGATTATTTGAAATTTTTTTCTCGCACCGTTTCAATTAGTACTGTGGACGAACAAATGCGTCGGAGTTCAGGTTGACCGAAACAGAGGCCGGGAGGGGAGGAGATGGGGGAAGGGGGGGGGGGGGGGGGTCTAAAACACGTTGATCCTATAAGGGTTACGAATGAGCTACGCAGAAGGAGACCAAAAAAGGGAGGAATAAAAAAAAGCCGAGTTCGCGATTATTCGAGTTTTCATACGAATTCGTAGGTGAAAATTAAAAACAAAAAAAAAACGAAAGTTTTTTACTTTTTATTTTCATATTTACGACGAGAGCATTCATGGGTAAAGCTCGAGAGGGACCGTGCCAATTAAAAAGTTTATACAATGCTCTATACTCATCCTCTGAAATATCGCAGTTATTATATTTGTTTTTGTATCACTCCCGAGATACACTTGCTAACATAAATATCAGGCTTGTATATTATGGTGCTGAATTTTCAAAAGTATGAAAATAAAGTATACACCAACGTCCTTTAACTCACGCTTCTATTACTCGAATTCGTTCTCATTGAAAAGAAATAAAAATACACTGAGAAAAAAAGTTATTGGAACAACGTAACAAAATTTATAAACTATTCAACGCGCGCGTTAGTTTTTTTATCAGACTGCGCGTATACATTCTGACCAAGAAAATTGCAGTTGGATCGACAAAATTCTCCGAATACCATCAATTTCCATAATACCAACAATATTTTTTTTTTTCTCTCGCTCAGTAGAATAAAATAGATGTCATAAGAAAGAGAGCAACACGCTATATTATTCCCGTCTGAGAATACCGATGGCAACATTCTCGTAGCAACCGTTTCCGAAGCGATTTAATGTCGCTTCTTTTTATCTATATTTTTTTTTAATTTAATTTTTTTAAATTTTATCTATATATATTTATTTATTTATTTTTTTAATTCTTTTAAATAAATAAATAAATTTTTTTTAATAAATAAAAAAAATTATAAAAAAAAAATAAAAAAAAATTTTAAATTTTAATATTTTTAAAAATATTTATTTATTTGATCTATATATAAATATCGATCTAAAATCTCGATAAACATTTAATTCAGAAGACACTTTACAGAGACGAAAAAGTTATTAACAAATTTCTCGACCCCCGCGATACGAAGCAAGAATCGAGTAACCGATAGCAAACGAATTTTCTGGCTTGCAATCCAGCGGGCCATTCACTCAAACGAAAAAAAATATAAACAGAAATGAAAAAAATAAAAAAATCAATAATTCAACGTAAAAATGATATAAAATACGTGAAAAGTTTGTATACTCATTGAAGATGAGAGAACTTGGCTCATCTCGTGTGTACGATGTACGTGTGTGTACACATCACTGATAAACACATGCATGAATTTTGAATGTGATTACACCAACACTGTGACTATATATAGCCTCCATATAATTAGATAGCGAGGGAAGTTAATGTCTGCGTACATGTGGGTGAGAGTCTTTAGCCACGCGAAAGCATATTACAGACATGCCTTCTCTGGGTAGGAAATACATGCGTGAGATTCTGTTGAAAGAACGAGTGTGCGTGAAAGGTGGTGATTATAGGGAGTGTACGACGGAGAGCTGGTGCACGTTGTAACCGGGAGTAAGAGAGAGACACGAAGAATTGAGAGAGAGAGAGAGAGAGAGGAGGAGAGAACGTGTGTTGAAGCGTGTATACAAGTTGTCTCAAAAGTAATATCCGAAGTGTCTTGAGCAATTTGATAGTCGAGTTTCGTCGAAAATGTAGCTGCTCGTCGTTTCGTTTCTGTATTAATTAGCCTCGAGTTTTCGCTGTGCCCTTTTGTCATCGATGATAAAAAGTAAATGAAAAACTTTGAATCCCCTAAACAGGTGAATCTCGAAATTCTGAAGAGTTTCTCAAGAATATTTCTCTCGAACTATTCTGTCGTGAAATATTAATGAATTAATGAGAACGAATTCGGTTGGTCGTTGATAAGAAGCACAGGAGTGGCGAGGATGAAGCGTTGACACGCGAGCCTATCAGCTGCTGCGATCGCAGAGGCGGGGGCCAGACACTCTCTCTCCCCCTCCACTTTGATATCATCTCCTCGGTCCATCCGATTGGCGCTTACTAATTAATTGATATCTCATGAAAACGTAATACGAGAGAAGAACAGGTGAAAAAAAACTTTTCTCGTTATTATTTTCGGTATCTTTTAAGCAATGCAGGCTCAACTATTCAGACGCCTTGTATATACTATACAAAGGGATATAAAAAAAAAAGAGATAGGAGAGTGGTTACAAAGCGGGAGGTAGAGAGAGAGAGAAAACAGGAGCGGGAGGGAGAGCTCTTGGAGAGCCTCCATACTCTGGGAGTCTCGTAGTGAGGGATCCCGGGGTCTGCCACGGCTACGAGCACCAGTTCGCGTCGAGCATCGAGCGAATGCGCGGCATTCTTCGTACTCGAACGTGTCTCGAATGCTTCATAATAAGTCGTACAATCTGTCACTCGTTCCTCCTATATCTATATTCGTTTGAATACACGCGTATATTTATATGCATATATATAAATATATATTTGCTTCTGTTTCTTTAGTAGTCCCACCAGGGACAGTGTCTCCGAACTAAATAAAATTTTTTTTTTAAAACAGCAATAAATATCTCACGACGAGTCAGAATATTCGCGCGACCATTCGTAATCACTCGTACCATTGAATCACGCTTTTATCAGAATCATTCAAATTGTTTTTTTTTTACACATTTTTTTGCAATACATTAATTATTTCGTGCTTGTGATACCGAAGAAAGATTAATCGAAAGAAGATGCCTATTTGAAAACGTCAGCAGGACTCGAGACGCGACTAGGGATCCTCCCACACTTCGCCCGGATTTCATGAGAAATATATATATTTCCCACAGGTATAATATCCCTCATAATGGAAATCTATAGCTTTTACCACTGTATCTAACTCCTTCTGAGGAATTTAAAATCTCAAACGTCTCGCTCGTCTATATACGAATATATATACTTTCAAATAAATTCTATTCCTTCTCGCATTTTTAAAAGTTGATATTTTATTATTATTATTATTATTGTTGTTGTTATTGTTATTATTATGTTACAAAAGACAGAGAGAAGAAGTGCCACGAGAGATTACTTGGTTTGGCTCATTTTCATCGGGCTACCTCGAGTCAAACGATAAAAAAAAATATTACGAATCCTTTATTTTTACACGGAGCATATTTTTTTTATGGTTATGGTATATAAAAATTTTATTTTTAATACTTCGAGCCGCTACCGCGTCTCTTGATACAAAAAGTATCGACGTTCCAGTGGGATTAGAGCCAATATTTTATGAACTAAAACACTTTTGACACAATATATATTTCACCAAATATTTGTGTACAAAAACGTTTTTAATATGATTTTATGTGCTAATGCATTTATCGGATGAGTATGATAGGAATATCAGTTCTCCGAATAAATTTTGTTGTTTTTGTTGGTTTTTTTTTTTTTGAATATTTATCACAATATTTTGATATTTATATGCAGTCTCTATCTATATTCGCGGACACCGAGATATGCACGTTTTTTTTTATTTACAAGTGCATGGAAAGCCGAGTAGTGTGAAGAGCCAGGTCGATCTGACCAACGCGACTGGCACTTTCTACTTCTTACTACGAAGCGTCCCGTTTCTTATTTCACAACTACGACGCTGTATAAGAGAAAGAAGAAAATAAAGGAGCGATGTATAGACTCGTGGTTGGCATTGAAAAGAGCCTAAAACAAGTGAAAAATAATAATTGGGCTAAACGATTGATGCTGGTCTGTTCGAAGGAGAAAGTAATACATGCAGATAACACGAAAGATTAGCTTCTATATTTTAATTGGGTTATTAAAAGTAAATATCTCTGCATTTTTTTTTTTTTTTTCATGCATGTCTCTCTATAATGAGCGTAGAAAGGTCGATGGTTTTTTTTTGTTTATTTATTTTTTTTTTTGGTTTATATTCGATGTTGTTTTTCGTACGAAGTGCGTCGCTCCGGAAATGATTTCTTTCTCTCGCGACCTGTCGAATGAAGTTTAATTATACGAAATCGAAGCTCGATTAACGCACTCAAAAATAATATTGCTTTCACATTTTTTTATTTATTTATTTATTTGATTTTTATTTTGATTTATTTTTTTTTTCATTTTATCCGAAAAAACTTTCCGCCAGATCGAAAGACTTTGACCGTCCACGTAGCTCGTTTGAGTTTCGTGCTACATACGAAATGAAACGCGCTCTTGAGTTCTTCATTCACGAGCGGCCAAGAGTTTGTTCGAAGTTTGAAAAAAATTTAGTTTTTTTTTTTTTTACAATCGAACACTCGAAACTTTATGATCAAACGAAAATATAATTTGTGATCAATTCGTTTTCGGGGTACGCTCGATCGTTTCGGTTTTGACTCTAAAGATTTTCATCTTCGTGCATTTTTACTGTTTAGTTTTCCGAAACATTGATACGTTTCTGTTCATATTCGTTTTCTCTCGGGCAATCGAAAGGTTTGGAGAGAAAAAAATATATATATTCATCTTCCCAACGAATTTCAACTCCACAGACTTTTTGATTTTTATCCATTTACGATGTGTCATTGATCTTTACGATTTTTTCAATAATTAACATGTCACTGTGAAGAAGAAAAAAAAAAGTTTCTACTTCACCCAACGGTAAAATGAAAAACCGCCTTTTTATCCTCTGTTATGCACTTGTCATGGTTATCGAAGCGTGCGGAATTTCTTGCCGTTTCTGCAAACATCGAGAAAATTCCATTTGTTTTGACACTCGCTTCTCGATTATAAATCCACCAGATATTTATAAGCCTCTTCAATTGGTTGATATTTAACGCTCGAACGAAAAGAAAACATAATTGAGAAAAAATCATTTCGAAATTCGGAGACAAACGCGATCGAAAATTTATACGTTTTTTTATTTCTTATTTTTTTTCTTATTTTTAAAGCCAACTCAGGGATCGCGACATTGATCAGACTCGTAGGCGAGAGGACGCCAATGGGCTTAAAAAAAAATTCTCTTTATGAAGATCTTTCACGAAGAGCTCGCTGCCTATTATTTTTCGTACCTCTCAACGTAAAATTAACGGACTGCTTTTTTCATACAGTCTCGGGATCCATTTTTGTGGGCGCTAAAAAAAAAGAAAAAGAGATTAAAACGCCGTTATGTTCGTGGTACAAAATTCGGGTCTAAAATTTAAGAAAAATGCAGCTGAAGAAATTTTTGGTGAATGAAGAAACTCTTTATTCTCGACAAAAAGAGGGGAAAAAAAAAACCTGTCGTATTATCCATTTTGTGGATGAGAAATATCGAATCGTAGACTCGGGAGGGCTTCACGCGGCCCTGCTCTCGTTTCGAATCCCAGAAATACACTCGAACATCACTCGAACTGTAAATACAACGAGGGAGTGACGTGTCCACATCGAAGAGCAGACAACGAATTGATATATTGCGTTGCATTAAATATCAATTATCGAAAGCCGAACGACATTAAAACGTTTTTTTTTCTTCCAATACGGAAATCCATTTGCCGATACATATAACCGGCGTGTTTGCGAACATCTTTGACGCGAGTAATTGCGGTATCGATTTTAAGGAGGGTGGCTACATAGGACAATATGATTAGAATTTTATCAAATTTAGTGATAACATTCTTTAGCATCAAATGCAATGACACAAATTTTTTCAAATTTTTCGTCTACATAGTTGTCAAATAATTGGAGTTTACAATATGCAAAAGATATACCTATATATATCAGAATCCTATGCTTACGGATGTAAACTCTAGTGTTAAATTACTCGAAAACTATGTAGAAGAAAAATCTTAAAAAATTTTTATATTCATATTTAATCCAAAAGAATATGCTCACGAAATTTCATTAAATTCTAATCATTTCGAATTTTCCTATGCTTTTAACATGGCAACATTATTGTGTGCGTAGCCAACCTCCTTAAGCTGTGACTCAGTTTGCGTCAGTCAGCGTGTCTGTGGCAGTCGTAGAACCGATTCGAAAAAGTGAGAACATCATGAATAACGCGACTCCATGAAATACAGAAAATTGGCAATATATTCAATGGTGAAAACAAGAGAGTTTATTTTTATTTTTTTCCTCAACGATCTTCAGAAAAAACTAATTTTACAAAAGATTCCAGCAATTGTAAAAGATTTTTCAGAATTATTTTGTTATTGCTACGAGGAAAATATGTACTTCGCGATCGATTCTCTCAGCTTTGATACAAAATTCCAAATTATTTATGCGAGTTAAACCTTGCGAAGATTTGCTCGGTAGAACGTTGCCAAACTTGTTTATTTATGAAATTTCATATTTATCGTATAATACCGCACCGTCTGCTCCGTTGTTTCAAAAATTGAATATGTATGCGCATATATCTCACTGCATATCCATATTTATTACACACCGGTACTGTGCGAAAACGATGAGAGAAAACAATGCATATATTTCACGTGTGTCTAGCGAGAGGATTCGGCTCTATTGATCTATTGACGCGATCCCTAGTTGAACAATGTATAAAAATAAATTTGAAAAAAAAAAATGAAAATAGAAAGGCACGAGGAGACATGCTCACCGGAGACGAAGTTTTGTTGAAATATTCAAATATTTTGTTGAACATATTCAACAAAAACATTTTAAGATTTCAACAAAATTTTATTTTCGCTTGACTCTCGAATCGTCGTTTATCTCATTTTTATCATCCGGATTTTCGTACATAGAAGCATAGTCTCGCTTCGATCGTAACATCAGACAAGAGAATCTCGAAACATGAACTTTCGGTAAAAAGTATTCGTTTCGAAATTCCAAATTTTCCGAAATAACCAACTATTCCCGGTATAAATACGAAATAATAGTTGTTCAAATCACCATACACGAAACCGAGTGATCAAAATTCCTGTGACTTCAAGAATTAGAAAAAAAAAATCTTGTAAAAAAGTTTCCAAGTCATTTCGTAGAGTGTTAAATTGTCCATTTTCGCCCTCAACGATCCACGTAGAATTCTACGACTTTTGATTACCAGTATCTCGAATATGGAACGGTCGCAATCCCGTTGAAACTTTGCACGTTATTATATAAGAGTATTCTGAGCAAGTTTTCGAAATCAACAAAAAAAAAAAAATAATAAAAATGGATAGAAAAACATCAAAGCGAGACCACTTGATCAGTGAGCACTCGACGATATCGCTGGACCAGATTGTCTCTCGCCAATTAACATCCCATCAACGGTTCTTTAAAAAAGTAAGAAAAAGTAAAAGACACACATAAATTTTGATTCAACTTGTGAGAAAGAGAGAGGAAAAGATAAATCTGAACATCATCGGACGAAGCGTAATCGCAGATCGCAATTTCGTACAATTGTTTTGATAATGTTAGACTATACGGTACACTATGACGTTGGTGACTATCGACTATGCCGTGCAATATGTTCACCGTCGAATATATAAGAATCCATATATACATACGAAACGTGAGTACTCGTTTTATATACACGTTGTATATATTAGCAGGACGGGTTCAAGCGCACTTGTACCACTCGATGTGTGCAACGACCGCGTGTCTCTCGTTGTCCGGGTCTCTATACACGTATCGGTCTTCTTTGTCTAACGGACTAAACACGGCACGTTCAAACATTCCGCTGACTCCTTCGCCTCATTTTCCCTCTCCTCTTACCTGTGCTACGTGTGTACTTATACATGTATGGAGCATTCGACACCAAATCAGAAACGTTGCAACTTTTTGTTTATCAATTTTGGCTCGAAATTTTATGAGTTTTAAGACCCCTTCGAACGAGGCTCCAATTTTCTCGATCTCTGCTCATGAGATTTTGTTTTCTTTTATTTTTCTTTTCTCGAAATTCGATCTTTTTCACCAAATGCTCATAACTTTTTGCTCACCAAACCTGTGTACCGGTGTTTTTTATGCTTTTTTTGTTCACCGGATTTTTGTGCTTTTTTTTTAACGGAAAATCATTGATCGGATGACGATGGATATTTTTTTGGTCAGAAAGCCGGTTACTCCAGAAGTTTCCTCATCGATAAACCGGATAAAGTATGTGAACGGTGTCTAATTTGGTAGTCGAGAGAGCGCCAGCTCCGATAAACCCTGTATCCTTGCGGGAGGATGGAAAAAAAAAACACTTCTGGCTCAGTTTTTCGGAGCAAACTCTGGTCGAAGACAAACACGTTGAAGATGATGCCAGCAGACGAAAGGAGAGGTCGTTGACCTCTCGATTTGAGAGATCGATCGGATCGAAGTGAAGTTTTTCTTGGAATTTTTTCGTTTTCACCACAGATCAAGCCAAAATTATTTGAAATCATCAGACACATTGTTTTTTTTAATCTTAATTCTAAAAATCTATCATCTACAAGTTTCAATATCCACATAAGTTGGATGGATGACGAGATCAGGGCGTCTGAGCTTGGATTCTTCGTGACATGAAATTTTGCGTTTAAGGAGTTTCGGTACAATAGGAAAAATGTTAAGAAATTAATGAAATTTAGTGATAATGTTCTTCAACATCAAGTACGAAAAGACAAATTTTTTCAAAATTTTCTTCTACTTAGTTATCGAGTAATTATGCATTGAAGCAGATTTCTTATGCCCGAAGTGTATACCTATATGTATGGAAACGCTATGCTTATACACGTGAACTTTAGTCTTCAATTACTCGATAACTGTGTAGAAGAAAAATCTGAAAAAATTTGTATTGTCAAATTTGGCACTAAACGAATATGTTCATCAAATTTTATAAAATTCTCAACTTTTTGAAATTTTTTGTGTTTTCAACATGGTTTAGCATGGCAACATTGTATCGCCTGTACCGAAACTCCTTAATTAAAAAATATAAATGTTTGACGCGTGATCGATTTGGCGTTGAACGTTCCATATGAATATGTACAATGTAAAGAGATTTTCTAAAGAGTACATATGATTATACAGAAGCGGAAAAAGCACAGTGAACGAATGGCAAGAGATCTCGATCAGCGGATATTCATACATTTTTTTCTGAATTTCATCTCCCGACCTACAAAAATTCGTATTCATATAGTTAACGCTTGAGTGCACACGGGGATTAAAAAAAATTCTTTCTTCGTTATATTCCATTCGGCGAAGCCGAAAATTAATTTCACTCCTTTTTATTCGCCAATTTTTTTCGTAATTCTATCAAAAGCTCGTAGATCGTTTTGTCGCAACGTCGAACTTTTATAAATTCAATTATAAAATGACGATTTTACGAATTTAATTGCAACAATTTATTTTACACATGTTTCAATAATCATTGTATCGACTAAAGTTTTTACTCACAGCAACAGGCATTCAATTTGAAATATTTTATGTTCGGAGATGCTCGCGAAATAGAGCCACGGAGCTGAGAAACTTTTGTATTTTTGTTCGAGATCTAAAAAGTAAATTCACATTTAAAAAAAAATGAAGCACCATCGATGGAACAGAATCGTTGATACAGTTTAGAAAAAAAAATCGCTCAAAAAGGGATGCTAAAAAGAAAATTTTTGACAGATAAAAAAAAAAGTATTTGATCGCTGGATTTCAACGATGTAAACTCCGATACAATGCAAACACTCGGTGCTTGCACGTACGAAGTGCTCTCATAGCGAGTTGAGCAGCGGAGATGGAGGGCTGCCAGATAAATAGAGAATTAGCAGCGCGTCGAGAGAGGGTCACCGAGGCTGACTGAGAGTAACCGCGACAGAATTATCTACATTCTAGTAGTCAGCGCTATGTCGTTCCTATTCCTGCATGCATACACGAAACACACACATTTTGCTCAAGCGTACTTACGTCCTTGTATTTGTGTACAGATACGTGTGTGTGTGTGTGTGTATAGTGAAAATACGGATGTGAATAGAGGAGAATGAAGAATGGAGTAAAATTGCGCTGAGAGTTCGAAATGGTGGTAGAGAAAGAATGAACGAATGGTTGAATAAAGAGAGAGTGAGAGAGAGAGAGAGAGAGAGAGAGAGAGTGCACGTTAATAGCGATTGTGCAACATGTGCAGCGTGGATCGCGTACACGTATATACGGTGTAAATCGAACAATGCGAGATATCGTACCGTAACAATATTTTTCACCTATTTCTATATCATTCCCTTTATATCAACGTGAAAAAGTATCGTTCGAACAAAAAATAAAAATCAATTTCATTGTTTCAATGAATTTCATATTTTTCATCGTTCCCAGAGAGATATATATATGTTTCTTCTTCAAACAAATAAATCATTGATTTTCAAGCTCTTTTCAATGCTTTTATGCTTTTCTAGCCAAATATTCTTTCACAACGATAAATTTGACTGAAAAAAGAGAATTTTATTCGTTAGAACGAATACCGAACAATCATTTTCCCAATAATACTCCGTTTTCGAAAGATTTTAACAAACCGAACGCCTCCATTTTTTTTATTCCACACTCCATTGATGCAAAATCATTCATTTATTTTTTCTGCCTCGTTCCTATTCGTAACAACTTTATTCTTACGAATCAAAAGTTTTCGGCGAAAATGTCAATTTTTTTTCGAGATACAACATAATCGATATGGAATTTCGGTACAGGCGATACAATGTTGCCATGCTAAACCATGTTAAAAACACAAAAAATTTCAAAAAGTTAAGAATTTTATAAAATTTGGTCAACATATTCGTTTAGTGCCGAATTTGACAATACAAATTTTTTCAGATTTTTCTTCTACACAGTTATCGAGTAATTGAAGACTAAAGTTCACGTGTATAAGCATAGCGTTTCCATACATATAGGCATACATTCCGGGCATAAGAAATCTGTTTTAATGCCTAATTACTCGATAACTGAGTAGAAGACAAATTTTGAAAAAATTTGTCTTTTCGTACTTGATGTTGAAGAACATTATCGCCAAATTTCATCAAATTCTTAACATTTTGCCTTTTGTACCGAGACTCTTTAAATATTATAAATTATTGTGAAAAATCGTGTAGTTGCTTTTAAACGTTTCCCGGAAAAAGAAATTAACGAAAGTAAGAGATCACGGAGAAAGAAGTAACCGAAAAAAGAAGAAATAAAGGTGCAAACGTCGCTCTCTCGATCGTTTTGATATACAAAGATTTGCGGCCTGCACATTGCACGCGGCAACATTCTACCGATATACACATAGTTGAACGAGCCTCGTAGCGGGGGTGTCGGTCTGTACCAATCCTGCTGCCTTAAAAAAATTCGCCTTATCCTCACGTCCACTCGTGCATGCTTGCGATAACTATTTAAACCGTGACGCAATCCTCGTTAGAAACGTTCGCACTGACGCATTATATATATACATATATATATATATATATACAGTCAAAGAGCCACGTTTAATGGTTGACCGTGTGAGAGTCTCTCGGGCGCAACAAAGTCCGCATCAAGGACTAAAGCCTGCCGCTGCTACTGCTGCTGTGCTGTATTTTATTTTTTTTTCTTCGTACATTTGCTCCCACGTGTATGTATTTGCTCTCTAGAATTTCCTTGGCAGAAGACAAGTCCATCAAGATGCGAAGTCGCGAGAAATCATCCCACAAATCCCACTCTTAGACACAAATATATATATCTATATATGTATTCGTTCATGTATATATATATATGGAACTGAAACTCTCTCGCGTACGCCCTCGGTACCGCACGGTACCGTCCGGAGAACCGGAGATGATGATAACGAGCTGGCCTCGTACCTCGTACAAGTGCCTCAAACACTACCATTATTATTATTTTTATTATTGATACTATTGTTATTGTTACTACTATTACTACCGGCGATACTACTACTCTTGAACGGTGTTACATAGTCTCGATAATTCGAATGAAAAATTCTTTTCATTATTATATTAAGGAGTTTCGGTACAAAAGGCAAAATGTTAAGAAATTAATGAAATTTGGTGATAATGTTCTTCAACATCAAGCACGAAAAGACAAATTTTTTCAAAATTTTCTTCTACTCAGTTATCGAGTAATTATGCATTAAAGCAGATTTCTTATGCCCGAAGTGTATACCTATATGTATGGAAACGCTATGCTTATACACGTGAACTTTAGTCTTCAATTACTCGATAACTGTGTAGAAGAAAAATCTGAAAAAATTTGTATTGTCAAATTTGGCACTAAACGAATATGTTCACCAAATTTTATAAAATTCTTAACTTTTTGAAATTTTTTGTGTTTTTAACATGGTTCAGCATGGCGACTTTGTATCGCCTGTACCGAAACTCCTTAAGGCTTGGGATTTTGATGGAGAAAAAATAAACAACTTTTTTTATCTCTTATCTTCATTTCGAAAGAAAGAAAAACAAATTTTGTCTTAATTGTGAGAACAACATTTCGGTTGAAAGTTTTGATAATGCAGCCGTTGAGAAATATGGTTTTTGGGAAAACACTTTTGAAAAAAAAACTATCCTCCTGGTGCTAGTCAGGATGCTGGACTCCCTCTCTGAATTCAGAAATTCAAATATTTTCTGTTCGTACGTCACAGTACAGCTTGTCGAGATTAAACGAAAGTTTCGAATCGAAATTGAAATTCAAATTTTTGGTATGGTTGTGCACGAAAAAGTAGAATTTTCGATCATTATTTCACCTTGTGAAATAAATTGTGATCGTGGAAATAAGAAATTCTTCGTTCAATCTCTACTCGGTTGTATCTAGAAAAAGAGAACGAAATTTCAACGGGATCGCGGTGCATTAGTTTTTGAGAAATCGCGTCGAAACTTTGTCGAGGTTCGCTTTTAAAGTTGGCATTTTTCTTTCTTCTTTTTTTAGTTACGAAAAGGTTTTCGAATTTCAATGCTTTTGTTGAAAAATTGACGTTTCCTCATCTCGATGTACAATTATAAATTTTCCCCCCCATGAGAATAATGCTATTTCCTAGTTCCGAAGAACCTTCGTGTATAATGTTCGTGCACCGTTAACTTTTAGAAATGGGCACGAATAATTAACATAAATCGGGGAACGATGTTTCAGTGACCGTGACCACTAACGCTTGTCGAGTTTAAAGTGAACGTGTTGCCCGAATAGTTTCACCCGTTTTATTATACGCAGCTCCGGGGGCGGGGGGAGGGGTGAGGGAATGCTTTTCGTCGGATTTATATGTCGTGAAGATTTTTTTTGTCAAGTGCCCGAGGCTCTAGGAGAATCCATCGTTCGGTACATCTCGTTTCCGTAATTAGAAGTATGCTTCGTTGATTCTTCTATGACGTTTGTCGTAAACGAAAATAAATTTTTATTACGGAGTCCAAGAATTTTGCTCAATTTTGTATTTTGTTTCATTTTTTTTGTTTATCGATAAACATTACGTTGACCGGACAATTTTTTTTTACAGTCAAACGATCATGAGTTTCTTCAAAATTTGACATTTTTCGAAATGATTTTGAGGGAAAATTATACGAAGTCAGTCGCTTACGTTGGTGAATCGAATTTCCGCAGACCGGTCAAATGGTCACGGTGTAATATGGTTTAAGCCTCTGATCGCTTCAACTAACGTGTTGCAATTTAGCCGGCATGTCCAGTTTCCTCTCTTATTACGATAGCGTGGAAAACTCGATTTTGTTCTCACGCGCTCTGCTCTTTTCCGGTATTTCTCATGTGCCCCAGCAGAGCGACGCTCCAAGCCTCTGCAAAGAAAATGGAGAAAAATAAATTGTTCTCTCGGTGGGGAATTCGGAGGGGAGAAAATTACTGCGAGGGAAGTCGGTGCTTTTTAATGGACGATATTAAAGGGAAATCTGTTGAGTTCGAGCTCTGAGATTCCAGTTCGTGGATCGCGAAATATTTTTACTGCGCCGGAAACTAAAAAACGGTTATTAAAATTGATTAACATATTAAGGAGTTTCGGTACAAAAGGCAAAATGTTAAGGAATTGATGAAATTTGGTGATAATGTTCTTCAACATCAAGTACGAAAAGACAAACTTTTTTCAAAATTTTCTTCTACTTAGTTATCGAGTAATTAAATTAAATACGCATAAACGAGGTTGGCTACACACAACGATGTTGCCATGTTAAAAGCATAGGAAAATTCGAAGTTATTAGAATTTAATGAAATTTGGTGAGCATATTCTTTTGGTTTAAATATGAATATACAAATTTTTCAAAGATTTTTCTTCTACATAGTTTTCGAGTAATTTAACACTAGAGTATACATCTGTAACCATAGGATTCTGATATATATAGGTATATATTTTGCATATTGCAAACTCCAATTATTCGACAACTATGTAGACGAAAAATTTGAAAAAATTTCTGTCATTGCATTTGATGCTAAAGAATGTTGTCACTAAATTTTATTAAGTTCTCATTATATTGTCGTATGCCATCCTCCTTAAAGCAGATTTCTTATGCCCGGAATGTATACCTATATATATATATGGAAACGCTATGCTTATACACGTGAACTTTAGTCTTCAATTACTCGATAACTGTGTAGAAGAAAAGTCTGAAAAAATTTGTATTGTCAAATTTGGCACCAAAGAATATGTTCACCAAATTTTATAAAATTCTTAACTTTTTGAAATTTTTTGTGTTTTTAGCATGGTTTAGCATGGCAACATTGTATCGCCTGTACCGAAACTCCTTAATATAAATAATATCATTTGGCTAAATAATTTTAATGGTGAAAATAAATATTCTTGAAGATTCGACGAGTGCCGCGGAAAATTAGAGAAAGAAAAAATGATATAATTAGCCTGACGAGGATTTATCCGCGTGAAAGAAAAATCAGTTTCTCGTAGATAGATCGAGGGAATTCCCAGGTAGAAATTTGCAATTTACCATTTTCTCAACATTATATATATGTATATACGTACGCATCGTGAATATGCGTGTTGAAACGCAGAGGCCACGAATGGGCGCGACTTGCTTCGTCGCACATTTCCCACGAGTCCTGTGGCAATGGATAACCCAACCGCACAATAAACAAGCAATAAAATTTTTGCCACTTTTTCCCTGCCGAACGATGAAAAACAAAACTACAATCGGATGCGTATTTTTCGATGAAAAATAAGAAAAAAAATAATATACATGTATATAACGAAAGCAAAAAATATGTTAATCGTTCAAGTGGATTTGGGCCACGATCCAAACGTTTGCATAATTCTTCAATGTTATTGGATACAAATTTTCTTATATAATTGTAAAGTTATTCAAGAATTTCACTCGGTTTATTTCGGTTCGATCGGATAAGGGTGCCAAGCACGAAATCTTAAAAAAAAAAAAAACAAAACAAATCAATATGAAAAAATACTTGCACGTTTTTTCTTTTTTCATCTGCGAAGAGAAAAATTCGTTGGCACGTGTCTTTAGCGTTTCGTGCATTCGCGTCGTCACGAGAAGATTTTTTTATCTGTAAAATTACGTAATGGCTATGTTCTCGATACTCGTTAGATTCTGCTGGTTTAAATTTGTTGTAACTTTTGCCAAGCTTACGCAAGAAAGATGAAAAATAAATGGCGTATCGTTGAACTTCGACGTAAAATGTGTTTCTTTGAAATATATTTTTTTGGCCATTTTTTCAATTATTTCGTTCCTCCTTATTCCATCTCTCTTCAAAAAGATTTTTTTTATACTTATTTTTTGTTGAAAAAAGAAGTAAAAAAAAAGAGAGAAAAGAATTTCGTTTGTGTTTCAACGATGCGAGCTCCAGTACCATACAAATATTCTCTCAATGTCTCGACCCCTGGATCTCTCTTCTCTCTCTCTCTCTCTCGACTCATCGAGCAACGACAAAGAATTTATGATTACAACGAGCTCGTACAGGATTGAATATTGGACCAATTAGAAGTAGTTGTTCAATCCGTACGTGACAAAAGTAATGGAGTAATTCGAGCCTGACACGAATGGAAAATTTCTCGTCCCTCAGTTTCAATATAATACCCGAGTCCATGACTCGACAACCAAGAGAATAAAAAGAATTAATGATAGCAATTGTCATCCAAAAAGAATATCTTTTCAAAGCGAATTCGGTCTTCTCGCAATACTATACCAAAGTTTCATTGCGATAATAACGTTACAAAAGAATAGCTGAAAAATTATTTTCTCTTTTTCTCCTCAACCCTTTTATTTTTTCAATTTAATCTATAAGTACAAACGATTGAAATAGAACATTAAAAAAAAAAAAACTGAACGCTTGCATTGATAGATAAAAATAGTTTGCTTCCACTTGATATTAAGGAGGTTGGCTACACACAACAATGTTGCCATGTTAAAAGCATAGGAAAATTCAAAATGATTAGAATTTAATGAAATTTGGTGAGCATATTCTTTTGGATTAAATACGAATATACAATTTTTTTAAGATTTTTCTTCTACATAGTTTTCGAGTAATTTAACACTAGAGTTTACATCCGTAAGCATAGGATTCTCATATATATAGGTATATCTTTTGCATATTGTAAACTCCAATTATTCGACAACTATGTAGAGGAAAAATTTGAAAAAATTTGTGTCATTGCATTTGATGCTAAAGAATGTTATAACTAAATTTTATTAAATTCTTATCATATTGTCGTATGTAGCCAGCCTCCTTAAATACGGCATTTTCAGTGAAAAAAAAGCGAAAATGCATAAACGAAAATATAATTTTGTTTATAAATCAATAAATCAGCATAAAATAATATCTCCGCTTGACTCTCCTGACACGTTTAATAATACTTAAAAAATGATAATCTGCTTATATCATCGTTCGTTATTCTGCGCTTCCGAGACTACCACGAGTGGGTCAAAGAGCACGTACGAAAGAGGCTTGAGACGAGGAGATACGTCTTCAGGCTTCTTCCTTTGTCAAAGTATACAGCTACGTATTTATATGACGATGTGATGCTGCTATGTAGTTTGGTCCAGACGTTGTAAAGCTCGGATACAAAGACGAGCTCTCATAAAAAGAGAACCGAGGACGACTAGAGTACGAAGGCAGGCAGGCAGGCAGCTAGCAAAGTGCAATTGCTCGTATTAGACTCTGCTCCGGATTAATCCGGACTTAAAAGGCACAAGAGATCATCCGACAAACGTGCACTACTGTACGAATCTCAGAGCAATCTTATGATCCTCCATATACACATCTCGAGCCTCTTCTTAATGTACTTTCAAGACTCAAGACGAAACATCAGAGCTGCTGAAAGCATTAGCTATTTTTCATAGTCGATATCTGGTCCAAGCGTATCTTTCGCAAATTAAAAACTATTCTTACGTTTTTTTATGTATTGCTCACAGAATACAGCCATTGTCAATAAGTCGGAGAATGTCAAAGTAAACGAATTAGCTAATGAAATTGATGAATTTATCGATAACAAGTGTAAACGAATATTTGAAAAAAATGATCGAAAATTGTTCATCGTATACTAGAAATTCTAGGAACGTATCCAATGATTTTTGGTTCTTAGTCTTTTGTAGGTGATTGAAGTTTCTTTTTTTTTTTTTTAAAAAAAAGGGTTGATCAAAAATAATGATGAAATTGGGATTAAAAGTTTGAATATCGACGAAAAATAATGAGAAAAGTTTGTCGTTTTATTTCTAAGATTTAAAAAATTTGGTAAAAAAAAATTTTTTTTGATATTTTTGGGATTGCAGATTTTGGCTGAACGGTTTCGTCCGATGAAATAAATAGAATGAAGGCGGTCGAGCAACAACAACCAAATTCAATGGATTCGAGTGATTCGGTGACCGGTGGTAGCGAATACGCGTATCGTCCATTAACAACGAAACACCGTAGAGCAGGCAGCACAGGAACAACCGGTGACGAAGAATACACAACCGACGAAGATGAACTTTACGCCGACGAGGCCGATTGCGCCGGGACATCGATGCATCCGCCTCATCCAATCATGAAATCTGATCTCGCCCGAGCCGCCACCGACCTATTCGGTTACGCTGGCAAAGATCAGGATGAAGAACCCACCAGTCTCTTCGACGAAGACGACGCCAAATTTTCTCCCGAACGGTAATTTCTTCACGCCTCTTAACTTTCATCATTCGGCAGACTCTTTTGGAGCTTCATGAACGATATGAACTTGACTTATTACAAAACGGCCCTGTCAGCCCATTTTTGCCATCGCCCTGCGTGGGCTGACAAAGCCGTTTTGTGATCGATCAAACTGTGCTGAAGAATTTCAATTTAGAAAATTCGAAGTGAGGTTAAGTGACTGATCTCTCAAGGAGTTTTGGTACAAAAGGCAAAATGTTAAGATATTAATCAAATTTGGTGATAATGTTCTTCAACATCAAGTACGAAAAGACAAATTTTTTCAAAATTTGTCTTCTACTCTGTTATCGAGTAATTATGCATTAAAGCAGATTTCTTATGCCCGAAGTGTATACCTATATATATGGAAACGCTATGCTTATGCACGTGAACTTTAGTCTTCAATTACTCGATAACTGTGTAGAAGAAAAATCTGAAAAAATTTTTATTGTCAAATTTGGCACTAAACGAATATGTTGACCAAATTTTATAAAATTCTTAACTTTTTGAAATTTTTTGTGTTTTCAACTTGGTTTAGCATGGCAACATTGTATCGCCTGTACCGAAACTCCTTAATCCCTCAGTTTTTTATTTTCATTTTCGTACCAAAACTTTGGGTTTAGAGATTTTCGGGGCTGCTGACTCCATTCCCGATTGTTCGTTTCACTTTGCAATCGAAATTCATCAAATTTTCTCAAAAATGATCATACGCGACGTCATTTTGAATTTTCCAGACTAATTTTTTATGGAGCATCTCTAAAAATGATTTTGTACTTTTTTTTTTTTTTTTTTTTTTTTTTTTTTTTTTTTTTTTGAAAATCGATTGTAATTTGCGAAAGTTATTTCAATTTGAACTCGTCATTTCGGACGTTTTTTTATACGCTGTTTCGACGCAAAGAAAAAAATATCGTTGACAAAGAACTGGACAGTTTTAATACAAAGAAATTAATTTTTTCTTCGTTCAGAAATTTTTTTGCAGTTATACATAAGCTCCTGAAATAAGATGTATTCGTGGCAAAAAAAAAAAAATCTGCACATTTGAGGGGATTCGTGAATTTAATAATTTGTCTATTTAGATATACGATTGATGAAATTGAATTTTTGTATCGTAGCGTTAAAAATGTAAATGAATGTCGACTGCTGCGGTATCGTGATGCTATAAAACGATGAGATGTGGCCAGCTCGTGGCCTGGATAAAGTTTTTTTGTTGTTACAACTGTGCAAACAAAAGAAAGTGTCGATGAATAATGATTATCGTTTGGTTAAGGCGTTCGGATGGTTACGATAAAAATATGATTTTTTGTAATTACAGTTCGAGCGAGGTAGCGGCACGTTTTACGTACAACGAAAAATTATCATCGACGAGCAGTGTTATAGGATCGAGACATCGAAGCACGATAATAGTAGCTGAGAACGGCACGACGAAGCCTTTTGACGTGCGGAGCAACGATCTGAAAGCACGAAGAAAAGAGTCTGAGGTGGATGAATTTCAAAGCGTTAATACGAAACCATTGGATCTCAGGCTTGAGAGAGAGAGTTCGTCACGAAACGAGGAGGAAAAAGTTTCGAAGGCTTCGGTCTCGGATTCACGTAAAAATCATGAAAATTCTCACAATAATTCGAGAATGTGTTCGACGACAAACGACATTCCGGATGCTCGAACGGAATTCAATAATCTCGAACCGGAAGCAGCTGACGAAGATAAAGCTCAAAACGATGACGATGAAATCCCCTCGCCCACTACATTACTTTGGGAAAAAACTGTTGCCGAGGTCAAAGAACATGCCATTGCCAAACTTCAGGAAGAATTGAAAAAAGCTCACGATGAACTCAAGCTCAAGGACGAAGAGGTTTTAAGACTATCCAGATTCAGACAGGACGTCGAGCAAGAAGTCGAGGAACTCACTGCCAGCCTTTTTCAAGTTTGTACTTTTTTTTTCTTATTATTTTACTTAAGCAGGGTGGCTACATACGACAATATGATAAAAATTTAATAAAATTTAGTGATAACATTCTTTAGCATCAAATGCAATGACAGAATTTTTTTCAAATTTTTCGTCTACATAGTTGTCGAATAATTGGAGTTTACAATATGCAAAATATATATCTATATATATGAGAATCCTATGCTTACGGATGTAAACTCTAGTGTTAAATTACTCGAAAACTATGTAGAAGAAAAATCTTAAAAAATTTCTATATTCATATTTAATCCAAAAGAATATGCTCACCAAATTTCATTAAATTCTAATCATTTCGAATTTTCCTATGCTTTTAACACGGCAACATATTGTTGTGTGTAGCCAACCTTCTTAATTATAATATTCTGAATTCAGTTTGTTTTTTCAACTTAAAAATTTTTTATCTTAAAAGATTTTTCGACAATTCTCGTCTGAGAAGTGTCTTTCACGTCCGGCAGTTTCGTCACCCTGTTTTAATACACTCCAAAAATACATGCCAATTTTCGAAACTTTCAACTTCATTCAACTTGAATCATTTTCATTGAATCATTGATCAACTTAAAAAATGAATTTTTTCACATATTTTTTGTTAAACGAATGGAGCAACTCGGGACGAAAGCATTGGAGGTTCATACTACAACTTTAAGAAAGAAAAAAAATATTCCACTTAATTTATTTAAAATTAATGAAATTGGGTGATTAAATAAATGCTTAAGTTTTGACACGTAAAAAAAAGCAATAAAACATGAAGATTTATTCGAGAATGAATGTAATGATGGATTTTTTACGAATTGATTACTTTTTTCAGGAGGCGCACAATATGGTGAGAGCGGCGAATATGCGTCAGGCAAACGCTGAAAGACTGTTGGAGGAGAGTAGGATGAAGGCTGAAGTATTGGCCGCAGAAGTAGCGGCTTTGAAAACATTGGTGCTAACGTCAACTCCGGCGAGGCCTAATCCTCATCTGCATCCGCAGATCGATACGAGATGTCGATCATCCGGCAATTCGGAGGATAGTCAATCCGGGCTTTTTACCAAGAAGCATCGACGTTCACCTTCTCATTTTAATTTGAAATACGGGCGTGAAAATTCACCGCCGGATTCACCGATCAAAGAGCCAAGATCATCTTTACCGAGCGACTCACATCCGGCTGATCGTGAATGGGATCGAGAGCGAGAAAAGGAACGTGAGCGTGAACGTGAACGCGACAATTCGAAAGACAAAGATAAAGAATCAAAAGATTTTGGTGTCGAGGTCGATCCTCGTGTGCATGCAGAATTTTTACGATGGAAAACAAATCCATGTGTCGACAAAACCGATCCCTTCGTCGCTAGAGTATTCAACGAGGACATTGACCTTTCTCTTGATTTTCCGAATGTTGAACTCGGCACCAGAGTCCGCCAAGCTGTTCTCGATGGGATTATTTTTATTGAGGCTGTCAGCGAGAAGAATAAACTCGCTTTTCCCAAGTAAGTCCTTCACGAACCAACACCCATATTTTCGATTGAAAAACTTCATTTTCAATTCATTCACTGTTAATCAGTAAGAAAATTGATTCAACTTTTTTTGGGCAGAAAGTTCGAATAGTTATGAAAATCAAGAATTCGACGAACCGAGCCTTTGTTCGCACCGAAGAGTGAGACGTGCGTGTTAGAATCTTCTGGGAAATCATCGCGATTCAAAATTCAAATTTGTTACGCGATTGAAACATGACATGTAATTAATATCGTGAATGCGAGATGCAAATCATTCTATGATTACGTCATGGTTAATCGTGACCCGAGAATCACTTTTGTACGCGAGATCCATTTGTTCTTGGAACCCGCGTTCCTTTATCTTCATTATAAAATTCGAAGCTCTCGAACTAAATCACAGACAAATACGAAAATGAAAAACCAGTTTTTACAATGATTTCAGAGATTTTAATCATTTCACTTTTGAATTAAAAAAAAATTTTTTTTTGTATTTTGAAATTTGAATTAATTGTAATGGTCTATCAAAAAACGCTACTTTGTGTTTATTTCAAAAGTACTTAAAGCCTTCTTTCGTTGTTTTTCATCTTTCCTAGGAAGTGTGCGCTTTTGGAAGCACCACGACAATGTCACTATCGTATGAGACTATCGGATCAAGAAAATCAGTGGTACTGTATATCCCAGATCTGTCGTAACCGGGTAAGATTATTACTGAATTATTTTCATCATTAGAATCTTTTAAAACTCTCACAATCGTCCGGTACTGATTTTATATTTATTTTTCAGATCATCGCTGTTTGTGACTTTTTGAATTATCTGCGATACGTTGAACGCGGCCTTGTTAAGAGTTCAGGTAAGATCGCGTTAAATATTTAACCAAATGTGAACTGATATAAAAGAAATCATCAACAAATGAGTAAAATGGGAATTTCAATAATGAGCCACATACTTTATCTAAAATATCAAATATAACAAAAAACACAAAACAAAACAAAAATGTGAATATTTTCATGAATTATAGAATAAAAAATGTTGCACCACTGATTTGAAAGTTGCAAAGGTGAAATTCAAGGAATATTGATTGTTGAATTATGATTTCAGTGCATGACATTTATTGGGAGATAACACGACTACGAAAAGAAATGGTATTGGCCCGACTGGGTCTCGCTCTCTCTTCCTAAAGAACGCAAAATTTACAATATATCTAGTCTTCGAGGCCGTATCTAAGAGAGCAACGAAAGGTGATATCTTCGTCGATTGTTTTTAATTTTCCACCTATGAACCAACGACGAACTACCTATACTCCATTGGAAAAAATGGACAGAAAGAAGGAACGAAAGGTGCGACAACAATTTTTTTAAAGGCTCCGAAATCTCAAGAGAGAAAAAAAGTGAAAAAGAGGGGTGAGCTAAATGGAAAGCTCTTGTGCTTCGCATTGTAAGGGGCGACAAGATTGATAAACCGAAAACGATATTCATAAGAGGCTGTGAATAACCCCCGACAGGAAAACAGAGATTATCAATTCCTACCAACTGTACATATTATATACATATTTATATTAAATATACGAGATGGACATAAGATTTGTAACTATATTAAACGTTGTGTCAATCGTCAAACGAAAAATGTATCGAATTTTCCAACAGCGAAAAAACGGATTTAATCATTGTGTAATCTGAACGCACCTTCGAAATTGAGTTGTCAGTTTTTACATGATATTGAAGTTTGAATCGTTAAAATGCAGGAAAAAATCTTTTTACTCTTTCAATTTCTTGTTTTAATATAATTTTCTGTAATTAAAATCTGCCGAATTCTTTTCAAACCCAGTTCCTCGTGTTCTTAAAGAAGGACTGTTCTATCGTCCCGGTCTTGAATCACTTCTGAATAAATGAAAATTTATGATATTATAATGTATATATATTATATAATGTATGATAACGAAACTCAAACTTCAACATCGTATTTATAGTGGATTAAAACTTTCGCCAACGAGATTCAACGATGAGTTAAATGTATCGACGTGTTTTATGAAACCCTATGTTTCTATAGTCGATTAATCTGTAAAATTTGATTACTTGAATATTTTTTTTCTGCCATTTTTTATATCAATTTGTAATCTTCTCTTCCTCTCGGAATTGTTTCAATTTCTGATCGAGACTCCATATTTTAATTTCGCTGCAATTAGCACATCGAAATAAACTCAAATGGAATAGCATCGAAGTTTGTAAACATTCCTTAAGAGTGTAAAATTCACCAAGATGCCAGAAAATTTCAACGCTACTGTCTTCCATGGCTAATATACTAAATTACATTGTCAATGAATAAACAACAAAAAATGACAAAAACAATGCGCGTGAGACTTGAGGAATATTTTTTTTTTCGCTACTACATTTTGTTACTGAGAATTTTCGATACTCGCGTGTTCGTCTCTCTTTCTCTTTTTTTCTAAAAGTAAAATATATGATTATTAAGGCGTTGGACAAAGTCCACGATCAACGTGTAATAAATGTAAATAGTATCTCATTCTTGTATTTATCGAACGAAATAAAGGTTATCGCCAAACTTCATTTTTTATTCATATTTACCGATGAATATTTATTATTCATTTTCATTGAATATGCATTTTTATCAACTGGATTTTCATAATTTCATCAGCAGTTCAAGAAATTAGTGAAATTTCAATACTTTTACGTATTTTATTGAAACAAAGACATCGTTTATTTTTAAAATATCATTCGATATTTTATGATTATAATTAGAGAAGACGTAGGATTTCAGGTCCATTCCGATATTTACAAGATAATGATTCGGATTCCATTTTACGTGACCCATTTCTCGCGTGGATATATTTTCCAGAAATCAGTCATTAACCTTTCAAGTTTCAGTAACTCAATTTTATATATATTTTTTTAAATATATACATTATGAACAGGCGGTTCCAATGTTTCTTAAACATTGCTCGAAATAGACGTAAAATATGTTATAAAGAAAACCTAACAGTGTTAATGAGGCGCGATCAAGAAATTCAATCATAATTTCAAAGTTTTGACAATTGACCACTTTTTATCACTCAAGTTAGTCCTCTATAGAATGAAATGTAATTAATGAAAATTATTTTTTAAATATTACATTTTCCAAAGTTTTGCACGACTATATCTCCAGGACTTCTGACATTCTGCACGTGATAGAAATAATTTACAACCTGGTATATTATCGATGGAATTTCGAACAGTCGGCAAAACGATACTAGACAATTGATCGCGCCACTTTTTTTTTCGTCTACTTCTTAACTGTATGAATATTTACAAATTTGAACACAAAATACTAACAGAACAATTTCATATCAATCGATTTTCGAGAAAAATGGTTCTTGAAGCAATAATTATTATTACTAAACAAAATATAACAATTTCAAGAATCGAAAAAATCACTAATGAGAAATACTCGATGAATTTTTTTTTTAAAAGACCTTTCGCACGAATTTGTTTCGATTTTCAACAAAAGACAAACCAAATCCATAGCTTAAGATGGAACGAAAATTTTGGGCACTGCTAAAAAAAAATAAAATAAAATAGAATTTAAAAAATGCGAGTTTCAATATTTCGTAACAATTTTACGAAATATTTAAGCATCGTCTGTTGGTTTGTCGATCATACTACACGGGACTAATATTAATTTGGGCATCATACCCGGCGGCGTGACAAACCGCTGAGTACTTTTGTACGCATTTCTATTGGAATACTTCATCTCAGCCCCTGTGACAATTTTGCACACAGCCATTTTTATTTCCACCTGCGCTTTTAAAGGTAATAATTTGACAGTTCTTGCCATACTGTTAAAGAATAATTCTGTACTATTTTTGGTTTCATTTTTTGTCGTTGTTTCTTGCGTTGGCGGTGGTGGTAGTGGAAGGCTGTTCGAAACAGGCACGACGGGTGGACGAGTGATAATAATCGGTGAAACAGAAGCTGCATCGATCGTGTTAACGTTATTTAATGAAGTCGATTGAAAATCTGGACTATTCAAAAGACTAAAACTATTTGTAATTTTAGGCTGTGCTAACTCTTCAGTTTTCGTATTTTTCGGCCTAATTTTTCGATACTTCGATTCTATTTGTTTCACATATTCGTCCAACTCAGGTTGCTGATCTGTTTTATTTTCGTTCTCTGACATTTGACGCAAATATCTTCGCTTATTGCTCTTACGATATGCTGGAGCTGCGGTATCATCGAGTACAGGATCCGCAGCAGTTTCTTCTAAAACTTCCAAGTACTCGCTGTAATCATCATCCTCTTTGTCTTCAAGCTGCTCTAGCAGCACTTGAGTATCTATACCTCCGTTGTGTATGTCCTGAATGTACTCCTCTGACAATTCGATACACTGAGGCTGGTAATCCGGCTCGTATCTGTTGAATTATTCATTTTTTCCAATTAAAGCACTGCTCTATACGAAATCAAGTGAAAACAATCATTTCCTTGGGTATATTTCTTACGGAAATTTGAGAAAACTCAAGTGATCCTCGAATATCCATTTTTTTCTTCTTACACCCTTATCGGTTTTGTTTTTGTACTTGAGGATACGACAGTAGGTGTCTCGCAAATTTTTCCACTTCAGTCTCATCCAAGCAGCTAAAAATGATTATCGACGGTCAGCAATAAAGTCAATTGAAAATATTATTCAATGAACATCGATAGAATTGATGAAATTTATAAAAAGTAAATGAAAACAAGCACAGTCTATAAGCTATTGTGATTTGATTTTCTTAGGTTTAGCCTAATGAAATTAGGAAGACTCGCCCAATTTGTAAGAACATAAGTATAAACAATGACAAAAATTGAAATTATAATGAAAATTGTATACTAACTTAAGTACAATGAAATTTGCTATTGAATACTTCCTTTGCGTAACTTTATTTTTATGAATTTTTTTTAAGACAAATTTCATTATAAAAAATACAAAAGTTTGATCTTTAAAATAGAATGTTAGATTGATGTCATGTTGGAAAACAACAAAACTCTGAGAAGTTAAGTTGATTTCAATTACAGTTATGCGAAGAATACAAATACTTGGAAAAATGAAGTTCCATAGCTAATGAAATTTGTCTAAAAATAAATAGTCACAGAATGAAAAAAAAATAGGAAAGGAATGAATAATACGAGTGAAAACTTCTGATGCCAACTTTTGTTCTACTGTAAATTGAAAAATATCATCTTACGATCCAGACTCAATTCGTCGGATATCCGTTTCCAAACTTTTTGCCTAAATTCTTGGAGCTTAATGGAGTTACCCTTAACATCGTTGATATAGAGTACAGGATGCTGTTTTATCGCCTCTATGATTTTGAGTGAAATTTTATGGGAGTCCGGTGGCATTGTCGGCGTCATCTCGACATTTGGTTTAATATTTTTTTCCTGTCATTCAAACAAATCCATAAGCAATATTTCGTGAGACTGTTGAAGGATGATAATAGAGAATTCAAAAAAATATTGAAGCTACAATGAAATAAGTTTAGAGATAAATATCGATATGAAAAAAATGAATTTCGGAAAAAACATATTTTCGCTTCAAGCCTTGTATAGAAATAAAATAAAAATGTATTTTTATTATAGAAGAGTTCGAAAATTTGAAACATTTTTTCTGTTCAAAGTAAACATATATATATATGAATTATATTTGAATCGAAATCGCTAAAAGCCAACAAATACTGCTCGTTTTGACATCGATACAATAGAAAATATTTTTATTTCCAAATGAAGTTCGAATATCGTTACGAGTCACGAAATGAAATATTATTGAGAACTCGATTTGACGATTGGTCGTTAAAAAGAATTTTAGTGAAGTACCTGAATTCCGCGGAAATTCCCGCTATGTCCTCAAGAATAAATAAAAGGGTTCCCGTCAATGAAACGACACACTACAAACGACAAATATCGTTCGGTCGTTGGAGCGACGCCATCGTAAAGTTTATTTTCCTTCTGTCGCTCGCCCCAAGGCGGAAATGTCGCTGCTTTTGGAAACTCCCTCTTACCGGAAACGGTCAGCGCTCCTAGCGTCGTAAAACCGAAACATTCAAGATCTTGCCAAATAAATCGTGTTTTCTTATCTGATCATCGGGTGTTTTCTGTGCTGTGAATGCAATGTTGTTTCGCACGCAATGATTTAGCGAGAAGATTTACATAACTTCGGTTACATTTGGATCCTAATTATTTTTCAAAACTTTTTATTGAACTCTCTGGTATAATGCAGGCGGTTCCAACTGGCCTGCGAACTCATTCGCAAAAAGTATGCAGCTTTTACAAAAGAGCTGCGCGTTGTCTTGAGAGTTGGTATGTCCAGCTTCATCAGCACAGGTATTTCATTGACGTTCTTTTCTTTTGTTTTCTTGTCATTACGTTTCTATATTGTTTTTCGACTCATCAATCAACTAATCATCTTTTATTTCTGCACCTGATCAAACGTCAAATTTTTTTAGTCAACCAGCCTTTTCACTTTGACACTTAACTATTAGGGTCATTTCGTGAACGTTCTCGAATGATTCCGGAAAAAAAAACAGTATTTTCTAAAACGCTGTTTTCAAAAACGATTTCAGGATAGAATAAGTCGAAACTGACTTTTTATTCTGCAATTTTTCACACATTTTCATTATTTCATTACAAATTGATCCAAATTTTGCAGGGATTTCATTATCTGATTGTTGCACATGATCTAGTGTGGTGTGCAATGAAACTTTTTATTCACAATAAACTAAGGGATTAAATAGAGCAATTGTGGCTCTGAGTTGTACTACGATGCTTATTTGCAAATGCTAGTAAATTTAAGAAATAGAACTCTAACAGTATCAAATTGGTCCTACGTCAAATCACCTCAGAAAAGACAATTTCAGACAATACTAAGGCCTTTTTGATTCCTCTCTATTTGAACCCACGATTTCTGAACATAGATCATAATAGTTTCTACACAAATACGCTTGCTTTTACATTTTGTCTAAACTTTTTTAGTCTTTCAAAAATAAAATAATTGATGCAGACTAGTGCAATGAGTATCATTTCTCTTGCTCCTTTCATACAAATTTCAATGTAATATTTCCAGAAATTGACAGTTTATTTATATCACAACATATCTTATTAATATTAATTCGTTTAGGTCAAAATGAAGAACGGAAGTTCTAAATTTGGATCAGAAAAAATGCTATTTTGCAATATTTTTTAATGATCTTCTTTCACGTACGAGTGAAGAGCATTTCTCATTTGATTTATTTCAGAGAACAGGTTCTGATGCTGAGAAAACAACTGGACGATAATGCTAATATCAAAGATCTCCGTGTGGCTAAGGAACTTCTTCTAAAAGGGGAAGACCTTCTTTTTCAACTTAACCATCCGCAGCCAAAGAAATTTCCAACATCACCCGGCGGCTGTGCTTACGAGAGATACGTTGTACCCAAGGACTGGGTGCTTGACTTCTGGGAACCCATGGAAAAAGCTGAATATCCAAAATATTTTGCTCTTCGCGAAAAGCGCAAGTTGGAATACATCAAATTATACGACCAATTGTATCCGAATGCGCAAAAGAAATGGGACGATCATTGATCCAGTTACAGCGAAAATGAATTATATCTAGACGTTATATTGTACGTTAGTCAATGAGAAATAAATCCGTTCGGCGGTTTTTTTTCTCTTCAATTATTTTTATTTTCATTTATACAAATATTTATCAGAACCAAAATTTATCTTATTTCAAATTCATATCTATATTTTCTTCATAAGAATACATTTAATGCGTAAATACTTTTGATTTCTTTTTTTTTCTAATAGCTAACTGGTTTTTGGTTGATTTAACAAAATCCTTCATCGAATATCAACGTTGTTCCTGGTACTAGCAGAAAAATGCGCTCGATAAATTCTCATCACTCACGATCAACGGCCGAATTATTTTTTAACAAAGACCTGACATATGGAACTATGAAAAAAAAAAGAAAAGCATCGATTGATTGAAAAATCAAGGAATTTATACTTCATAAATGGAGTTCATTATTAAAATAATTTTCTTTACTTTTTCAAACGAGAGCCGTAGATTGAATGAAGTGTTCGAAATTTTGAATTAATTTCAATAGTCGCAGCAGCGCCTCGAAACAAGTACACTTACGGAACGAGTCACACAAAACATTTTTACCAGAAGGACCATGATCGTACCCGCTTTCGAAATTTTTTTCAAAAATAATTGCTGTACGAAGAGTTCCTTCGTTGAAGAATCATCGAGTCTTAATGAAGATGAAAATGATGCAAGTAACGTCACTGATTTTGATTAAAAGTTTTTATTTTTATAAATAAAGTCAGATCTGTACCGAGGTGATCTATCGATACGCTGCGTACATCGCCATGAGAGTCATTAATCTATTGTATATAAGTTCTTTGGCATTTATCGCCCACAAAAAGTCGAAATGATTGAATGAGTTAAAAGGCACAGCTTCAACCGTTGCGACGTTATTCAGTCTTTTTGCCAATTCGATGATATTCTGAAATAAATTGAAACGATGAAAATGAAACTACCAGGACGTACATCGAAGGATAAAATATGGAGAATGTTGAGATTCATTTTACCTCTTCGCGAGAGAGTGCATCATTATGGCCATATATTAAAGCGACAGGCACAGAGATTCTTCTCAAATCATAGATCGGTGGTTTTTTCTTTCCGTACAGCTTGAAGTTTTCGATATAGCCATTATCGTAATGTTGAAAGTTACCTGGTATAAAATGTCTCTCAGAATTAACGACTGTTCAAAATTTTTAAGATTATCTACTAAAAAATTTCAAAAATTCTTGAATTTTTTCGTAAAAATATCGTAATTACGTTGACTCACGGCTCCACCTCAAAACAGTTTCAAATTTTTTTCTATCTTGATCACTGGAAAATAGTGACCCATGTGACGTTAAGGGGGTTGGCTACACACAACAATGTTGCCATGTTAAAAGCATAGGAAAATTCGAAATGATTAGAATTTAATGAAATTTGGTGAGCATATTCTTTTGGATTAAATACGAATATACAAATTTTTTAAGATTTTTCTTCTACATAGTTTTCGAGTAATTTAACACTAGAGTTTACATCCGTAAGCATAGGATTCTGATATATATAGGTACATCTTTTGCATATTGTAAACTCCAATTATTCGACAACTATGTAGACGAAAAATTTGAAAAAATTTGTGTCATTGCATTTGATGCTAAAGAATGTTATCACTAAATTTTATTAAATTCTTATCATATTGTGGTATGTAGCAACCCTCCTTAAGGAGAGGCAAGACTTTTAGATGTTATTTTTTATTCCTTTTTCATGGCGTTAGAGGAAAATTGGAAAAAAAAATTGGCGCTATTTTGAGATGAAGCTCCGAGTCGACAGAATTTGTTTTATAAAGGTTTTCACATATTAAGTTTTGATAAGCTTCGAAAACTTTTGCATATTCTGTAATTCAAAAGAATTTTCAAAAAATTACCTGAAATAATATTTTGTCGATAGTGGAACAATGTCTTGGTCGATACGCCAGCAGGAATGTATGACACGATGTGCGACAAAACAGTCTAAAAAAAAATTTCAGTTTCAAGTTAAATATTGAAGTAGCAAATAAAATTTGAAAAACAAACATGCACATTCGATGATCGCTTGCAAATAGTTTTTTTTTATTTGTTATTTCATCGATATGAAAATTTTGACTTCGTGATAGTTCCAGCCGAATCACTTACGACGTTGAGTTGCTGGGGATCTTCACCACCGAACAAAAAAAATAGTCTTGCACACGCCGACAGTGTCAGAGATTTTTCATGGCACAACGTCCGTCCGAGTCTCACAGTTTGAGAAGACTGTGGAGCAAGCTCGTAAATTCCGTGCCGATCGAGGAATGCCTTAACGAAAAATATCAAAAAAAAAAACAATCAAAAACTTCTAATAAGTGAATCCGAAAAATCACAGTTTTTATCATTATTTTTTCATTGATTTTGTCTCTAAATATAAAAAAAAATATTCTTTTTTCTCAATTATTCGTTTTCTTCTTGAAAGTTTTGTTTTAAAAATTAACTTAATTTATTTATCAGATCTATGAAGAAAATGAATTTTTCGAAAACCATCAAACGAAAGAAGAAGAAAAAAACAAAGAAGAAACAAATTTGTAAGATCACACTAAAAACTCACTTTGATTCCCACTCCATTGATAGTCATCGATTCAACCAGAGGATTTGGAGGTCTTTTCCACAAGGCAATGGGCGCCAGTGCAATGAAAAAATGTATTTTTTCGTTGTACTCGGGCCTTTGTGACAGGAGGATGAAACCAGCGCTCGTGCCCATCGAATGGCCAATGTAGTACAAGGTCTTCCGGTCGGTGTAATTGAGAGCATAGTCGATCATCTTTGGCAAATCCCACATGGCAATTTCGTGAAAACTGCATTGATCGAGCATCGGAATTATTCTCAGTACGAATAAGCATTCGTTACAAACTCATTCGAACCAATTCAATAAGGTTTCACCTAAAATTTACCTGAAATTCCAAAATTCAGGTTCCTCGGGTAGTACTTCAATGTGAGAACGGCCATAACTGTTGCCACGAATATTCCCGAGCCATACGTCATATCCGGTGTCAGCTAGTAAAAAAGCTTCGAAATAAAAGCAAAAATTTATTCGGATTAGAATAAAAATGATCAGGCCCATCGAAACGTTTTTGCTAATTCAAAGTTCGTTAATAATCGTTCACATTTATTAATGAAATTATAACTTGTATGAAAAATAAAAAAATAAAAAAAACAAAAAAACAAAACGAAGCAATTATCTTTTAACGAGCCCAGGAAAAAAAATATCGTTAAACGGAATATAAATCGTACGATTATTAAGTTAATGACAATCTCGTATCGTCCTTGTGGACGGAGTGCAATAGCCCGTAAGATCTTCGTCTCTGATCAAACGCGCGAGTATGCGAGTACCTGCGAAATTGTACCGGTGAATGTGCCCTTGCAGTTCTCGTTCCCATTACTCAGCACGCACGTATACATTTTTTTTTTTTAAATTCAAAGAAACGCGACCTTTGAAGGGGAAAATGAAGAATTTCATTCGATTTATGAAACAGTTATTATTTTTATGAATTAATACAGAATTATTGTTTTTCATGTATCGTAGTTTGGGTGTTTCCGGTGGTTTCCGAATCACCGGAAGCACCCAAATTTTATGCAAATATTTAAAATCGAATTCATCAAAGTGACAGAAATGTAAGAAAATCGAGAATATTTTTATCGGCTGGCAGCTACGTTTTTTTTAAATTCGGATTCTTCAAGCAAATTGGCTATTTCGATATAATCTCGTGATTTACGAGCCAGAAACATAAATGCTTCTCTCGTATAACAGGTCGATTAACGTTTTTGTAATTTCAACACGAAGTAAAAGGAAAAAGGTTGATTTCAAAATTTGATTTTGGATGACAGTTCCTCTTGTAGAGCATCGATCCAGCAGCAGGCGCATAAATAGGTTTATTATGCATGCATGCGTAGGTACAGCATGATCAAGTTTTCTGCATACATATCCAATGATGTTGCCTGTTCACCTTGAAATCTTCATTCACTCCCAACGTATAATTTCTCCAGGCCACAGATTCACTTTTTATTTCATTCGAACGTTAACCCTCCAACCCAATTTATGACCCTCCTAATCTTTATAGGAATTGAACATTAATATCCGTAACGAGAGTTTAAAAACTGAAATACTACTGAGGCTCACACCCAGTTCAAACGAACAAAGGTCGTTGCCTGACAAGGGTAACCGTACTGTTGCTTTTTTAATAATTGTTTTGAATAATTTTTTTATAGACTGTCAAATAATCGTTCGTCATTCTGCATTCTTGACCTTTAATTTTTGGTTTTTTTTTGCTGTTGTTTTTTTTTTTTTTTTTCAATATTACCGAGATCTCTGTTTGGTCCCAGAAGGACCCAAGAGTCCGAGGACGCAAACATTCCATGCTGCAAGAAGACAACTGGTTTCCCTTTTTTTATCATTGACTTTGGACTTCCTGGTATTCTGAAGAATATTATATTGTAACCATCCTCGGTAGTGACCTTGTGCTCCTCAGCTGGATAACCGTGTTTTTCGACAAGACCCACCTCGATAAAAAAAAAAAAACAAAATACAAAGAAATGCTGAGACAATCTTGGAAGATGAAAAAAAAAAAAAAAACTCTTGTGCATCATATTTCAGATCTTTCATTTTATACGATGACGCTTGACGCTTTTTTGTGAGCAGTCTTCGGTAATTCGGATGAGACCCAACAACTTTTAAATGTATGCTATCGTAGATCGGACCTGTTAAGCGCAACGAGAATTCGTTCGTTTCTATTAATAAAATTGTTGTAATTCGTTCTCAAAATTATACCATTCTTAAATTCAAATCGTCGATTTTTTGCTTATCAAATTTGCCAATCTTTTAAGCAGTAATTTAATTTAAAAAATTTCTCCCATTCCACCGACGATGGGCACTTCGACACAGTCTCGTTTTTAATCATTAATCGATTAAGGAGGGTGGCTACATACGATAATATGATAAGAATTTAATAAAATTTAGTGATAACATTCTTTAGTATCAAATGCAATGACACAAATTTTTTCAAATTTTTCGTCTACATAGTTGTCGAATAATTGGAGTTTACAATATACAAAAGATATACCTATATATATCAGAATACTATGCTTACGGATGTAAACTCTAGTGTTAAATTACTCGAAAACTATGTAGAAGAAAAATCTTAAAAAATTTGTATATTCGTATTTAATCCAAAAGAATATGCTCACCAAATTTCATTAAATTCTAATCATTTCGAATTTTCCTATGCTTTTAACATGGCAACATTGTTGTGTGTAGCCAACCTCTTTAATGAAATATTTTTTAAAATATCAATAAAATAAAAAAATAAACATTATTAATAATTTGATATTAATTAATTATATATAATAATAATAATAATAATAAAATAAATTAATAAAATAATAAAACGAAAAAAAGAGGAATTATCCTCTTGAATCATACTCCAATTCTCTGCTCGAATTGTACAGTTACAAAATCGCTCCAAAATTCATTTCAACAATTACTTTGAGGTTCAAAATTTCTTTCCTAAATTGTGTTAAATAAATAAAGCTGCAAAAAATTCTGAAGCGATGAGTTCTCATCGATTTTTAAATCACACGCATCATCAATTCGGTAATCATCGATTAGACGATCGTCCATTCGGATGGTCGTCGAGGAGAAGTGAAAAGGAACGGAGGGCGAAGGCGTTCGTTCTTCCACTCGATTGGTTCTGATAAATCAATTGATGCCTCATTAACGTTACGCGGGAGAGAAAAATTGATTCGAAAAATTCTCTCAAGAATTAAACGATCCAATTGCTCTGTAAACTTGGGCTAGATTTTGTTAAAAAAAAACTTTTAAAATTAAGAGTTTGCTCGCGATGCTTCGACAAACTCGTGCACCATCGCAAGAACGCGCGTGTGTCAAACGAGGATAAGAACTCGTGTCAATATTGGCTTCGATTTTTGCCTAAATGCGTGTGTTTCGATTACTAGACGTTGAGACACAGCCAGATGTTTAAATAAAATAATATTAGCAGCATACGAAACCCAAAAAAATGATACGCAATCATGGCCTCGAACTAAAACCACTTTATTCGACCAAAATTTGCCAGATTTTTTATTTTTTTATTTTTAATCATTTCAAATATTTATTTTGTCTCAACACGAATTTGTTTATCTGCAGGAAAGCCTTGCATGCTCGACCAATAACCTCCCTGTCGAATCAGCGAGTTCCAAAAAAATTGGAAAAAAGTCCCAATTGGGACTTGGCACTTAAGTGGACAAGTAAGACCCAAAATAAGTCCCTAATAGGACTTTTTTCTCTGACGTTATGAGTCCCAAATCAGGAGTCAGAATCCCAAACAGGGTTTTTTTTGCGACTGATCTTTGACAAAATTCCCGTCTCGCACCGAGTGAGGGAAAAAAGTCTCATTTGGGACTCACAAGTGAGTCTTACTTGTCCACTCAAGTCCCAAATCCTGAGTCCCAATTGGGACTTTTTTCGGGACTTTTTCCAGAGACTTGCTGATCCGCCAGCTAGCTGTTTCAATAGCATTTACAAATTATTTTATCTTATAAATGGATCGTTGCTCGTATCGAGCTGAATACTTTGCTTACTTTTCATAATTTTTCAGTTTAAATTTTCAACTATCATTACTCCTGACAGGTGTAATTTATCTTGAAACATTGTTCTTGGAGTTGACGTGTTTCTCGTAAACGCCACAGCGATATTTGAGCTTTAGCCCTTGAAAATTACACTCAATTTTTTCGACCCTTTATTTACTGTTCTGAGCAAAATCCAAGAAAAGTTGCGATGCTCATTATTATGGTCAAAATCAACAATTTTTTTGAACGTATTCAACAAAATATTTGAAGGTTTCAACCAGAATTTAGTTTTCAATTTTTTTTTCGAACAAAGTTACATTCATTTTTAGCAATACGAAAGAAAAAATACAAAAAAAAACAAAAGATCTGAAAAATTTGAAGCTGAGCCTTGAAAACTTACGGTATCGAGAACGACGGTGCGATCGTCAACAGCACGAGCAGATTCTTCGTCGATGTGCCTGACCCTCGTTAGGGGAGGTCCACGAAAAAATAATATTTCTTTGACAAAATCATAAGCAAAAACGTTTTTAGACCAAATAAGGGCGATCGTAGAAGCGATAAAAAAAGGATTGAATTTCATGATAAATCGTCGAGTTTTTACGTATCTTTTTCGAAACACTTGTTTATTTAGTTTCTTTTTTTTTTTCTTAAAAACTACTATGAAAATTCGTTTGCACCAAAATAAGTCGATCGATGACGAGAAGAAGAAAAAAAATGTTTTCGGTATCGCGTGGAACGCGACGACGAGTAAAATCGATGTGCGAATATTTGCGTCAAGGGTTGATCGAAAAATCTTTGTTTACCGATCGACTTTGCCATAGAGGCCCCCCGATTCGAGAGTTGCGAAGACACACACCGCGCGCGAAGCATGCACTCTCGTTGCGAATTCGAAGCAAAATATATATTCTCATTCGTGATAAGAAAAATGTCCTCGACTTCTCTCACGCAGCAAATTCTCTGCTCCCCCACTGTATTTCAAAAGACTCGTGGACTCGAGTCTTTTCGCTAAAAAAAAAAAAAAATACAATTCCCTCCCAGCAGCATTCGGAGACCACAATATTCTTCGTTTACTTTTTGCTCTTGACGAAACGAGAGATCCCTCGCGCCATGCACACGTGTGTCCTTGAGCACACTTTTCATGGGCAAAAACTTCGATTGTTGTAACACGATTTTTGATCTCTCGTTATTTCCAACTCGATCAATATCTGCATCGACAACGACGATTTTTGTTGTCTTCTAAATTTCACGCGTTCCAATTATTGAGATTTTATTCTTAAATACGAAAAAGTCACATTGCCGGTTAAACGAGTTTACGAAACGATTAGGAATCATCGAAAGTGTTTTTATTTTTGCACTCTGTCAAATGTTTTTCTGTCAATGTTTTTTTTGTTCTGTTAATTATCTAAAATATAAAATGGAACATTTCACTACTCGAGAGTTCGGTAATTTTTTTCTTTTTTTTTTCGTTTAAAATCGTGCCGAGACTGTGGTGATTCGATAGAATGCTGTGTCAACGAATATTTTTTGAGTCTTCACATTTTGTTATTTGTAAATTTTTCATTTTATCCTCCTTCAAATTCCTTCCATTTTATTCCTCACTTATTCGTTATTTTACAATTTCACTTTGAATTTTCAACACTCTTTCGTATCCATGTCGTATCGATAACGCTCTCTCGCCGCGATGTTCGTCACTGCACGACCGAAAAAGAGACAACCGCACGGAGTCGACGATAACTCAATTATTTTTGTTAATGAATATATTCCGAGGTCGAATTCATTCGCATCTGTTAAGAATTCGTTCTTAAGGAAAGAAAAAAAAACTCTTTTTCGAGAGTACGTCCTGTGGTCTATGAAATCGAAGCGAGCTTATCGTGTACCGATGGAATATTCATAGGTGCTTAACGTTCGTTGGAACACGATTTATACATTTTTTTTACGAATTTTTTTTCGAACGACAGAGATTTTTATTGAAATTTTAGTATGAAACTGTCATGAACGTGATTATTTAACTTTTTTTTAAAGAAAATTTAAATGAAATTATGTGTTTTGAAAAGAATTTGAAAAAAGACTTTTCACGTTGATGAGCACAATTTTATAGCCGTTTGAATAATAACAAATCACTAGTCCCATACAAAATTGTTGAAAAAAAAACAACAACAACAACATTTATCTGATTTATCTATTAACGTTATGAGTGAACTTTACGTTTGAAAAAAGAAGGCCTTCTGCAGCACACTACGAAGGAAAAACTTGTTTCGTTATACATGTGGCCGCGTACCCCGCGAGTTACGAACACCTTGGTCTCGTTTAACACTTACAATGTACACCGTTTTCTCGTTGCGTATATATAAACACGCATTCTATCGAGGTATATACACTTAAAAAAGAGTCTATTGTAAAAAGTGACGTTTAAGCAGCTTATCGCCAAAAGATTGGTATTTTCTTAAGCGAACCGATAAGCTGTTTTTGTGGTAATTACAAATTTTGACGTCAATATTCTCGGTTCAAAACAAAGAACTTTTCGTTTATTCGGTATTAGAAATAAGTCACTGAAAATTAAGTTATATATTTTTTTATTTATTTGATCCCAATGTATCGTAACGATATATATATTTTTTTTTTTTATAAAAGTACAGTCGGTGCACGTTACAGGTTCTCATTAATTGGTTCGATTTATCGAGCAAACTGGCACATTTCCACGATTTTTATTTTATTTTATTTGTTTTCAATTTTTTGGGCTTCTAGTCGTTTTTAATTTCTTTTTATTTTTACTGCAAATGCAATTACGATAAAAAGTCAAGCACTTTGATTACAAACACGATCTTCCGGCCAGGACCACGGTCCAGCTCCGACTAAGGAACGTCGTATCCGATGAGCATATATATTTTCGCATAGCACTGATTTTATTACCGAGGGAGATAAAAAAAAAAAAAAAGCTCCCTCGTGTCACGCGAGAGGATGTGAAATTAAAAACCGTTCCGCGAGATCTGCCTGCAACCTTGATCAATGCCGGAAACTCCCTTGTTGTCTTCTTTTGTATTCTCGCATTCGTGTATATTGTTATTCTATGCAGGAGTTATCTGAGATTAATGCTCAACGACGTTCTCAGCAGACACAATATAACATTCGAGGTTTTGCTTTGTTTCTTACTGCACGATTTATAGTGAATTAACGTTTTTATGTTTTAACGGTGATGATCCGATGCATTGAAAATAACTCACTTCTCGATATTACACTTGCTTATATGCACCCATAAATTAAATCTTCGATATTAATTGAAAGAAGTCGGAAAAACCATCATATTCTAGATATAAGCAGAGTGCGGCAGCAGGGCTTGCACTCTTTTTGTTGTCGCGCAGGCAGCCGAGCGGCTACCGCTGCTTATTTTAACCCTTTTGACGTGTGCGACGCTATTCTATATATTTTATATAGAAAACTTCTGTTGATAGGATGTTATAGATACCGGTTTTCGAAAAAAATTCAACCTTTTCCTGACTTCAATTAACTATGCAAACTCTTTGTATTTGTTGTGAAACTGTAACTTCATTGTAATAAATTCTACCATAAAAAATCATGATAAACACGACCTGTTTTTATTGTCATCCGCCAAAAATCGGTTCGAGTTTGGAGTAAATACGACGCAAGCGCTGCGTGGCCAAATTCAGAGTTAAACTTACAGTCGCGCACGTCAAACGACTTCAAACGCATCGAACGACGACTTTGTTTTTGTGTCAACAATTCTAAAAGTTCCGAATATCGAGGAAACACATTGCGTAATTAGTTTAAAAAATACGAAAATTTATCAAAAAGTGTATCGAAAAATTAGAGTTGAAATCGCCAATCGTGTTATAAGTGGTCACGTTTTAGGACAGGTGTTTACATCAGAAATCCAAAGAAATTGTTCTCGAACATAACCTCCGAACAATATAATCAAATAATGAACTCAAAAAAAAAAACTTGTTAATAACGCAATGCTGATTAATTTTTGTCGAAAATGTATGGAATCGAGTGTTACTTGCAGTACCGTAAGCAACGACGGTTACGAAGTTACAAATTTGACGTGCAATTCTAATAAAGGATTTTTGGCATATTCCTGTATAAAACCACCCATACACATAGATTTTTCTTTCACTTGCAATATTCTGATAAATCACATCCTTATTTGGCCTTCCGTTGGAGCTCAGAAGTCTTCAGGTTTTGAAATTTCCGTCAAATCTGCAAATCAATATAAACAAGTGTCGACTGGTTTTTTGAATTCTGAACATTCGGGTCTCCTGTTCTACAGACGAGATCTCAATCCGAGCAGCATCAACGCTCCTCAACATTTTTTACATCGATATTTAAAACTCTCTTACGACCAAAATCTTGAGAAAGTCCAACAATTACGAATATCTATTCTGCGAACCGAAAACTCGGTTCCTGCCATTGGTCGCGTTGAAATTTGGGGTAAAGTGTCCACTTTCAATAGCAGAGACACAATCCAACGTGTTTCTGGTTTGTGGCAGAATGAAGATTTTGAAAAATCAATAGTTCGGATACAGCATGTCAATGACGAGCCCAAAAATGTCTCTGACACTTCGAGGTAAGGAATTCTGAGTGGTATTATTTTACTTTTGTTGCAGATTTTAAGTTTCAAACTTCAAGTAATTGGAATTTCAAATCTCAACTGACCTGACTAATTTTCAAAATGATTAAATGCAATCGAATTCTGAATATAATACCTAGGAAGGATTCGAATCAAAACTTTTCTTAGGGACTAATTTTGAAAAAAATCATAAATTCAGGTGATGAAAAATTATTGGGGTATACTGAAAGAAATAGGTCAAATCGATTGAATGTTATCAGATACATCATTTTCAATCTTGAAAACTTTAAATTTTCTTCACTTAAAAACTTAGCATTTTTTAAATTCAAACATCTAAGTTCAATAAAATTAGCTAATAAGAGGTCATTTTTTTGGCATTTTTTTTCTGCATTTGGCATGGAATGCCAAAAGAATTATGTTTTTTTTCCATAAAACGAAATTTGAAAAAAAATTTAATTCGCAGAACATCCAATGAAGAGTCACCGAGTGTGCCAGATTGTTTTTTGGATCCCATAACATGGAATATTATGATCCAACCAATCGTTCTGCCGAGCGGAACGATAATCGATCAAGAAACGTTGGAAAAACATGGGAAAATTGAAGCAACTTGGGGTAGACCGATGTCCGATCCGTTCACAGGCATCCCTTTCAGCGAATCACGCAAACCAATAATTGCATCAGCTCTGAAAGCGCGAATAGATAAATATTTGTTGGAAAACAAACATGCTCCGGATGTAAAGAACTTGCCTCGATTATCAGGACATAAACAAGTTGTTATGTCGATGAGAAATCGACCATTGGAATTGTCCAGGATATCTCAAACTTCCACACCGAACGGCAAAGTTGTAGAAACAGCTGAAGCTATAAACATTTCACAAAAATCCATAAAACCTGCGCCTCTGGTTTCCTCCACGAAAATTCGTCACGAAACTCGAGTTCACCGACTGCCCATTATTCCAATGAGTTCCAAACGAACGACAGCCAAAGTCGGCTCGAGAAAAATAATGAAGAGTTTTGGTATTTCTGCTTTTAAAAAAGAAATAAAATTTGTGCAGGAGCAAAAGAGTCTTGTTCAAGACAGAAGTTTGGATCATACTGTAAATACCGTTTTATCAAATCTTCAACGCTTCAATGAGGACAAACGAGTGAAAGAAATTAGATGTGTAAAAAACTGCAAATGTGTGAGCAACATTTTTTACAAACTGCCGTGTAATCATGTCGTGTGTCGAGACGTTTTAATGACTATTAACGATTCTCGGTGTTTGAAATGTAAATTGGAATATCAATCAAGGGATTTAGAAAGAATTCATGGCGAATTGATGATAGGAGAAAAAAGCTGTGTTCAATCTGCTTAATGAAAATAATTTTCAATGTCGTAAAGATTTATTATAAGTTCTAATATAGTATTATTTTGTATGAAAAAATGAAAGAAGAATTTGCATTGTTAATTTATTTATAGTAAAACAATAAAACTTTGTACATTGATCAAATAGCGAACATAAAACGATCGCATATTCGTAAAGACTTCCCAATTTGCAGGAGCTGACTCTATTATCACTCTTTAGAGTGGGGAATAGAGATTCTATCGAACACACTTCAGAAATTAGTCTGCGAACAACCATTGAATTTTTTATTTCCAGCGCAGTCTCTCTATCGAGACATTTTGAACATCGATTTGTTTGAAAATTTTTAATATCGCATCTCTTTGTTATTAAATACATGTGCCTCGCATTAAGAAAAAAAAAGGTAGCTTCATATTTTGCGAAATGAAGCATCTACTAATCAGTTTTGCCTTGTCATAAAATATTGAAATTTTCTCAATATCTTGTCAAAAATTTAAATGATGAAATGTTTGTACGTTAGAACTTGCATTCTAGGAATACAACGTATTCATCTTTAAAATGTTTTTGGAAATTTTAATAACATTCGGGGTGGTAAGAATCCACAGAAAAAAATGTGAAAAGGTGACCGAAAATTTCGGAAATTGAAAAAACTGAATGAAAATATTTTTTTCATTATGTTCCAACGATGGAAATTTCGATATTAAGAACTTATTTTTTAAACAGTGGGAAATAAATGGAATGAGGGAAATCTTATTGGTCAATATTCAGGAGGAGTTGAAGTCAAACAAAGGCATTTCGAGTGGCGCTAATGGAGGAAGTGGCGCTAATCTCTTGGAGTGACTTCCGTTGGAACACACCTCGGCATCTTCGTTCGAAGACATAACTTTAATTCGTTCAGTCAATACTTGAACCTCGTGTTCTTTCGTTTCTAACTGACACAACAAATTTCCCACCAACGTTCTTAAATGATTATTCAGTGTCCGCAGTTCCTCGATAACTGTGCCCGCATCCTTTGGATGTCGAAAAGCATTATCGTCAGGGACTGACATAAGATTCAGTAGAACATCCTGTTCTTCAATCGTCCGAAATATCGCTTGTTTCGATGATCCACTTTCGCACTTCTCCGTCCCTAAATTACCACTCTCTTTTTCTGTCACTTTCGGCATCAATTTGTTCAGAAGATTACGTTGTTGCGTTTCTAGATTATTTTTGTATTCCTCGAACTGCGCTTGCTTCATTCTGGAATTTACAATTTCGGTAGAGCGATTCTTTTTATTTAAAATTTTTTGTCTATTCAAAATTCTACCATTCATAACAAGGAAACTGGAAAACTGCAAATCAATATTAGACTCTATGAGATAATCAATTTTTATATGACTATAAATCTCTCCTTTGAAGAGCAAACGCTGCTCCAACATGTCGAAATATTCTGTTTTTATTTTTTTACGTTTTCATGCAGCATACGTGTTCGTAATTATGTATGCAACATTTCCAAGTCAAAAGTAAATAACAATTTCAAAGTTAATGGGAATGCTCAAAGACCGATGGACTGATTAAACCTTTTTTTCCTTGAGTATTCGTCGTTGCTGTGGCTAAGGTTGTACACACCCAATTTTTCAAATTTTGATTCTTCACACTATGTCACAGTAGCATTCCTCTTAAAGCAGAGATTCGAAAATTGTCAAATTATTTTTTCAGAGTCTACATTATGCAAGTTCGATTAAATAGAAAAGAAGTTCGTTTTGAATGAGACAAAAAACTTGCATTGTTCTCAGATAGCAATCTGATTATAAAAAGAAATTGTACAACAAGAAATAACAATTTTGCCAAGCAAAACTACCAACACGGTCGAACATCAAGATGGTAAGTTTTGTGAATAAAATAAAAAATTTAACATTGCAAGTTGATTGTAACATTACACTCTTTAGAAACAAGTTTCCTTATCATTTATATTTCATTTTTAAAAACTCATATCAACCGAATAAAAATATCTTTGCAGACCTAACGACCTCGGACTGCCTCGTGTGATAGTCTCGTTGCAACGCCAGTGATTCAAGTGTTATTATAGACTGCATAGATGGCACGAGCGGTATTAATTTCTTGTGACTCGATGTTCTTTCGTCTATCAAACTAGCTGATATTTGCGAATGTACCTCGTTGAGGACACCTGCAACTTTTTCATGGAACTCTGCAGCTTCTGCAAATTTTCCTTCTCTTGTTAGAGCCTCTGCTCGTCTTATCTTCTCGTGTGCCTGATTAGAAAATTGAAAAAATATACATGAATAACATTCTTTGTAAAAATGTTTAGGTAACCAATTTGAAATATCAAGAAATAGAATTTATTTTAATTTCATGAATTGACACAATTCAATTTTCGATGAAAAATACATTCAACAAGAAATTCTTTGTTATGAAATGATTGCTGTTAACAGAAAGAAGTTCAAACGCAATGTTTATGAGAAAGTGACAAGTACTAAGTTTCTTAGTTTTTTGAAAATTTTGATTCAATCCACAACAGATCAATAATTGTGTCTTTAATGATGTAATTCAGGAGTCACGTGTTCACATGAATGACATTTAACCAATACCTCATATATTTAAGGTGCGAACGAACGATCATAACATTTACGAAACGCGTAATCGCACGAGCGATTCGGAAATAGGAAAAAAATGGGTCGAGAAAAAGAACCAAGGCAAATCTCATCCGCACAATAATGTAGAAAAAGTTATGTTAAAAAATATTATTGAACTCCATTATTGAAATCACAATATTTTTTGCTGAATTATTACTTCGAGTGCACTACGTGTGAATATAACTATTGTGGAAAACAAAAAACAACCACGCAAACAATTGAAACACTCACAGCATTCAGAGCAGACGATTCCATGACTGAACGACGATAAAAACAAAGAAATAATCTCAATGCTATTGTGTCTCTCTAACATCACGTCATATGGTACAGGCTACAGGCAAAAAAGATATAATGAAAAAATAGTGAACGTTGGTTATGGAAGTTTCTCAGAAATCCATTGTTGCGCCGCTAGATGGCAGAATGGTATCATTTTACAATCGAAAACTGCATTTACGTCTCCATAGATTACATTACGTCTCTCCTTTATTCGTGAAGAGGGAATGGTCGAAAAACATTGGTTTTGCTACATGGGAGCAAACATACTGTTTAGTAGAAGTTTTATTCCTGAGAAAAATTAACGTAATTCATAAAATAGATTATTAAATGTGTCTGTTCCTCTTCATTACCTTTAGATTGTTACAAAAATATCGATCGATGGCGTATTTCTCGATAATTATTTCAAAAATTCATGTGTCAGCGAAATGATCAGTAACCATTCAATTGATTCATTTGATCCAATGTCATTTTTGTCCTTCTGCAATTCGATATTTTAACGACTGATTCGGTGAATAAGCGTCAATTATCGGTTTCAATTAATTATTTTTTTGCGTCATTATTTTTTATTCATATTTGGCCTTTTTTCGATTTTTATATTGTTGACTCTCTACTTGCTTAAGAAAGCAAGTAGTACAGTACAGTACAGAAGTCCAAGTTTTTTTATTTCAATTTCTTGTCTGTTACAACTGTATTTGCAGAGATGAGTAATCTCTGGTATTCGGAAGCTTTTAAATTCAGTAAAAACATTCACGCAGCTGTAGCTTTTGTCGTAAAATTGAGTACCTGCGCTTCGTAATTTTATGATTATTCCGCCTAGCACCTGACAAATTTCGAAACAAAGCAGCGGTCAGATTTTGTTTTTCGCGAAAATAAAAGTATAATTATTAACATATAAATATTCTTTTTTTGTTTTGAGAAGTGACAACATATGGCATATACCTCGTAGTGTGGTCGGAGTTGAGTGAAGGTTTTTCATGTTCCTTATACTTTATTGTGGCAACTATTTCGCCGGGACGCGCCCTCGAATGGACCTGCAATTTTTTTTTAAGGTTTGTTATGAGTTTTGGAGATCGTAACTCGTAACTGTTCATCCTGTATTGATGCATGACCTTGTCTACTGTTAGAGCGGATTGTTTCGTCTTTTAGAGGTAGCCTCTATCTGGTGATTAAAAACATTGACTTGCAGAGAGTCTTAACGTTTAAAAATAGAAATATACATAAAAGAATAGTGGAATAAGAAAAAAAAATTTTGTAGGTTAAACAATGATTTTCAGCGTTTCGAAATATTGTTCATTTTCATTTTCTAATAAACAATTCATAATCGTTTTAGAGTCACGAAAAAATGTCCCTACTTTTCATTCGAGAGTGCGCCGGAGACAATTATAAATTATACAATATTTTATTGCGATCCATCTGGTAAAAATTTGTCCTTCGAAATTACTGTGAAAATTGTACAAAAATAATTGAGAATAAAAAAGTATTTAATTTTTTCAAGTTCTTGTCTTGTTTTATACATTTCTCAGTGACACTAAAAAGAAACAATTCTATCATTATTCAAGATCACGGTATATCGAGCCATCGCTCAGAATATGTATGAAAAAGTAGCACAGCTCAAATTTTTTTCTTACCACTTCGCACAAACAGATGCATTGTCATTTTGATTTTGCACCACATTCGTGTACTGACGCTAATTGTCACTTGTAACGTAATAAGACATGATTATCGGTTTGAAGTACAGAAAAAAGTCCCACGTCATGGATATGGTCTATGCCATAAATGAAAACACGAAGATTTCTGTAAAAAGTGAAAAAAAAAAAAAAAAAAAAAAAAAAAAAAAACAGCATATGACGATCTTCTGTTTAATTTATATTTTTTTTTTCATTTTTTAAATTTTTCTTCTAGTTTTTATTACTAGAGGAAAGGAAGCTAATTTGGGATACAAAATAACCCATTAATTGTTATCCCAAATTAGCTGCCTTTCCTCTAATAAACCCTACGACTTTTTGCAACTAATAAAAAATCGAATATATTTCAATTATACAGGCACAAAGTAAACGATTTTTGTTTCTCACATTTTTCTTGAAAATTAAAATAAAACTATAGAATCATTCTTCTTCTGTTATTTTGTTTTGCCATCAATGAGAAGAGTGAAGTAGCAAAGTTTTTTTTTTAATACCAAATTCGAGTGAAGAAGCTAAATAGTATTTTTTGATAGCAAGTTTGAGTAATTCTTCACAAAATCTAAATCTGAATTTATAAATAATAAAAAAAATAAATAATTTTAATAAATTTATAAATGAATAAAACCAAATATCGAATTGAAATCTCATTTGACTGGTTTTTTACTTTGTAGAGTATTTCTGTCAAAACCGCTGAATCGAAGTGAGAAAAAAAAAAAAAAGTGTTTACTTTTTATTCATTTTTTATCACAGTAACATTTTTGTATTGTGTTAATAGTTGCGTTCGACATTACAATTAAACGTCCATTTCATTGCAAAGTCATAGTCCTTCGGTCACGCTAAACTTTCCAGCGGGTGCATGTCAGTCCGTCTCTGGCCATGCGACCGCACTCTTAATTCCAATCGGCACGATCTCTTGGCTCAGTATTTTCTGTACCATTCAACTGTACAGAAGCCAGTGAAAATTGTCTTTGGGAGACTGACATATATCACGCACAGGAGTTATTCTCAGCTAAGAGTCAGGAGAAAAACAGTTTGTACATTGATATCTTGATTTTTAAAGAAATGCAAACAAAAAAAAAAAGAAAAGTATAACGATTTCGATTAATCTCCAAATTCAAAAACACATCGATAAATAATGAAACGCTATCGATGAATGAAAAAAATCGCATTATTTTTTTTTAATTTTAATTTTAATTTATTTTTTTATTTTTTTTTATTTTAATTAAAAAATTTGAAGAAAATAGGAAAACGAACAAAATGAGCGTCGGCTGAGTGTTCAATTCGGAATAGAAAAAAAAGTTACAGCGATTTTAATGAAATGATGAAGAATTAATAGAGTTTGATTATTTTTATTTAAAAAAAACTGGTAAATTGTGTCTGAAATTTATGGAAAAATCGTAAGAAGATACTCCATATAACAGCCTAATACTTTTTTGATATAAAATTTTTTAAATGAGTGAAAATTTGGTGAGTAAAAATTTGTATGAGGGGAAAAAAAAAAAAACATTATTCAAAGCTAGTCTTAAGCGAGATGCGCCTGTTAGATGCCACGGACGAAGCCCGCAGACACACAGCTAGTAATCTTTCAAGTCATTCAATTGCCGCTTGTTCAAGACGGACGTATCGCTTACATAATTATCTTATATTCGCGATTTAATTCAATTTTCATTTACTTTCACATTACTATAGAAATAATAATGTTTGGGATTAAAAAACAATTTACAATCTGTAATTAATACAGTTTTCACATTTTTTCTCCTATTTTAATTTAGCTACATAGTTAAGGTGTTTCGGTACAAAAGGCAAAATGTTAAGAAATTAATGAAATTTGGTGATAATGTTCTTCAACATAAAGTACGAAAAGACAAATTTTTTCAAAATTTTCTTCCACTTAGTTATCGAGTAATTATGCATTAAAGCAGATTTCTTATGCCCGAAGTGTATACCTATATATATGGAAACGCTATGATTATGCACGTCTCACTTTAGTCTTCAATTACTCGATAACTGTGTAGAAGAAAAATCTGAAAAAATTTGTATTGTCAAATTTGGCACTAAACGAATATATTCACCAAATTTTATAAAATTCTTAACTTTTTGAAATTTTTTGTGTTTTTAACATGGTTTAGCATGGCAACATTGTATCGCCTGTACCGAAACTCCTTAAATTCACCTCACAATTAATCCGTAGATAAATTCTTTTGAACGTGGAAGGCGAACACATGTTTGGCTTAATATTTTTGAAAAATGATGCCCCGATAAATAGTTTTACTCCGGTGCATTGAAATTTAACGTTTAAAAAAACTTAACTGATTGTTATAAATACCGATTTTACATATTTTTCAAATTCGCTAAACATCGGTAACTTAGTCTATAGTTTTGAGATCGTTAATCATCATTTGATTGAGCTTTAAGTTGTCGCCATCAAAGATAGCCCATTTAAATGACGTACTTATATGCAAGTCATCATTCATGGAGCAATTCAGCTATCCATTCATCATTACATATACACACACTTGGAATAACAGGTCGTTGAAAGAAGTGTCCTTCGTTTTAAAGAAGCCATTAAATAACTTGTTTTTATGAGTCTTTGAACAGTATTCTTTGCACAACGCAAAGATGAATGTTCCAATTGTCGATCCTTTTTGTTTCGATAATTGATTATTGTAGACTAGCTGTAGCCTGTCTAGCTCAGACATCTAGCCTGGTCTAGCTGTGAATAATGTTTTTTCTTTTCTTTTCACTCGTACGAATTTTGACTCACCAAATTTTCAGTCATTCAAATAATGATTTTGAGGAATCTTGCATGAGACATCACATCGGTGTACTCTCGACCTCGCGAACGACTGAATATTTTGATGCATGCATTATTCCGTTCATAGTTTCATCAATTTAATATTGTTTGAGGAATAATTTTTCTTTTTATTTAATTTTATATCAAAAAAAGTATTAGGCTGTTACATGGAGTATCTTCTTGCGATTTTTCATCAGTTTCAGACATAATTTACCAGTTTTTTTTCTGAATCAAAATAATCAAATATGGAAGATTTTAACTTTATTAATTTTTCATCATTCCACTAAAATCGCTGTAACATTTTTTTTCTATACCGAACTGAGCACTCAGCCACCGCTCATTCTGTTCGTTTTCCCATTTTCTTTAAATTGATAATGCGATTTTTTCATGTGTTTTTGAATTTGGCGATTGATCGTAATCGTTATACTTTTTTTTTTTTTTGCATTTCTGTAAAAATCAAGATAACGAAATTTTACAAAACCACAAACTCAGTTTGAATCGTGATCTTTAATCTCGTGAAAGAATCATTGTAATCGGTTCAGTCGTTTCCGATTGAAAAGCGGCCAAACATTTTTAGCGAACAGATTTATATAGAGATAGAGAAGAGATTATTTATAGTGATACATAAATATTTTTAGTGCACATAATTTTTGTTTCCAATTCGGATAATTTAATCTCTTGGTTTTATAAAAATTCTAGTTCTGTTTTTCAATTTGTTCGTTATCAAGAGAAATTCTTTTTTTTTCTTCAAGCCTCACACGGGAGAAAGGGTTGAATAAAAATCCTGAAAGTGAAGGAGCATTTTGGAAATGAAAAAAAAAATGAATCCAATAGTTGGAAGAAATAATATCGAAACGAGAATTCGATAATGTTGACGAAAATTGTAAATTCCAGCGATCTAAACGTTTTCAGAATCATCACATCTCTCCAGCAACATGGCGCTCTCTCCAGCGATAACTCTGGAAGAAGAATTAAAAAAAAATCCTGAACTGAAGGAATCCGATATCCAAATGTTGCGAGACTGGTGCTCGAAACAACCTCATTTACCAAAGATGACAGACAGCGATCTTGCCCTTTTTTTGCACAGCAATTATTATCGGATCGAGCCAACAAAGTCTACCATAGATACGTATTATACCGCGAGGACTCACGTCCCCGAATTCTTCAGTAATCGGGATCCTCTCGGTCCAAAAGAGCTTCGTCAGGCATTCAAAACAGCGTGAGTGAAATCAAAATATTTGTCAAACTGTATCGTTCGTTTAAATGGTAAAAATGAATCAAGGAGGGCGGCTACATACGACAATGTGATAAGAATTTAATAAAATTTAGTCATAACATTCTTTAGCATCAAATGCAATGACACAAATTTTTTCAAATTTTTCGTCCACATAGTTGTCGAATAATTGGAGTTTACAATATGCAAAAGATATACCTATATATATCAGAATCCTATGCTTACGGATGTAAACTCTAGTGTTAAATTACTCGAAAACTATGTAGAAGAAAAATCTTAAAAAATTTCTATATTCATATTTAATCCAAAAGAATATGCTCACCAAATTTCATTAAATTCTAATCATTTCGAATTTTCCTATGCTTTTAACATGGCAACATTGTTGTGTGTAGCCAACCGCCTTAATTCGAAGAGCTATTAATTTCTAAAAAGCTCGACTTGTGATCAATCAATGCATTGATCCTGATTAATCGAATGGTTGTCGTTCAATCGTAAATACAATAATTATTTGGATTTGTTTTAATTCGTATGTAACATGTGACTTTCCTGTTTTGATCAGGGTTTATATGCCTTTGGAAAAACCGACGAACGAAGGCTACAAAGTGATATATGGAAAGCTGGTGGATTGCGAACCATCTCATTACGTTTATAACGACTGCATGAAATTTTTCAATATGGTACTCGATCTCTGGTTACACACTGAGGGAACCGGCAAAGGTCATATCATTCTTGTGGATCTTGAGGGCATTTTATTCGGCCATGCTGGACGTTTGAGTCCAATGGGCCTGAAAAAATTTCTTTTCTATCTCCAAGAAGGTCTTCCAGTAAGATTGCAGGGTTTGCACTTCATGAACAGTGTGCCTGTTATGGAAATCATATTGGGAATGATGAAACCTTTCATGAAGAAGGAACTCATGGACATGGTAAAATTTTTCGATTAAATCCTTTATGAGCAGACACAATTTACTTTTTATTTATTTTTTTAAATATTTTTCTAATACTGAAATTCATTAATTCCCGAAAAATTGTCAAAGAATGTATCTTTGATATCATTTGTCGGAAATTCACGGATCACTGTAACTAAATAATTCGTTAATTCATCTTGAACAATGTCGTTTGCGATGATTCAACCAAAAAATATAAATTGTCAAGTAATTCTCTCCCTAATTATCGAGTAATGATAGTTTAGAATTGTAAATGCATTCGATCCTCTCACAAACAGAATACTCCCAAGCGACGAATACAGAAAAAAAAAACATTGATTCGAATGAATTTTGTTATATTTTTAATATCGAATTAAGGAGGTTGGCTACACACAACAATGATGCCATGTTAAAAGCATAGATAAATTCGAAATGATTAGAATTCAATGAAATTTGGTGAGCATATTCTTTTGGATTAAATACGAATATACAAATTTTTTAAGATTTTTCTTCTACATAGTTTTCGAGTAATTTAACACTAGAGTTTACATCGGTAAGCATAGGATTCTGATATATATATAGGTATATATTTTGCATATTGTAAACTCCAGTTATTCGACAACTATGTAGACGAAAAATTTGAAAAAATTTGTGTCATTGCATTTGATGCTAAAGAATGTTATCACTAAATTTTATTAAATTCTTATCAGATTGTCGTATGTAGCCATCCTCCTTAATAGATCCCCACTTTTTGCTTCCTAGTTACATATTCATTCGTCAAATGAGTCTCTGACGAAATTCATCCCACTGGATATATTGCCAAATGAGAATGGAGGAAAAGCCGGACCCTTGGCAGACTTGGCAGCAAAAAATATCAAATGGCTGGAAGACAACAGATCTTGGTTCCAGGATGAGGAAGCTACAATGAGAGTAGACGAAAACATGCGTCCCGGCAAAGGCAAAACTGCGACCGATCTTTTCGGTGTTGAAGGAAGTTTCAAAAAATTAGAAATTGATTGAGCCTAATTAATTCGTCTGAAAAAAAAAATATATATATATAAATTATTTCGAGTATATGATATGGAAGTTTCGAAGTGTTGTTCGGTAGTATGTTTTTGTTATGAACGATTGTAGCGTGGTGGCGTGATACACAATAAACACTATTTCTACAGTACATCATACTTTTTTTCTTTCCACGGAAAACATGAAATTGAATTATAGAAAATGATACAACGATACCTTTTATCCCGAGTTACAACCGTTTTTATTGGCTTAAACTTGAACAAACTATTTAAACAAAAAAAGTGTGAAAACAAAAAATAAACGTTTGAGCTTTAAATTTGATATGAGAAAAAAATGAGAATGCTCTTGTACGTAAATTCTCCATGAAAACGCCTGAGATTGCAATCGAACGGTGTGAAAAATGTGTGAAAACGATACGAGAACTGCTTCTCATTGTCAATTTCGTGTATTTATATATTTTGTGGAGGAAGACCTCGTTTACGGTTAATTATGTTTTGCTGCACGTTTTGCCACCATAAATCTCGCCTCTGAATATGCAAGAATTTCTATTGTTTCGCTGATACTCAAAGAATATTGAATGAAACGTTTGAAATTTGAAATTTTTTTTTAGGCATTACGCTCTGTCGAAAGAGCGCCGATGCTCTACGCTTTAGACTAAGATTGCCTACGAACGCTCCATTTAGCTTATCCCAAACAGCCACAATCAGCCGCGATGAAACTTTTCGTTGAAACACTGAGAAAAGCGGCAAAATGAATACTGCTTGGTTCATGACATTTGCGCGCATCCATAGCTGAGCCATCGAAGTTCCTCTGATAATCAGTTCATCAAAAACGATGAAAAACTCAAACAATGTACTTCCGGCGCAACAAACAAAATGGATAAAATTGTGTAATTCTTGTCGACGCGGCTTCTCGTTTCTCATTATTTCCGGAAGCGTGGATACGCGGAACGATTGACTTGACAATATTTTTTCTAATGACACAAAACGATTCGATAATCGCTGAATTGAGATCGAAGACCAAGTTGCTTTTATCAGGCCACTATTTCAATTTTGCGAACAGAAAGTTTTTTGTTTTCAAATTATATTCGTAAATAATAAAGATCCGATAATGATCGATTGATAAATGTCTCGACAAAATATTTAACACAAATTTTCCTGTCGCAAAATTGTTTCCATAAACTCATTCGTTCTCAAACCCTCGGTAGTGAAAAAAAAAAAATCAACGGTCTAATGTAATCAGGATAAATAGCGGAAACGTCGAGCAAATTTTGATCACAGATAAACGAAGAACAATGCCAGCCACCTAGGTACATAAGCATCCACTGTTCCAAGACTGCGACGCAGTCCACGTTGTTCTTCAACCGTCAAACATGAAATACTTCAACGTTCTTATACTCGTTTGTCTCCTTATCGCAATTTCGGTAATGTTTTTCTATTGTTTCATTCAATATTTCAATGATAACAAAGTTTTGAAAAGAACATTTAGACCCTGAAGGTTATTTGGCCTACAATTCAGCGATTTTATCGTTATTTTATTAGGCCGCTGTAACCGAAGGCTTTCACATGGAATCAGAAAATTCTCTGCATCATGGAGACGGCGGCGGGGGATGCAGAGGAGGTGGCGGACACAGACGTCGAGGTGGACATCCTACTGGACCCCCGGAAAATCCTACAGAAGCTCCAGAAGGAAGTAATTGATTTTTTTTTGTTTCTATAAATTCGTTTCTTTTTTTGGCAAAGTAAATCATCTAATTCGTAACAATTGTCATGGCATTAGATTGTTATTCGCTCTTCAAGAAAGATTAAGTAAAAAACGTGTCAAATCGAACACTGTTTTTGTTTTTTAAACGGAAGTAGATGAAATAAAATTTTCCAGTAGAAAAATAACAAAAAAGATTTCAAATATAAATTGAAAATAATGAATTCATCCCATGTGAAATAATTTGACGCCTGAATAATGAATAAACTTTTTTTTCCCCTTTAGCTGATGCAGACGACGTTTTGTAATACCAAATTCTCTGACCTGGCAGAAAGATTTTTTTTTCAACGAATTTTCATTCTATTTCGAGAATGAAACAATGTGAAATAAAAATAGCAATTAAACGTACGAATACCGTGGATGTGTGATTTTTTTTCTTTCACAAAATCGTTATTTCTGTCGAGCTTAAAATTGATTCGCTCCTTAGATTTATTCGCAATAACGATACATTATAATTATAATATATAGATCTTATATTTGGCAGTCACATTTGAGGAGCATCGCTCTCGACAACATTATACAAACAGATAAACAAGGGAATATTGGAACTCAGGAATGTACACTTTCTAAAAAATTATGTTGTAGCGAATCAAACGCATATTTTTTGATAGGATGAACCGCATGCATTACTCATTAATATTCGAAGAAACTGAAAAACCCATAAATTTTTTTTTTCCAGTTTATGCATTAAACATTTGAGCTCGAAGTAATAAGAAACGCAAAACTATTATTTCTTAAAATAGTACGTAAAACGATGTGCGAAATTTTGACATTCATCGATTGTGAATGTGGAACCACAAAAAGACGGGACACAGTCCTTCAAAAAATTTCGAGCTTAAATAATTTATTTTTTAAGTTTATTACAGACGGCGTGATCGCATCACGCTGCAGTTATAATAATATCCATTGCAGCTAACGAGTAAACGGACAAAATTATGAATCTTCGTAAAATCGTTATTAAGAAGATATCAGTCCGGTTTTTTCTTAATAATAAGTAGATTTATCAAGATTCGTATGTCCTGTAATTATCTCACGATATATTAATTCGTTACCGGTATCGGTTTCAATTGCCAAATTGATCGAGGCTCCGATGAAATGGTCGCTCGTTTTTTGATTTTCTTGTTACGACGAAAATAACGTTTGTAAACTTTTCTCAAAAAACATTACCTCGTACTTTCACAGCTCCAATTTTATTTCTTGAGAAGATGAGTCATATCTTTGTTTTGCCTCTGCAGCATAATATCAGCTCTTTCCGTCTTATCCATCACATTTTCGATGAGATCGTGTTGAGAATCAATTTCCTCGGATAAGCCAATAGCCAAGCCTTTGAGACGAGCAAGAGATCCACTCATTTCGTCCAAATTTCGTTCTAAAGCTGCGCCAACGTCGGGTTTCGTTGTTTTTTGCTCGTCTTCCTCACCCAACAAACCTCTGCGCTGGAGAGACGGATGATTCAACGCTAAATTGTTCCTCGTTTGTTCTATCGTACTTGAAAGACCACTGATCGAGTCGGCGCTTTCGGATTGTGGTAATTTGTTGGCAACGCTCGATGACGAACTTGGCACGTCGATCGATTTGCCGCTTAGATAATTTTTTAAGCTACCGAACACACTTTTTATACCCTGTATATGTTTTTGACTGAAGCGCAGCGTACTGTTTATGTCGTCCAAACGCTTTTCCGTTCTTTCCAATTGTTCTCTCTGCCTTATAAGTTCCTGAACAGTCAAACATTTTCTCATCAATTTCAAAAAGTAAACATGAAAAGTCAATTAAGCTATCAAACTAATTCATACTATAATAATTAACTAATTGGCAGTCGTATGGTTAGCATTTGGCACATGGTCGATGCGTGGTATCAGCAATGTCCCAAATTAAGCAGCTTTGTGCCAGGACGGTACTTTGTTGGATGATTGCTTGGCCACGCATCGACTCACGTGTCAATCGTCAAATGAGAAGCAGTTCTCAGTTCCTAATAACGTAAGCCCACAAAAAATAATTGAGTTGATATAACAAAATTTCATGATTACAAATCGATTGAGTGATAATGAAAGATTTAGCAAAAACCTGAGAATAGTTATATTTACATAGTTTCCGCTGGGGAATACAAACTAAACATATATGGATATGACACATGTATGGCGTATTCCAAATTGGTTGCGACCAAAGACAAAACAATTTTATTGAGTGAGTAAACGGTCAAAGTCTTAGATAATAAAAAAAAAGTGCAGCTGAATTTGACTAGGCACAATGCAAACACAATTTTTTTTTGCAAAAACCACAAGTGCAATGGCAATAGAGAAGAAATATTGACAATTTTTGATTGCATTTCTATGAAGCAAGAAATTCCATAGAATTGCATTAATTTGACTATAACAAAAACAGTCATGAAATATGTTTACTATCTTTTTTCAATGGCACAATGTACAAAATAAAAAATCAGCTGCTATGCGTTTTCGAGTTGATTTTTTAGAGAAGAAATTTTGGAATACCATTATTTTATAAAACACATCGAATGAATTTGAATGGATGTATAAATACCTCAGCTGTTGCTGCACCAATTTGTTCGGAATCTCTCAAAAGGGATATGGATCTTTCGGAAGATTGAATAGTTCTTTCCTCAATAGCTTTTCTGCGTTCGATTATTTGCTGGTGTTGACGTTCGATCTCGTCGTCATAATTGCTGTAATGATTGTTGGAATAATACGGCGAGGGGGCGGATGTCCTCGGTGGAGCACTACCGAGAAAAGTCTCGTCATCGACGTCGTCTTCCAAGGAGAAAAATGGATTTTTTGGGTCACTGATATAATTATGACCCGCCATTTATTGTCTGATTTTTTGTCTTAAATTATTTTCCTATGGTATTTTGTTTTGCTTTTTATTCCAATATGACAGAATGAGTGGCAACGAGTCTACTGTACGGATGACGCGTAACCTCTGTTGTGTGTTGTCATATCACCCAATCCCAATCTCTTTCCTCTATCTCTCTCTCTCTCTGTCCCAAAGGCAGTGCTGCTCTCTGAACCCCTTCTGAACTAAACAATCATTGAATTACGAACACAAATAAGAATTCCGCGGAATGTGTCAGTTTTTTGTTCCACAGCACAAAAATTCAGATGAGAGGCCCGCGCACAGGACGAAATTTTATTTACCGACCGACCGTGTTACCGATCGATCCAAAAAATTTTACTGTTCGAGTACCCGATTTATCGACCGTGCAAGATGGAAATGAATCGTCGATATCATAACCTAGAGAAAAAAGCGCGAAAATGAGCGCAAATTCAAGCAACGTTTTGAACAATTTGCCTATTATTCTTATTTTCTTAAATTTAATAAATGTGTTTTTACTTTCGTTTGCCATTCCCCGATTTTCATAGATCATTTTTATTAATATATGAAGTAGGAAAAATGTAACTGGTGGCCTGAAGAAAAAAAATGTTTCCTATTTTGACGACCGTGATTTTGACAAATCTGACATTGGCTATGAAAAATTGACAGAAATTTTTGACGTTTCGAAACCGTTTTCGGCTAATAACCTGATTAAATTTATAGTTCCATAAATTTAGGAGTAAACCGATCAGACCACAAGGTCTGAATCAAGTCAAATTGATATTAAAAAAAAAAAAACAATTTTTAATTACGCGGAAAAATCGACGGTATGTCCTGTAGCGAGGCTGGCTCTCTTGGCATCAAAAGACATTCTGGCACAGGCTGTTGTGGTTAGCATTTTTCTATACACCTTCCAACTAAAATAACACTTTTTAATTGATAGAACCCAGAATTTGTTTACTTTATTATCCAGACTCATTTCTTTTTAAATAATAAAATAATCTTTTTGATTTACAGTAAAATCAGCTAACAGAGTATTGTTTTGCTCATTCGAATCTTTGCCTTTGGTTTTTTTTCTTCAATCTCACAAATAAATTTGAAGTAAAAATAAAACGTCTTACTACGTACGTAATTATACACCCTGGCTAGCCAATTTACGAATATTCAGGTTTCCCCAAATCTAGCTATTTTTCCATTGAAAATAAAATCACGAGTCCTGCCATATTTTGATAATGACGAAAAAACTTGGTGATTCATTTACATTAGGATCAAATTGCGCGAGTGAGACAGCCGGATGTTTGGCATCGGAGCCACGAATTCGCACGTGTCTTTGTCAAGAGAACACTGGATGTATAGAACGAGGTGATTGCGGTGGTTTTCATCCTCGTGGTACAGCCGCGACCGGAGCATGTCCCGGGCCGTGTCAGTGCGCTGAGGAAGAAGCCTGGAATCGTAACGCACCGCCAAAACCAAATTGCGAGTGGTATTCGAATTTCAGTGAATTGAGAAGACAGTGGAGCGATCACGCTCGTCAACATAATTGCAAATGCTGCAATTGTAAACCATGGTAAGTTTCATCTCGTATTCTCAAACGTCCTATATTTCGTCCTCTTCTTTTCCTCCTTCTTTGCGATAAGAACGAAATTGCAAATGTTTGCAGTAGAACAGCACCACCGTGCAAGCCTTGTCTTCCACCTCCTGATACGTCCAACTCATTCTCAGACCCTAATCAGGTAAAAAAAGTTTTATTGTAATACAAACAAAACAATATCCATTTTCATATATTCATATAAATTCGAATTCGGTGAGAAAAAATTGTATGACAACCGTCTATTCGTTTCAATATAAATTGCATTAGAAAAATATCATTTCATTGATTTTCAATGATAAAAATCAAATGTTCCAAAATTACGGCCAAACAGCAACAAAATTTAATTTTGTTCAAGAGCCAACATAAAATTTAAAGTTTGACTGCAAAAATCATTGCCATATCCATCATGTTTTCTCCCAATCACCATAATTGTCAACAACAACAAGAATAATAATGATAATAAAATATGAATAAATAGTCATGCTGCAACGATCGTTTATCTGGCGGTGCCAATGGTAAATCATCGTGCTGTCAACGAGATAACAGTCCTTCTCCGAAGATGCCATCAGCTTCAGGGTATTATTCATCGTCGTACGAAGATCCGGATGAAGAGGATGATGAAGAAATGTGCAAACCATGTTCGCCGGCGCCGAGGCCCACACTGAAACCAAGAAGCTGTTGTCAATGTATACCGGGATACTGCATGTGTCAGCCCATGCCTCGCAATTGCAATTGTCCACCACCAGTCCAAGTACGATAACAGTGTCTTCGATTAATCTCTCTTTTTTTAGTGGTCTGTCAGTCTCGCAGGAGGTAAAAAAACGTGATTCACTTTTTTATGAACCGTGAGACTAATAAATCGACTTGAGGATCTTGTTGAAAGTTTCAAATTTCCCAAGCTTTTTCTAACTGAGATAATATTTTAGATGAGCATTTATGGTCTGAAAAACTGGAAAATAACTGTAACATTTAACCGCTCAGTCAGTTATTGCCGATCACAGATTTTCCACACATTCCTCTAAGTACTCTTAACAATATTCAATCATCCCATCATGTTTGTAACAATACAATTTTTAGTAAATATTTGGCTATTCCAAATATCTAACCAATTTTTTCTTTTTTCGCATACTCTAAAACACTGTTCCAAATCGTCGGACTTGATAGAAATACATTTTCCGAAGCGTATTTTAGTTAAATACACAAAATTATACGAGTCGATTGATCAACGGAAAATAATTGTATTCTCGCAACAAAACATTAAAATCATGGAACACTGCTCATTTTTGTTAATAATAACAATCGAAAAGTGGGCAGTAGTGGCTTGACGTCAGAATTTAAAAGAAGCTAGTGCGAGAATCTGACTATATGATAATTTTTTTTTCTCTCCATTGATGCTTGTTGTAATACCTCGGTTGGACTGACGTCCACCCACAATTTTGTGGATCAAAATTCAATGTTTCCACCAGAGAGAATAGATTTTGTCGAACCAGGACCGATTTGGATCGTAACTGTTTTTCGGCTTTGTTTTAACCTCTGCAGTCGCGAGCTAGGAATCTAGGCATCGTTCAGGGTGTTTCCTTTGGAGTTTCGTAATTCTTGTAGTACTTGGAGTTTTTTCTTGCTTTTTCGAAGTGTTGCTTACGCAGGAATGCGTGGAAAATCTTTGACCAGCAGCGACAATTAACTCCGGCGGTCGAATTGTATTTTCGATTTTTCGAGTTCTGGACCGGAAATACTCTTCGGCGTTGCAGCTCAGGCGGTTATATCTACGTTTTTACTAGATAGTAAAACTTCACTTTACGTAGATAGAAGAAGCTACGACGATTTGTAAATTTCATCGAGATTCCACCTAAAAATAGTAATTCAGATTGATTGTTATTTCACGAATTTAGTATCGCTCCTCGTGTTCCTCGAAATCTTTTTTTAATCTAACGAGGTAAGTAGTGTAAAAAAAATATTTGGAAAAATTCACAAAATGCGTTTTAACAAGGAAACACGAAATAATATGGGAAAAAAAGTAAAATTTCAAACTTAGAATTGAAGCGACATTTTATGTGCAGGTTGACGCACGAGCTGCAAGAGATTGCGAATGCGAATGTCCCTCGTCGCCGGAATGCGCTTGTCCTCCGAGCGAGCGTAGATTTCCAAGAACCAAGGTCCAATGTCCTAACGCTCGGATGTGTTGTTCTACACCAAGACCTCAGCCAGGACCCAAATGTAACTGCACCAAATGTCAACCTTGTTTACCACCGCCCTGCGATCCTTGCACCTCCAGCAAATGTCGTGCCGAGACACCTTCTTTCAAACCTTGCGACGGTGGGTCACCCTGCGATGATGCTGCACCTTGCCGCCCGGAACCACCTAAATTGCCACCTTGTCAACCAACACCCCCGTGTAACGAATGCCGAAAAATGGCACCTTCTTGTCGTCCTCCTCTGCAAGTGGAAAATTATAATGAAAGCACGCGGCAATTCGCATCTGCGTATCGATCCCGAATACCAGGAGACTTCAAATACTCCAAAAATTCAGCATCTTTCAGACCAGGTCAGACTTCTTTCCGTCTCGTGGTATAATCTTTTTCATGGTATTGAAGTTTGCATCGTTCGAAGCCAATGTCTTCATTTCTTTTTTCTTCACCAATATCCAAATCTCAATGCAGTTATAGACTGCAAAAAATAGTCTTCTTGTCATGACAAAGATAATATTGCAAAAACAAATCGCAAAAGCACGGGTAGTCAACGGGCTCAGCTTTGCTGCTTTTTTATCTGAATAGATGAAAATGACAACGTTGAAATTTGCATCATTCAATGGCAGTGAAATTTCTTTGACTTCAAGAATCGTAAATATTGATTTGCACGTTAAAAAATCATTGGAACATGAAATTAGTATAAATTTGAAAAATCAACGGTCGAAGAATATTTTTCAGAATATCTTTCTGTTGCACATTGAAACGATGCAAATTTTAACACGATGAAAAAAGGCAAATGAGTCGGACGAGCATAGACAGGGGTAATTGAATTGTTCCTTCGCGAGCAGACGAAGGCTACGGTGACGACAACGGAGTCGCGAAAACGGGTTGCCAAGAGGCACAAGAGTGCCACTGCGGATCCTCGGGCTCTCAGGGATGTGACGAGTTGTGCGACTATTGTTGTTCGGTTTATAGCAACGACGATGTTTGTATGGAATTTTCACCGGAAGATGAAAATGAGTGTGGATGCTGCGAGGAGATGAAATCTATTGAAACAGTTTGTCATCGAGATTGCGACTGTTGTTGTTCAATGGATTGTGCCAGCCAAAAATATGTTTTACCTGCAGAACAAAAAAATTGTCAGATTTCATCAAAATCCGTTTATATGCCAGCTGAATGTCTCGCCCGTTTAAGCATTCCCGAATATAATATTCACAAAATCGACGAAATCCTCGAGGAATACGATATGCAGGAGAACTTTACAACGAATGTAGAAGAATGTACTTCAACCTCAACTTTGGCATCCAATCCAGTCCGACAAGTCGACCAATCGACCCAAGTCAAAGCGGAAGAAAAAAAAGTTATCGAATACAACTCGCGTGTCCCAAAAGCCTCGGTTGTATCCGCAGTGGCCAAACCGAGCCCGAGGTCTCCTCCCTGCAAGCTCCTCCGTTCTTTAATGCGCGCTAGATCATCTGTCAAATTTCACAAATAACACTATTTTCGAAATTCAAAGAAATAACTAATAATTAAAATGGAACGAAAGCTTATTTCTTTTTTGTTTTTTTTTTTTCAACAATTTTGAAGTTCACATTGTGAAAATGCAACGACAAATCGTTTTCCAAATTATGCTCAACGATGAAAAAAAAAAACACCTTAGAAATTAATAGTGTGAAAAGTCGCATCACTGAAAGATGACGTTGTTTCGTTTCTTTTCTTTGATAATGCTCAAAATTTGTTCATAGTTTTAAACTCAAACTTTTATAAGATTGTTTGACGACCCACAAACTAAATTTGCAAAGAAATAAATGAATCGGTGCAAATACTCTTACGAAGAGCATCACTTTGATGTCTGCTCCGATTTTCTCGAAACTCCATGCAAATATTGGAATCAGCAGAGTCATATGAAACAGAGAAACGATAAACGAAGTAAAAAAAATTCGAATAAAAAGTAGTTTATCTCTTGAAGTTGCTATTTTGTGAAAATACAAAAACACGTAAACTTGATTTTTATACGAATAGAACCCTTTCGAGTCCATTATATTTATCCCTTTTGAGAAATATTTTGGTTTTTTTTTTCAAATCGAAATTGGTTAAATACTTGTTGGTAAATATGCAGAACCATTTCTCAAAATGCCTTACATTGAGGGCTGGGTTCACCCTGTAAAACCGTTTTTCTGCCCATCAAAAAATACGTGTCTCTCAATTTCAAATGTTCTTCCACGTGTTCAGGAATTTGGAATCGGGCACCAAAGTGATGCTCGTGAATTTGAAAACAACTGCATTCAGCGTTGTTCAGCAACGATGCAATGATTTTTTAAAAATCCTGATAAAGCCCTGAATGAAATTCGAACTATTTGAAAAAAGTAGAAACAGAGTAAATGAAAAAGATTTTTCTTTGCATTTGACCAGCGCAAAGTTCAATACCATTTTTCAATGGGCTCTGGTATCACATTTGATTGCTTGCTTGTTGTGTTATCCAAGGTTTGTGACGGTGTGTGGTGCCTACAATAGGTTGTCATCAGCCGTTACGTTCCTCGTCTGCCTGTTCGAACGTCCCGTCATTGGCGTCTGCACATTGTCGAGAAACATTCGCTTGTATCAGCGACATTGGTCGAAAAATTCTTGTGCCCGGACCTCTGGCTCTCCTCTCTTTCGTTCTTCTTCTTCTCGTTGGCCTCACCGGGGCCTTTACTCTCGCGTTGAAACGTCGACACAAATTGCTTAAAAAAATGTGCAATTGATTATTAGATCATTAAAATGATTTTCATTCAATGTTTAAAACAGTTTTTCACGTTTCATTCTCGTTTTATTTCTTCATATCTTTGCAGCTAAGATTAAAACCTGTAACCAGAATCATGAAAATTACCTGATAAGTTTATGCGGTGAGCAATTATTCAATTTTTTCTACATCCGATACAGGAGAGCAAAATTTTACTCGATATTAAGATGTCTTTGATAAAGTACTATGATCAATTATGTTCGATCCTTAGAAGCATTTGAAAGATTTCAATTAGTTTGGATTATCAATTTAAGGGTAAAAGTTAAAAGGAATATTTCCTTTCCAAGCACTAAACAAGATGCAATAAAATTTTTGAAATCATTACATTTGATGATCCTTATCGAAATTAATATACTAATCTATGAAATTTAGTATTCGTTAACAAACAAAAAAAATGAAACACGTAGGTATTGCGTGATGCTCCTAAAATGTGTTTCCCAAACACCTCAAATATACATTGCGAACAAAAGTGCAATTGGAACGAATCCTAAGCTCTCGTAGTGAAATGCTTTTTGTATAAATATGAGACCGCGTCAAGGTTTCTGATATTTTTTCATTAATGAAGAAAAACCTCGAGTCCACGACATCCCTAACAGTCATCAATCTCAAAATGTCTCCAATCGTTTCGACATGCCGCTAGACCTGGGGTTTACGTGTACCAACTTGAAATCATCAGATTTCACGTTGTTAAGGCTCTTGGAACATTTTTGGCAGCTTGGAAAGAGCTCCGAAGATTCTTGCTTCGAAGAATCCTTATTGCGTGATGGTTATTTTTTCGTTCCTAAATGTGAGTAAATCGATATTGGCCTGGCAAAGGAGATTGAGAAAATTTCGATGAAATTTCTAATGAACAATTTTCGTAATGTTTCAGGGACTTCAAACTCGAAGATCAAAGTTAAGGGAATCCCGCGAAATGACTCGTCGGAGACCGTGAGTCTTGACAATTCAATGAAATCTGTAAGTTCACAAGAAAAAGGCTCGTCTTGCCGTCGATCGAAAAACATTTGTGACGATGTTCGAAACACCATTAGTAATTTGAATTTTCATCCGTGATCAAAACTTCCGATTTCTCTAATAACAGATCAATTTAAGTACAAACATTTGCTTTCTTCGACTTTATCATTTTTATTATTACCGACATGAAATGGCAGTTTACAATGCAATATCGCTATACCTCCTCGCATTCAATAAATCCATTATCGCCTCTACGATTATCAGTCAATAAAAATGCTTTACTGATTTCATTTTTTTCTTCAGTTATCCAACGTTGGGTACGATCGTCCACGTTTGAATATGTCTGCCATTTACATATACAACCGAAAATATTAGCCCATTAAAGAATCACAACTCGAGTGGATCTTCATAAGGAACCGTGTGAAAATTCTAGATTATCATATACATTTTCCAATTTTTCAAAAACAATTTCAAAATTATTGGCAAATTGTTTGTCGAACTTGAATTTCAACAATTTACTACGCAATTAATCTTATTATTACTGAAAGTTGTTTGGAAAATTTGTTTGACACACTAAGTACTGAAACTCTAATCGAAGCTACATTATGATTATAGATCATGATAAAAATTAAACAAAAAATATATCGATGACGATTTATATAACAAAAAAACAATAACGATTTAACTCCGCAATGTCGCTAGTGAAGAACCATCTATTTACACTTTTTCCTAAATCATTTGCATCATCACTCAGTGTCGTAAATTTCATTCGTTCGTCGATTATTATTCTCATTGAGAAACATACGATAATAAATTAGCCAAGAGTAAGTGATTCCCAAGGCGCAATATACAGATGTAAACGCTAATGGCAAAAAAGGCAGTTTTTCACCGAAAACCGACTTGTGGAGCACTGCTTCGTAGCACGTAACAAAAGGCAAACTTCCAACATAGATCCATTCAAGAATTGATAATAGCGATTTTTTGTAATGAAGAGTCAAAGCCAAACCAGCGGTGGACATGTACGTCACGTTGAGTATAATTTTCAATGGAGTCAAATTGCTTGGATATAATAATGGTGACAGTGCTGTATGGCCGGCTGCACTCAATATTATGAAAATCCTCGCATCGTTCGAGTCTGTAGCCGCAAGAACACTGGAATTATTATTTAAAATATCAACCTCATTATCTCATCCGTTAATTTTAACGTTCAAAAGTAAACGAAAATATTTATTATCATTCCACAGAAAGACAGAAGAAATGACAGAATACCGATAACTTACCATAATGGGATGATGGCTGTAAGTATAGCTTTTTCGTGAACGTGCCAGCCGAACATAAAAGAACTCAAGCCACAAATAATAACGCATCGAACGAAGTCTCGAGGTTTGAGGGAAGAAAAATCCTTTTTGAACAGAGTCCACAAGGCTGGCTGTAATAATTACACAAATATTATTCCGTTTTTAGTGATTTTTGTCGGAATTCCGAAGGATTGATTCTATCAGTTGTAACAGAATTCAAAAATATTTTTTCTATTAAGCTTTTGAATATTTTTATAAATATTATTCGTTGAGAATAATGTTGAGCCATTTTCGATTCGTTTACGATAAAAATCAATGAAAATTCTCTTCAAAAATCAATGAAAATCTTTCATAATTGATTTGATTAAAAAATATATAAAAATGTTACCATCATTGATAAGAACGTTAATAAAAACGTGACTAGTGGAGTTGGTGTTGGTAAAATGGCAAAAGATTCTTCCTGAACCAGGCCACCAGTCATCGAGCCTATTTTATGGCTTGACAACCAGCCAAGACGTTTCCATATTATCGATAATACTTTGTCAGCCCCAATGTACAATGCCCATGTGTTTGCTGCCCAATATGCGTGAACCAGACCTCGTTTGAATGGGAAAAGTCGCGAAATTACCTGTCCCGAAAAATATTTACATTATCGATGTAACCATTCGAGACGAACGATTAAAAAAATCGTTCATTAAAACGAAGAAAAAAAATGAAAATTCATCACATTTGTTTTTTACTTCGATAAAAAGCTGCTCATAACATTACTCACCTGAGGTAATTGAGAGACGAATGGTCCAAATGAGATTGCTACGACGCACAGGACGCTGGTTCCAAGTGCAAAAAAACGTTTGAAAAAACTATTGTCCCTCAGGCAATACCATTTTAACAGCCAAACGATATAAGCTGGTACAACGTACAAATAAATGTGTTTGAGGTTCAGCAGGACTGCGAAAAATACTGCACCCATCAAGATCCGACCCTGAAAAAGTTTTTCAATTTAATTTAATGTTCAGAACATCAATGAAGTGGGACAAAGTAGCATCGAGAACATTTCAAGGATTGTTCATTTCGTTGGTAGCTCAACATCCACGTGTATGTCATATTTTGTTGGAAAAATCAATATTTTTTTCAATTAAAATTAAAAAAAAAATTTATTATCGGTTTTCAATATAAAAAATATAATTGATTAATGATAATTTTAAGGACATGCGTAAATTATTGAAATTATTTAAATGCAAAATTGATATTAATTATTTGTAGAATTAATAATCCAATTTTACAAATGCTGAAAGTATTCATGTATCAAAATGTTTATTTTGCCACGAAAATATGAGAAATCAATGTCAATACTAAAGCCAATTTAAAATTAATATTGAGTGAAACAGGTTTATCCCGATTATATCATCACAATTTTTGTTCAAGGAATGTTTACTCCGTTGGTAGCTCGACGTGTCACGTATATGTATATATTATTGGGAAATCGTTTTTTTCTCAACCTGTGTGAAAGCCGCTTCACGTACTACCGGACTCTTCGTTTCATGGTCTCTTATACATATTTTACTTTCACTGGAATATCTTCTCAGTATACGTTAGAACTCGTAATCGTTAACAAGTGACCAATTCATCATTCGCGGTAACCAGGATGTTCAATCCTGTGCTTGTAAGTATTGTGTTGACTTTTTTTAGAAAAATAATTAAATTTACAAAAATAAAAAAAAGGAAAATCATTCTGTAAATGAAAAAAAAAAAAAAAACAAGAATTTGATTGAATCAGTTGTGGGACTCTAGTAGCAGCGTCAGAACAAGAGACCACCTGAAAAACAAATTTCTATTTTTCTCGAAGATGCTTGATATATATTTCGAGAAAAAAGAAAGTTTTATCGTTTTTCGGATGAAAAAACACTGACGATGAAAGTGAATATTAAAAAATAAACTATAAAAACCTTATAAAAAAATGATTTACAATGCAACTTTCTTAATTGAATTGTTGGATTATGCATAGAAGTGTTTTTATCACCCGAGTGAGATACTGATTTTTTTTTTTTTGTTAAAAAAACACGCTTTTATTTTATTCAATGAGACTCGAAATATTGTTCTATTTGTTTTCATCTAACGTTCATCGAACGAGTCTTAAATTACGATTAATGTCGAGATCAGATCTTTATCGTCCTGGCGAGTCCCTGCCTCGGCGATGTTTCGCATATTTTGCCTGAATATAAGGAAAGAACAACCGTGACACCTCCACCGCCACCAAGGCCGTACAATTTCGAATACTCGGCTGGGCGCTATCCAGGACACGTCGATCGGATTCAACAAGAATCGAGCGATGGCTCCGGCGTTATTCATGGTAGAGTTTGATTTTTATGTTTTTGTTCTTCTCGTTAACCATTTGAAAAAAAGATTTTTTAGCCAGTTTTCACAAAGTTAAAGAAAGATAAATATAAAAAAGTAAATTTGTTTTTAGCCTGGGCTCTACAAAAATTACATGCAATTGCACTTGGTTATTTTTGCTGAAAGAGAAAATAGAAAAAAATAATTGGCTCTGAGAATCAGGAAAAATAAAAAAATCCGTATGCGCTTAATCATTGATTAGAAAATCTTGTGAAAAATTGCACGAATTAAAACGGAAATGCCTTCAGTATTTTCTGGAATACCAGAACGAAGCCTCATATCAAAGGAGAATTTTTTCTGAACCTCTACAGGATCCTATTCCTTCGTGGACCCAAAGCAAAAAATTCGTACAGTCGAATATACCGCTGACAAAAATGGCTTTCATCCAACCCTCGTAAATTTCGAAGACACGCAAGCCCAACCGGTTGATACCGAAGCTGTACAACTGGCAAAGGAAAAACATTTTCGACTTTATCACAAATTAGCCGAAGCCAATTCTCACGATGCATCTTCGTCGTATGTTCCAAGAGTGAGTAGCGAAATGAGTGAATATTTTTTTAGAGCTTGGTCTTACGAATATCTGCATCAAAAAATTCAAATTAGAACGAAAAATCTAACTCGACGAGAACAACGTTTCATGGTCAATCTCACATATTTCATCAATCACATAGTGCATGGTGAAAGAACTCGTTTACGTTTAATTATGCTTCGCTGCACCTTTTGTCGCCATAAATACCACCTTCAAATATGTGAGAATTTCAATTGTTCCGCCAACGTTCAAAGACACTCGAATAAATCATTCGATTTATGTTTTCTTTAGGATACGGTCGGTGTTGCAAGAGAAAAGAAAAAACATTATTTGCTCTTCAATAAGATTGCTGAAGAACACGCTGCAATAGCAGCTCAGAGGGAAGCTGAACGTTTGGCATTCGAAGCGACATCAGTTCCCAATGATGTTGAGGAATCTCATCTCTCTTATAATCCATACGACTGAGGCGTTACGGAAAATTCGATTATTAGAAATTTCAAAATTTATTCTTTCGAAACAAAACAATGGTTCGAAAATATATTTCTTTGATTCACTCTCAAAAAAATACAGAACTAAAGACAGCTGTTTCGTTTCGATGAAAAATAATTTTGAAATTCGCAACCCTGGCTAACAATTGATTTTACAAAATGGACAAAACGCTCCAAAAGTGCGTAACCCCTGCTAATGAATATAAAAAAACGAGCCGAATAAAATTGTGCATTCTCGTTTACATGTCTGTTATTATTTGTATCAAACTTCCAAAAAATGTATTTCCTTTCTGTACACTTACTCTGGATGGATTCTCGGAGACCCGGGCTATCGAAAGTAACAGTAAGCCAAGCAAAAATCCATTGTACTGGAAATGGACATGATCGACAATGAGTAATCCCACGTTGCACAAAGTCAGGAATGTGAATATGACGAAGCTGTCACTCGATTTGCAATACCCTTTGCCTATTCTGTGAAACAAACGAGTCGTTACAACAAAGTACTTTTGTATCAATGTACTAGAGAAAAATCGTTAAAAAATGGAACAAAAGTCACAGTATTTTCATTGATTCTTCATTTGTTGATCATTTTTTATAATAGGAAATACAAATTTTTAAAATTTGGCACAAAATTTTATAAAAGCTTTGAAATTCAGAGGAAAAAACAATGAAGCATCCATTTTGGAACTTTTATAATGTAATAAGACACATCTGAACTATATGCAAGAAAATTCTCTCAATAAAACATTGAACAAGTTTGCAGCTAGAGCAGCGTACTTATAGAGCTTTAATGGCAAAGTTGAAATGCGTAAAAAATGCATTGCCATTAGTAAACTCTGAGTAGCATGTGAATTGGAAAATTGTGAATATATTGTAGCTCTGACACCTTCGCTGGCAACAGTTTGCGAGTGAGGTGGACATTTCTAATGGACAATAATATCGCAAAAAGTAATTTTCTATTCGTAAAAGATATTCGCGCTCCTAAATATAGTATTTTTAACAACCAGAAATGTGAAAAAAAAACGTTTTTTTTAAATGAAGGGGGAAAGCTTTGTTGAGCATTAAAGAACACGTTTATCATCAAAACTACATTACTGAGCAATAGATAGAGGTACAGAGATGATTTTATACTCAGTTGCCACTGTTTTTATTGGTTTAAACTAGTCCAAACGTATCTCAATAGTTCTACAAGTTTCTCTGGAATAACTTCCTAAAAAATGACCTCGATTTTCTATCGGAAACTTACTCACTGCGCATTAAGCATTCTCAGAAACTTACTCTTTGACGCCGTATGCCAGTACCAAATCGGAGACAATGACGGTAGCTCGTTGAAATAAAACTGTCTCATTTGACGCATAATTCAGGTTGTCAACTTGCAGCATACCAGGATCAGCAAATCCAGCAAATCGGCTCAAAAAATATTCAAACCAGGCGAATAGCGGAGGATAATCGAGAGTCCATTGCGATTTTTCATTGACATACCATTCTTTGACAGGTAAACTGTGCGTTATAGCGAGCCAATTTCGATGCACCTCGAAATCGGTGGAATGACTGAAAAATTCATTTTTTCATGAAATTATATTGAATGCAGTCATTAGTACATGACAGACGTGGCAAAAAAGTAAACATACTACGTTGGAACAAGAAGACACTTGATACAAGTTATTAAGACGAATGTCTTCAAAATTACTGCATTCTCTGAACTTTTCTCAACATAATCACAGTGCTCCAATTTTTCAATGCAATCCTTTTTCGCTGATAATGATTTTATTGACTTTCCCGGCATTTTTTCAATCCTCCAGTCATTACTTTTCGTACCGGCTGTGTTTGTTTACTTTTTCTATTTGAGGTTATGTTCATAAAGAACCACGGAAATATCCGAGCTTTTACGAATGAGTGCAGCGGTAATAATTGTCAAAAATATGAAAAAATTATACAAATTCTCCGCAACAGAAGTTAATAAGTACTATAGTCCACTACATATGACATAAATAATAGTTATTGTTGTTTGGTACAACTTATGCGATCAAATCGTTTTGCAATTTCACCAACAATGTTTTTCAATAATATTAGTTTCTAAATCTTATTTCGTTTGACAGTTCGGTGACTTTTTTAAAGCGCATATGAGATGAGTTCTTTTCGGATATTTCGAGAAAAAAAAAAAATAGAAAACAGAATTTTGTACACGTGATGGTGAAAAGATCGAAATCTCTAAGCTATTGAACAAAAAATTTCTTAAAAATATTGCCTCTGTACAAAAACAAAATGAATTTTCGAAGAAAAAAAACCAGACAAATTTTAAATCAGAATTTTTTTTTCTTGAAATTCAGTTTACACGGAAAATTTAACCATAGAAGAGAATATTTTTCAAAACAGAACAATTATTCATAAAATCGTTATAATTTCATCAAAATCCGAAGAAAAAATAGTACAAATTAAAATGTTGATGGAAAATTATTTAAAAAATCACATATTTTATTGGATTATACGATTTTATTGACGGTACAGTTGTTACAATGAAGATGGATTTAGCACGATGAGAACTGAGTGTGACTAAAGAGATACGAATCGAAGTGTTTTAAATGCGAAATTCGATTGTGACATGGACAGCTGGTTATCCGTATCTTTAAACTAATACGCGTGGGACTGTTTTTGCCGAAATCATTCCGTGAAAAGGCGAACATTGCATTTTGGCTATTCATTATTCGAATATAGAGCCTTGAACATAGGCATACTATCATTCGTGCGATATAATCATAAAGAGGAATGAATGATACAATCCCAACGAGATATTATTCGGTCCAGTAACCCATAAATCATATATTTATATATAATACACATATTAATATTTATATTTACATATGTAAATATAAATATGTTTACAAGAGTGCTATTTTATCACAAATGGCCAAATCATATTGGAATTTATCGCAAACGTTCTTGCCCCAAAGTTTCCAATGGAAAGATTCGTTAAAATAATGGATGTTCTGTGTGAAATATAATTTGGACCATTTCGCTCAATAATCATTTCAGCGTGCTTTTTCTCGTGCTCGATTCTTTATCTTTATGGGTTTTTTTTTTTTTTGTATGTTTTTGCGTCACTCGGTCATCAACATTATACGGCGATATATACGATATGCTACATTCTAATAATTATACGAATTAAAACTATTTTTCGCTTCACGAAAAAAATAGTTATTCGTAAAACCTAAATCATCACTCTTTTCGCGTGAACAATAAATTAAGGGGAAGAAAATTACAAGGTAAGAGATAAAAGAAAAGAAAAGAAAACCATGGATCGTAGTGAAATGCACAAATTTCAACAATTATACGAATTCAGATAATTTATTATGAAAGGGACGTGATTTTTTTTGTGGAAACGCGTTTTACGAAAAGAAAAAAAATGGCTTAGCTCGACAATTGCATATTCATGTACATATATAATATCTAAATGTGTATAAATGTATATAAATATATATATAAATATATATATACTTATATGACATCAATGAAATTTGTACGATAATCGAGATCGCATCTTGTGGCAACATGTTTAAAAGGCGTTCATTTTTTTAATTATTATTTCGTTTTTTTTTGTATTTTTTTTTTTCTCTTCTTTTTTTTTGTCAAGTCTAAAAAAGCTAATCAGTATCATGTTTATTATTGGATAAAGTGAAAATTCGGCACGTGTTTGGACCGGACGTTAACGTCGATTAACCTGAATCTCTGATCGAGATCTTGTTTTTCATCATTGTTCATTTAAAACGGCGCAATTGTGCGAAAAGAACAGAAAATACGTAGAAAACATGAAAAATATTACTTCGTCGTTATTCATGTTAGAAAAATGTATAAAAATAAAAAATTGTCAGTCGACAGGTAAACAAAACGTAGCGAAGAAAAAACATAATATAAAGACTTATATCGTACGACCAAAATATTGTATCCTATGAAATACTTAATTTGGCAGTATCAGTCTGTTTGAGAAAGAAAAAAAGTAAAAAACAATAATTTTTTTTTTTTTTTTTTTTTTTTTACGAACGTCCCCTTGTTTCCTCGGAGATGAAAAAAATACTAAGTAGCGGAGCATCTCGTGGTCAGTCTCCCGAGGTTCCCTTTCGTCATTCGAAAGAAACATCGTTACACTCGACTTGTCTTATATAAATAAAAAGATCTAAAAGTAATATCGAATGAAGTAAGAAACAAAAGGAACGAAGATAAAAACGTATCTGTGAGGTATAAAATAAGAAATGAGAATGTGATCGATGAGAATGGCGTCGTAAGAAAAGCTATGTTCGAAATCAATATTACAAGTTTTTTAAACCGGAATATTCATGCTGTGTTGTTCCACGGTAAATCGTAGAACTTTTCCATATAACTTTACATATTTATTTCTTCTTATATCTTTCCGTCTATTTCGCTCTCATTCTTTTCGTTTTTACCCCCCTCCCGCCAAACGGTTCTTATTGCGCGTGACGACTCGTACGTACGCTTGGATTTTTTCAATTAACTTTTATTTCAAATGTCAATAAAATATTTAATCGAGAAGATGAAACTTTTCTTTGTTGTTGACTATTTCTTTGTTGAAAAAAAAATGTTCGAGTCTCAAAGTTTCTTTCCGCGCGGGACACGGGCCTTTTACGCGCGTCTTATAAGAATATATGTATGTATGTAAGTATACTTATACGGTGATATATTTAATATGCACTGTCTCGATAATCAATTTTCTCTTCTTTTCCCTTTTCTTCTCTTTCTATCATCGCTTTTTTTTCTATGTTCCTTAAATTAAGCCTTTTTTTATTTCCTTTCGTTTCATTTCTACTCCTCAAATCTATCCTTGTTCGTAATTCATTCTTTTCATCTTCATTATATCACGACTTTAATCCCATTCTGGAAAGCTGCCTCTTTTCCTTACTTTGCGCTTGTTTACTCCCTTCCTTCCTCTCCTCCTCCTTCTCCCCCCCCCCCGTTCTTTCTCATATTCGCAATATATTACATTTTACTCCACATTTATACACATACACAAAAGAGTTTCCCGCGTTTTTTTTACGGGATATGTGAACTGTTGTTTCTGCGCGTAACTGAAAAGAGAACGAAAAAATAGGGCGTCGAGACACTTTTGAGACGATTTCGAGCGAACTTTCGTGTGATTAGTAAAAACGTTGTGGCTCAAGCGAATCGTCGTTATTCCAGAAACCTTTGTCTGTCTTTCGTTTTTTAATATGATTTTTTTTTTTTTTTTTTTTTTAAGTGCTTAAAATATTTAATCGTATCTCGCATATTTTGGTACGATATTCTTTTTCATCCAGAAATCACAATTCGGATGTTCAACTTCCGGAATTATGTCTTGACCTACGGATATTATTCTGTGACCGGGCTTGATCGCAGCCTCAACAATTTTACCGTGCCATACGAAGTGGTAAAAGAGCTGTTGTATCGCCGAAACGTGCCTCTTCTCCTCAGGCGTTTTTGCCATGTAAGAACTGAGAATCGCCGCAACGTCACTGTCAGCATCCGCCAATTCGCCTCTTGATTGCGTTATGTAGAACGGTGTTGTCTCCGTGAAATTCAACAATGGACAAATCACACGAATGTCCGAAATCATCGAGGCCAGGCCCTTCAGAGTCGCGTTGTAACGCCTGTCAAAAAAAAAAAAAACACGCACACACAACTTGATCAGTTTCAACCTTCAGCGTTGAGATCATCATCACAGCATCTACGTAACACATTTCGTTAAATATGAAACTTCAAACTGACACTAAACATCATTAGTTGTGAATATTGATATGTAATTTTGATGCCACCTCAATTGTATGCAAAGAATCAGCTGCTTATGCATAGACACAGGCAACTGATTGAAAAAATAAGTGGATGAACCTAAAACGTACCTCAAGGCTTCATCAGCAACGCCATTGGTACCGAGTAAGGATTCCTTAACAATTTTTTCAATGTGAGAACTTTCGACGGTGACGTTTGGTCCCCTGAACCTCGCGGGCGTACCGACCTGAGCAGTGGTACCCATAATGACCATAGCAGTACGATTTCTGGTCCAACTGTGACGAATGTCTTCTTGAATAATAGCGCCATCGATGACGAGCCATTCGTGTTTGCTGTCGGCAGGAGTGGCTTCGCGGGGTTCGGGTAGATTGAAATCAGGTGCGTACCAATGAGATGGGACGGCGTCCATTATTTCTTCAGCACTTTTGCTTCGGAGACAAGAAACATCCTGACATTTGATGGATTGTAAGAAAGGTTCGGCGAGTTTTTCGGCGTGATTCAATTGTTTGGTGGGTAGAACAGCGCTGCTGCTTGAAATCCAGGCACGTTTGAATAGCGGTTTGGCTTGGCGAGCCCCGAGAAGAGTAGTGACGAGTGTACCACCGGCGCGATGTCCCCAAACGGTAACAGAATTTTTGTCACCCCCGAAATGTTGAATGTTCAATTGTACCCATTTGAGAACAGCGATTATATCGGAAATACCATAATTTCCGGAAGTCGGAAGATGAGCAGCTCGAGAGAGTGGCTCCGCAGCCAAGAATCCAAATATCCCAAGACGGAAGTTAGGTCTTACGAATACCATGTCACGAACGTGCGCTAGTTTCGCCGATGGCTGCATAGCTCCGGGCGAACCACCGCTCAACGTTTCCGCGCCTATCATCACAACCACCGGCAACGGTGTGTCGTATCTCACTTCCGGTGTATACACATCCAGATATAAACAATCCTCATCACCCTCGATCCTACCCGAGGTATCTCTCTGCCAACACGACGCCGATGAATTGTGCGCCAAATATGTTCCGTTCCAACAATGCTCTAGACGATGTATCGGCTGAGCTGTGCTCCAACGAAAATTGTTTATCGGTGGTACCGCGTACGGTATTCCACGGAAAGCAAAACCACCGTCCTCCAAAACACCTTGAACCAGTCCACACCCGGTCGCTGCCTCCATCCATTTTCCATCTTTCAATGGCTGCGATGTCAATGGACGTGGTCCCGCACAAGCAACGCAGATTATTATTATCAGCACGATGAGGAAGCATATCGCCGTCACTGTTGAAAATCAATGCAACAAATTTTCATCAAGTTTTCATTAATTGGCACGAATTTTATTAATTTTCGTTCTAAAATATCAATTTCATCGATTGGTACATTATTCAATGATTCTTTTTTTCGAATTAATGCTTTTTTTCTTCACATCCGAATAGAGTGAACAAACTCAAGTGATCTACGAATCAATATTGAGGTAAATTGTCCGAAAAAAAAAAACTAAAAACCTTTCGACGCGTTGATATTTTTTTACAAACTTACGAGTGACAAAGATATTTCGTCGAGCGGCCGATATAAAAGTGACCAGCGGATGTGGCTTAGGTGGAACCGCACCGTCGTTCGCATCTCCATCGAGACGAACGGTCTCCATACCGTCTTCACCGACTGCGGCTGCTGCTGCTGCGGCTTTTTCACCGGTTCCGTCGTCGAGGGTCTCGGAACTCGCGAGTCCCGCTGCTCCAGTAGTGCCAAGTTCCGGATCACCCTCCTAAAAAAAAAAAGAAAAAAGAAAAAGTAGTAAATCAAACATCGAGTCATCGAGCAAAGTCTTCTATCGAATAGTTAACATTTGTTATCCGTTTCATCGTATAATTTGTTCATCAATTTCTTTGATTAAATAAAAAATTCACTGGCTCGAAATTCATCAAACGAAAACAGGAGAAAATCTGACCTCGGAGATCAAACCGTGACCGACGAAGCTACTGATATAAATCCCTTTTTTTCCCATCGCTGTCAAAGTATCCTCGTCATTTTAAAACTTTCGTTGATAATCAATAAGACGAAATCACTATCCAGAAAAAAAAAACTTTATTGTTTCACCGATTATTTCTTTGTGCCAAAGTTTCTTCGGTTCATTTCACACTCGGTTATCCAACTTTGGACGATCGAACAATAAATGTGAGCGCGACATTGACTTTAACCGGTTAACTTGTAAGCTTTTTTCAGTTTTCGTCCCAAAACTGGTACAAGCGAACACTATTTACCAAAATACACAAAAACAAACGGTCTACAACGTTTACAATTTTACACACTGATACATTTTTCTGATGGAGCATCTCAAACAACGATTTTGTATAATTTTTTTTTGGGTAAAAGTCTGTTAAAAATTGAAAAAGTTATTCAAATTTTTACAGATCTGATAAAATACTAAAATTGGCACAATTTTATTTGCATTGAGAAAATGCCAGTCAACCGGTTAAATAAAATTGCATTCGATGAATTATCTCACAAAAAAATAGTAAATTTATTCAAATAGAGAAAGGAAGATGAAAATCCGCGAGGTTCTTGATTAGAGGAGCAAAAGCGAACTGGCAAGATGCGAGTCTGGGAGCATTTCGAGTGAGGTTGTTAGTCGGGTTGTAAGTGACACCTCTCGTTGGCACAGAGCCCCGTGTCTCTTCTTGTTACTCCCTCGATCTTTTCCGTGTAAAGAGCGTTATACTTGTTAGAAAAAAAGTATAAAAAGATCGCACACCTTAATACGTAAGAACGTGTGAGTGACGCTTGTTACACCTGCGCCCGAAGGTGCAGTGGCGAAAGGGAGGAAGGAAGGAACATGCTCGTATCTTCATCGAGACCACAGGGGGGCAAAGAAAAAAAAAAAAAAAAGGAGAGGCTTTCTCGAGAGCTATGAACCTGGTGAAATATATCAAAAGGGCCTAGACAGGGGCGTTCAAAAATGATATTCTTGAAATTGGTGTTGTCAGAATCGACAGAATTTTTTTTTCTTCTCTTCCGAGCTTAAGTTCTTTGGCTGCCACAATAAAAACGCAAATATTTGGGTTCTAATATCTCTCTCTTCTCAATCTTTGTCACTGTTGTTTTTTTTTCGAACTTGCTATGCTTTTACGTTTTTCAAAAGTGACGTACGAGAGAACTGGCGCTGAAGCCTGGCGCTCGTGAACAACGACAGTGCGAAAAAAATTCGTGTCTCTGTCATACGTATCCGAGAGCCCGAGAGTCGGAAAATGGCGAGATAGAAACGCTAAGTGCACCGACGGACAAGTGGAAGTACGAGAGAGAGAAAGAATGAGAATAAAGAAAAAAGAAATCGTTCTGAAGAGAATTTCACAGCGAGCGAAAATTGAAAAGAGCTAAAGGGGAAAGAACGAAAATTCAAGTAGCGAGAAGACAAAACGAGAGCTCTCGATCGAGATGGAGGGAGGAGTCGAGGTAGACGGAAGTAGCGAAGACTTGTGTTACGTGACGAAGTATTGGATGGTCGTTTTTGTGCACGTACAGGGCTTCGCGGTGTGACCATCCGGGGCTCCGGGGAGGGAATTTCAGCCGCAGGCTAAAGGGTTCGATTACGTAAGCTCTTTTCCCACCTTCTTTCTTTCCACGCTTTACTATCGGATGTGAATAAAATTGGATCGATCGAGGCTAGACGTTTCAACGCGATAAATTTCCATAATTTATTACTCCATTATGAGCGAATATCGTTATTTATCCATTTATAATTAGATGAAACAAAAAAGTTGGATAAATCGTTATCGCTGAAACGGAATGATTAATTTTTTTCGATGCTCAGTTGTATACTGAGAATTCTCTTTATTGGAGGATTCCAGGCAGATAAATGGAGCTTTTTTTTTTTTTACTAAATTAATTAACTTTCTACTTCAAAGGCGAGGAGAAACGAACTAAAAATTAAATTTACAGAAACCGTTTCTCTCCTTCGTTTCTTTTTAAGTCCATTCCAACTTTAAGGTAATCCTATCGACTTTCACCTCTTCATCTCTAGAGTGTCAAAACACTGTCTGATGCCGGAAGCTCCATTTCAACTCAATATTCCATAAAAACTAGGTCGATAGCCCCTTTTTCTTCTGAGACCATTGGATCGCTACAAGTTTCAAGTACTCAAATCTGGTTTTTGCAAAATATTTTATGGATTGTCACTAAGTTATATATATTTTTTTAGTGACCGGAAATCGGATTTTTCTGTCACCCTGGGAATTCGTCACGGAGAACACCTACTTTTAATCATTTTATTTCTCTCTTAATTGGTCGATAACCCACCCTGAAATTTCGTGAGAACAATAATTGATCTATGAAGAACGGCATTCAATTTTTTCCACGCGAATCCTATGACTTAGCCATCGCGATAGGATCACCTTAAGGCAGCGATAAAAAGTATTGGAACGAAAAATCGTCGCGACACTCTAAATTTTCGTGAGTGAACTCCAAGGAAATTAAGGAGGGTGGCTACATACGACAATATGATAAGAATTTAATAAAATTTTGTGATAACATTCTTTAGCATCAAATGCAATGACACAAATTTTTTCAAATTTTTCCTCTACATAGTTGTCGAATAATTGGAATTTACAATGTGCAAAAGATATACCTATATATATGAGAATCCTATGCTTACGGATGTAAACTCTAGTGTTAAATTACTCGAAAACTATGTAGAAGAAAAATCTTAAAAAATTTGTATATTCATATTTAATCCAAAAGAATATGCTCACCAAATTTCATTAAATTCTAATCATTTAGAATTTTCCTATGCTTTTAACATGGCAACATTGTTGTGTGTGAGCCAACCTCCTTAAAACGTGTGAAACGAAAAACACTGATGGCTTATTAATTTTCCGAGTCGATTTTTCGTTCGGAAATACTGAAGAAATAAGAACGAACACGAAAAAATAAAAATAAAGTACGTATTTCTTCTCGGAAATTGGGTGCTCGTTGAAAAGATTAGTCTGCTCGGGAAATAGGGATTTCGTTACATAAGTGATAGGAGGTCCTCCTCCCGGCAAGAGGAGACAGGAAGATTCATGGACCATTTTGACCCTCTGGGTTCAGAATCCAATTTCAAAGATACGGTCTGTACTTATAACGTAGTCCGAACACGCAACGGCTTTTTCTACGATTATAAACGAAGTTGCGGAGGCTTCTAAATTATACGAAAGAATATCGATGAATTTTCCAAATATATTTTCTAACAATTTATACTTTCATCGGATATGTTATTTGATCAATGAAAGATAATTCCATGAATTTTCTTATGGAACGAAACATTTACAATAAATTAATGCTGATCAAAATGTTTTCGTAATTATTGCCCTATTCGTTCATCACCTTCTTCTTCCTTGGAAAAACAGAGACAAGCGGTAGCCTGATCGCGTTTAAAATTCCCTTTCGTCCCTCTTTCTCTTTGCCATCCTTAGCCGGGGTCGTTGGTTTCTCAGCACTGGCGTTATTTTGGTCTGCTTCTTTGCCACCGGTTCCGGTCTCCGTTGCACCAGCTTCCACCGCTTTGGATTCTTCGTCCTGAAACACGTAGAAAAACATAAATTTTAATCAATTTTTCGTGGCTATCAATTCTTCTGAATGACGTTCATAATATTTCTAACGGAAGACATTTTTTCATATTTAATGCCAGACTTCACGAAGGACTGTTTCAAATATTGGAATTTTTCTTTTTATTAAGTAGACTCGCGACCCATATATTAGCCGTACATTGGCATCGTTTTTTCGCGATTCTGATTGGTTCGCTATGACACGTTTACGTTCATCGCATCTTCTCGTGTTAGATATAGTTCAAGTCGAATTACGGTTCTCAAGTTATTCGCTGTCTGCTCTCAAATGTTTCAGAGGCAGATGGCCCTTCGACGCATCTATGGCAGCTCAGATTCATTTTGGACAAGTCGTGAATAGATTTGGGAAGAAAAAAGAATTAGGAGGAGAAGGATAGCAAAGAAAAATTATTTTTTATACACCACGAAAAAATCAGATTTTCTGATTTTTTTCGAATCAGTTGGAAAAAAAGTGAGACGAGAAGTTCAAATCGTCTGGTACGTTGTAGAAATATAGTCCGAGAATAATTATTTAGCAAAATGCTTAAAATTGGAGTTGTTTGGTCAAAATTCATGGTGCAATTGATCAGTCAGCGAAAGAAAAGAAATTCAAACGATTTCGGAGTATTTTATATTTGTGGATAATGCATGTATATGCGCATGAAGTATTAACCGCGAAAAGTCGAGTTTTTGACGGCCAGAAACGTGCTTTCTCTCTCTCTCTCTTCATTATTATTTTTAGAAACGTACAAATTGCGACCCAGTGAATCGCCGTCTGGCTATTTAAATTTTATTTTCCACTTCCTTTCTTCTTCGCGATCCTTTAAATTCCTCATGAAAGTAATATTTATTTTACTTCCTCTTTGAGAATGGATTTATGATATTTTTGTTTTTACCAATCCAATGAAACTCTCGCGCTCTCGCACACGATTACCCGAATTAATCGCAAAAATAAAAGAAGCAAATTTGTAACAAAGGATTTGCTGGCGTCGATCGCCCAAAAATTCATAAAATACAGAAAAAAAAAAACAAGAATTTTTTTGGACCCAACAAGAAATGATAAATACTTGATAAAAAATTAAAAAAAAAACTGTCAGAAAAGCCAATAAACATGCATAAAAATAAATATTTAATAAGAAAAAATGACGAGACCCATTTTTCTCGAAAGAAATCTCGAAAACGAGTTAATAATGCAACGAGTTATCGTTACAAAAAAAAATAAATTATGTTCGAATCACAAATCTGCTAGTCATAGTTCAGAAGAAAAATTCAAATGCTCAATTTCACATTTTTTGTTTCTCTTTTTTTTTTTTTAATTAAAAATAAAAATAACTGTATTCGTGATTTTAACGCGTGACGTTTCGAACACCATCCACCGATTTCTTTATTTCTTCCTTTCCTCTTGTTCAAAGATAGTGGACTGATTCATGGGTGCTTATAAAGTAACCAGAGCGTCCGTATCATGATTAAATGCACGGGCACTGATCATATCCCACAATGAAGATCGTGAGGCACACGCACGTGAGGATGTAAGAGTGCGTACGTACGTACTCGGGTCGTGCCCTCGTCTTGTATCTTGTCTCGAGAGGGTCGAGACCATGGCCCGTGCCTCTTCTATATTTAGATTCGAACCTTTCCTTTTATATACCCTTCGCGTGTTACATACACTACCCGTCAAAAGTTTCCGGACAAAATTGCGAAAAAGTGTCGGAGCCATTTTTGATGTCATTTTTTAAGCAGTATAGATAAACGAATTTAATAAACGGCATTTTGAAGGGAAGGAATTCTTCTTCAATTTGCTTTTTTTGAAAATGTTGTACGATTTTTTTTACGTCCGCTACATTGTTTTGAACACGACCGTTTTCCAACTTTTTTTTTAAGATTTACAGTTGGACCGCGTTTTCAGAAAAAAAATTTTTTCGAGTTCTTTCCGACCGGAACCTCAACGGGGACAGCGAAAACTTCAATTTCGTTTTTTAAAAAGTTCTGTACGATTTTTTTTCATGTAGTTATCTCATTTTTAACGAAAAAAAGCAAAATTTGGAATATGCCACATAACACGAAAACTAGTAAGTTTTTCAAAAAACCTCAAGAGGATAAAAAAATGAGTTTGGTTTAGCCAAATTCATCAGAATTTTTTCCGAATTTTTTCTTAAAATTTTTTTTTCCGACTGATTTCAGTCAAAATTCTGAAAATTTGATCGCGTTTACTTGTTAAATATGGGGTTTTTGATAAAATTTCAAAATAGAAAAAAGTTTTGTTTTTCAATTCTGAAGACATCAGAATTTTTTCAAATTTTTTTTCGAAATTAATTTTTTCAACTTGCGAAAAAAGTTGGAAAAAAAATGTCGAAAAAAAATTTGAAAAAATTCTGATGTCTTCAGAATTGAAAAAGAAAACTTTTTTCTACCTTGAAATTTTATCAAAAACCCCATATTTAACAAGTAAACGCGATCAAATTTTCAGAATTTCGGCTGAAATCAGTCGGAAAAAAAAATTTCAAGAAAAAATTCGGAAAAAATTCTGATGAGTTTGGCTAAACTAAGCTCATTTTTTTATCCTCCTGAGGTTTTTTGAAAAACTCACTAGTTTTCGTGTTATGTGGCATATTCCAAATTTTGTTTTTTTCGCTAAAAATGAGATAACTACATGAAAAAAAATCGTACAGAACTTTTTAAAAAACGAAATTGAAGTTTTTGCTGTCCCCGTTGAGGTTCCGGTCGGAAAGAACTCGAAAATTTTTTTTTTCTCAAAACGCGGTCCAACTGTAAATCTTAAAAAAAAAGTTGGAAAACGGTCGTGTTCAAAACAATGTAGCAGACGTAAAAAAAATCGTACAACATTTTCAAAAAAAGCAAATTGAAGAAGAATTCCTTCCCTTCAAAATGCCGTTTATTAAATTTGTTTATCTATATTGCTTAAAAAATGACATCAAAAATGGCTCCGACACTTTTTCGCAATTTTGTCCGGAAACTTTTGACGGGTAGTGTACATTTTCGAAGATTTTCAAAAATTTGCATATCTCTGAAAGGCCACAAAATTTATTCTTCTTCTAATCTAATAAATGATTGTGTTTATGAATTGATTTTTTGGCCATTTTTCTTTCAGCAGCCTCAAAAAAAATGTTGCCTTCCAACGATGAGAGCTTCGACACGAGAGCTCAGGATGCATTTGGCTCATGAGTGGGTGGATGAGTGAACGATTAAATTAGAATTTGTAAATATATACATCGAGGCTTGTCCATTGAAATGCAATGAAACGAAGGCGAAAAAGGTAAATTGATCGAGATTGCTCGATCGAGTTCATTCGAATGAAACATAAACTATCAAAAAACGAAACGATGAAAAACTCTAGAAAAAAAATCTCTCCAACAAAAAAAACAACAACAAAGTTATTTTTAAATGTGTTTCGCGCGTACAATTTACTTCCGAAATGAACGGTATTGCTGCTTTAAAGAATCGTAAATGATTGAATTTTCTTAAAGGATTCATTGCTGGAGTGAAATAAATCGTTGAACTTTGTGCAGAAAAATGAATCGTTAATTACATAAACTTGATGGTGATATGAAAGAAAAAAATAATAAATATAAAATACAAAACTACGTTGCTTGTTTTTTTTTTTTTTGCCCCTCCGGCTAATTATAGAACTGACATTTGTTCTCTCAAAAATATGCGGAGCCCGTACACTCCTTCAACAATTACCAACTCATGTACGTGTATCGTATCAAAATATATACCAGAGTCGAGGAAAAATAATCCAAGTCATGTGGAAACAATTTATCACAACAGAAGCAATCAGTCGAAACGAAACAACCTTTTGTAAGGGCATCATAATATCCTGTGTCTCAAAATCGTGGAAGATGTCGATTAATCATTTTTATGAGTGGAAAAATTCCTGTCGAACGAATTTCTCATCACCAAATATTTGTTTCATCAATTTCATATACCAACGTGTCATTACCACCGTGTTGTGTTATTACACTGTACTCAGGAGCAACACATTTGTTTTTCCTTTTTTTTTTCTTCATTTTAAAATCTGCAATAAATTGAAATACTTATTCGCGCGAAAATCTTCTCAGCGATCACTTCACAAATGTGTATTTGATGAATTTTTCAAACGAAACAGAAACAAAGAAATTGTCAAAATTTCTAAATAACGCTCTCGTCAAAACATTTTTCTATAAAATTTTTTCAAATTACGTAAACTTATTAAATACACTATTACGTAATAACGTGGAAAATTTGATAAGGATTGACAGTTTCATATTTGAGTTATGGGAAATGAAAAATTGTACAGTTTTACTTGTTTTCTTACGAGCAACCCTTTTTTACAACTGTCATTCGTCGAAATGTATACGACCAAGTTTTTCAAAAAATGACAAGAATTTTTAAAACTCAGTTTCGAATATATCTGTTCGCTAAAAAATGTTTGACCACTTTTCAATCGGAAACGACTGAACCGATTGCAATGATTATTTCACGAGATTAAAGATCATGATTCAAACTGAGTTTGTGGTTTTGTAAAATTTCGTTATCTTAATTTCAACAGATATGTAAAAAAAAGTTTAACGATTTCGTTCAATTTCCAATTTCGTTCAATTTGAAGGAAATCGGAAAACGACCAAAACGAGTGGTGGCTGAATGCTCAGTCCGGTATAGAAAAAAAGTTGCAGTATTTTCAATGGAAATGATGAAAAATTGAAAAAAAAATGGAAATCTTTCGTTTTATTATTTTTCCTGCTAGATATGCGGCAGGCGAAGCCCGCAGGAACAGCTAGTATGTTATATGTGTATTGTAAACTGAGAAAAGACATTTGTTGATACGAGAAAATTTTTGTTGATTCAACAAATCGTATAGTGAACCAAATGAGATTCGTAAACCCAAATGAAAATTTCGTTAATACAAACATTCAATTCATAAACATAAAACACCAAATAAATATTTTTCACTACGCCAAAAGCATCGTTGAATCAAAAAATCTTTTGTTGATTGGTTCGCCATGATTCTCGTTGATCGAACAAAAAAAATTTTTTGAATAAACAATTTCTTTCTGTAGTGTATAGGAAAATGTGGATTTTTTTTTTTCACAAACACTCAATATCTTATGAACATTTATCAGTTATTCCGCAAGTTGACAGCAAGTTTTTGTATTCCAACCGGAGACTCGACTTTCGAATATGACTGAGGCGAGACTCCTGCTTAAATGGAATTTTCAAAGCTTTTGGCTATTTGCCCATTTTCATTCGAAGAGAAAAAAGTGTGAAATCAATATCATCGTAAATTCGTACGAAAAATTTTCATTCCGGTATGATATAATATATCTAGAAACGTGGCATAGTCTTGAGGCCAAATATTCATTGAAAATATTAGTTTTTAATTGTCAAAATCATGCAAGGCGTGAATCGTATCTTAGCTGTATGCGATATATTTAAGAGTTTATCGGACCGTGTCTTCAGGGAGGACCGGAATAGTTCCTGAAGACCGGAAACGAACGTGTTCCGGAATTTTTTAAAAAACATTCCAACCGGAAGCGTCAGGCACATCCCACGAGCGATGTTATACGTGTATGCAAAGACACGTTTACAGAATAAAAAGGAAAGAAAAAAAAAAAAGCGAATAAAAGGGCGTATATAACGGAATTGGACTCATAAACCGGGGCGGAAAAAGTTCTTTTATGGCATTAGCGGTTGATCAACGATAAATATACGATGTTGAGGAAGCCTAACAAATAATTGTGCCGCGTCACAGTTCTGTAATTTTAGTAGCCGAGTAATCAAAAGCAGACGAGCCCTTTTTTTTATTTCTTTTTATACATCTCTCCTCACTCCCTCAATTTTTCTCTGCTGATGCGACGATACTTTGCTGACCCTTCTGGCTCGAGCCCCCCTCCTGATAATCGCAGGTGACGTCGAATTAAACTCGAGCACTTCGCTTCCGGTTACGAGTGTGGATTCTTCGTGATCCGTCATGGAGTACCTATTCTCTCTTATTTTCTTTACCAGCATTCGTATTTCCGATTAAATTCACACGAGATATTACTCGTGGATGGGATTATCGATCGATACAAAACGAAGCTTCATTTATCCTGCAGTTTAGACGCGAGAATATTGATTTTTAAAACGATTTTTCAGTTTTTGCTTCACAAATTACTGTTTCAATTTTTTTTTTTCATCTTCATAATCTTCGATTGACTGACGTGCCGGTCAAGATGAAAATTGAGGATGCTTCTTAAGGAAGGTGGCTACATACGACAATATGATAAGAATTTAATAAAATTTAGTGATAACATTCTTTAGCATCAAATGCAATGACACAAATTTTTTCAAATTTTTCCTCTACATAGTTGTCGAATAATTGGAGTTTACAATATGCAAAAGATATACCTATATATATGAGAATCCTATGCTTACGGATGTAAACTCTAGTGTTAAATAACTCGAAAACTATGTAGAAGAAAAATCTTAAAAAATTTCTATATTCATATTTAATCCAAAAGAATATGCTCACCAAATTTCATTAAATTCTAATCATTTCGAATTTTCCTATGCTTTTAAAATGGCAACATTGTTGTGTATGAGCGAACCTCCTTAAACGGATAGGCGAATTCGTCATTTTTCGATGTTTCGTCAGGGTACGTTAACTCGTCAGAAAGTTTGAGGAAGAGAAGCGAATATTACAAGTTTTAATAGAAGAAGGGGGCGGTAAGTAGAAAAATCTTTTCTCGCCCTCGTTGATGGGTTCTCCAGTTTTTTCCAAAATAAAGGCGCTTAAGCATACAGTGGAGTAGTATAGCGCAGGTGGTCTGGCCGGAAACGAGGATGGCCGGGTAGGAAAAACGCAATTTTCTGGTCTGTTGAGTTCTTCTCTACCGAGAGCGAGAGAGAGAGAGAGAGAGAGGAGGGAAGGAGAAGAGAACGAGATAACCGATTGGCAAACGATCGGATAACGAGATGTACTTTAAGCTAGCAGAGCATTTTGAAAAAAGTAATCTTTTTTCATATCATGAATTAAGGGCTCTTTATGTGCTAATTATGGGCGGAATTGAAAAATTTTGGGCTACTTTAGGTTTTCCAAAAATTCGATTTTAAAAAAGCGCTGCCCACAAAAATCAAGCTAGCAGAGAACTTCGTGAAAAAACAACTGTACCGCGAATTTGATTGCTCAAGAATTATGGGCTTTTTACGTGCTATCCACGTGTGCAATTTGAATTTTGTGGAATTCATATTTAAAAAAAAAAACTCGAAAATTTTGGATCTCTCCGCTGATACCTCTCGAGCTGGCAGGACAGTAGGTGGGAAAAAGTTATATCGAAATTCCGAAAGCTGAGAAATTACGGGCTTTTTACGTGCTACTCAACTGTTTAAGTAAAATTGTTTTTAATCAATTATTTCCCCGAAAAAAATTGAAAAATTAGATTTTTCCGCCCACACCTCTCCATGTATCAGAGCACTGGGTTGAAAAAAAACTATTTGGTGACTCTGATAGCCCAGGAATTTCGGGCTCTTTACGTGCTGTTCATCTGTTTGAGTCAAATTTATTTTAATCGAAAATTTTTCAAAAAAAAAATAAAAATTTAGATTTTTCCGCTCACACCTCTCTAGCTAGCAGAGCATTGGGTGGAATAAAAACTGTTCAGTGAATCTGATAGCCTAGGAATTACGGGTTCTTTACGTGCTTTTAATCAGTTCGAGTTGAATTTTTTTCAATCAATTATTTTCCCGAATAAAATTGTAAATTTAGATTTTTCCGCCCACACCTCTCCAGTTAGCAGAACACTAGGAGGGAAAAAACCATACAGTAAATCTGATAGCCTAGGAATTATGGGCTCTTTACGTGCTATTTGATCAGTTCAAATCAGATATTTTTTATTCAAATATTCTTCCAAAATAATTGAAAATTAAGATTTTTCCGCCCACACCTCTGGAGCTAGCAGAGCACTAGGTGGGAAAAAAACTGTTTAGTGAATCTGATAGCCCAGGAATAACGGGCTCTTTACGTGCTATTCATCTATTCAAGTCAATTTTGTTTCAATCAAAAATTCTTCAGAAAAAAATGAAAATTTAGATTTTTCCGCCCACACCTCTCCAGCTAGCAGAGCATTAGGCGAAAAAAAACTGTTCGGTGAATCTGATAGCCTAGGAATTACGGGCTCTTTACGTGCTATTAATGGGATCAATTCGAATTATTTTTAATCTATTAGTCTGCCGAAAAAATTTTGAACTTGGATATTTCCGCCCACGCCTCACCACGTAGCAGAGTACCAGATGGAAAAACACTATACAGTAAATCTGATCGCAAAGGAATTACGGGCTCTTTACGTGCTGTCCATCTGTTCAACTCAAATTTATTTTAATTGGAAATTTTTCAGAAAAAAAATGAAAATTTAGATTTTTCCGCCCACGCCTCTCTAGCTAGCAGAGCATTAGGTGGAATATGAACCGTTCAGTGAATCTGATAGCCCAGGAATTACGGGCTCTTTACGTGCTATTTATGGGATCAATTCGAATTTTTTTTAATCAAATATTTAGAATGCCCTGCCCACAAAAATCAAGCTAGCAGGCAGTGGGGTGAAAAAAAAATTATATAGCAAGTTTTATAGTCTAGGAATTACGGGCTTTTTACGTGCTACACAACTGTTTAAGTGAAATTGTTGTTAATCAATTATTTCCCCGAAAAAAATTGAAAAATTAGATTTTTCCGCCCACACCTCTCCATGTATCAGAGCACTGGGTTGAAAAAAAACTATTTGGTGACTCTGAAAGCCCAGGAATTTCGGGCTCTTTACGTGCTAATAATGGGATCAATTCGAATTATTTTTAATAAATTATTTTCCCGAAAAAAATTATGAACTCGGATTTTTCCGCCCACGCTTTCTCACATACCAGAGCTCTTAGTTGAAAAAAAAACCATTTAGTAAATCTGATAGGAAAGGAATTACGGGCTCTTTACGTGCTGTTAATCAGTTCAAGACGAATTATTTTTAATCAATTATTCTCCCGAAAAAGTTGTGAATTTAGATTTGTCCGCCCACACCTCGCACACCATGCGAGTAGTCAACACACCTGTCAAGCTAGCGGAGCACTAGGTAAGAAGAGAAATCATCTTGTAAATTTGATGTACTAGAAATTACGGGTTTTTTATGTCCTGCACGTGTGTTTCAGTCAAATTTTTTTTTTTGATGAATAGTTTTTCCTGAATAATTGAAAATTTTGTAGGGTCGAAAACAATTGTTCGATAAATCTGATAGCCTCGAAATAACGGGATTTTTACATGCTATTCGCGTGTTGGAATGAAATTTTTTTACTCCGTGATTTATCTGAAAAAATTCAAAAATTTAGCGCTTTCCGTCCGAAGCAAGCATTACGCTAGGTGATAAACAATTATACAGTATCTTTACAATTTTTTTTGCCCAATCATGGAATCAGTTAAAATTCCGTGGAAAGCCCTTCAATGAACTATTATTGAACTGAAAAAAAATCTCTGGGATCAATAAAAATAATAGCATCTGCACAGCTTTTCTCCGTTGACATCTTTTTTTCCACGGTTGGACACAAATCTCATTCAATTTTTAACCCAGAATGAAAAACCAAAGTTTTTTCGATTCTATATATAAGAATAAGTATAGAAGTACGTGGGATTTTTTCGTTTAATCGATTTCTGCCGAAATGGTGCCTATTTTTTGAAAAAAGGTGTACATTTAGGAAAAAATAGGCACCATTTTGGCAAAAATCAATATATAGAAAAAAATCCTACGTACTTTTATAGTTATTCTTATAAAGAATCGAAAAAACTTCAGTTTTCAATTTTCTGGGTTAAAAATTGAATGAGATTTCTGTCCAGCCGTGTAAAAAAAAGTGTCAACAGAGAAAAGCTGTACAGACGCTATTTTTTTATTGATCCCAGAGATTTTTTTTTTTCAGTTCAATAATAGTGCATTCGAGGACTGTCCACGGAATTTTGATTGATTCCATAATTTTGCCAAAAAATAATTCTAAAGTATACCGATGTTTTTTGTTTTAGAGATTAGTGGGAATTTCTAAATTTTCAATTCTTTTTCGTTAGGATTATTGAATTTTGACTATAGCTAGGCGTGAGCGGAGAAATCTAAATTTTAATTTATTTCTGAAGAATTTTTAAATAAAACAAATTTGACTTGTACAGATGAATAGCACATAAAGAGCCCGATATTCCTAGGCTATCAGATTCACTGAATAGTTTTTTTTCCACCTAGTGCGCTGCTACCTGGAGAGGCGTGGGCGGAAAAATCCAAGTTCACAATTTTTTTCGGGAAAATAATTGATTAAAAATAATTCGAACTGAACTGATTAATAGCACGTAAAGAGCCCGTAATTCCTAGGCTATCAGATTTACTAAGTAGTTTTTTTTCAACCTAGTGCTCTGGTATGTGAGGAGGCGTGGGCGGAAAAATACAAGTTCACAACTTTTTCGGGAAAATAATTGATTAAAAATAATTCGAACTGAACTGATTAATAGCACGTAAAGAGCCCGTAATTACTAGGCTATCAGATTCACTGAATAGTTTTTTTTCCACCTAGTGCTCTGCTACGTGGCGAGGCGTGGGTGGAAAAATCTATATTTACAATTTTATTCGAGAAAATAATTGGTTGAAAAAAATTCAACTCGAACTGATCAAAAGCACGTAAAAAAACCCGTAATTCCTAGGCTATCAGATTCACTGAATAGTTCTTATTCCACCCACCCTCGCTAAGAGGTGTGCGCGGAAAAATCTGCTCGCTAGAGAGGTGTGCGCGGAAAAATCTGAACTTACATTTTTTTCTGACGAATTTTTGATTAAAATAAATTTGTCTCAAACAGATGAACAGCACGTAAAGAGCCCGAAATTCCTGGGCTATCAGATTCACTAAATAGTTTTTTTTTTTCAACCCAGTGCTCTGCTACATGGAGAGGTGTGGGCGGAAACATCTAAATTTTCAATTTTTTTCGGGGAAATAATTTATTAAAAACAATTTTACTTGAACAGTTGAGTAGCACGTAAAAAGCCCGTAATTCCTAGACTATAAAATTTGCTATATAATTTTTTTTTCACCCCACTGTCTGCTAGCTTGATTTTTGTGGGCAGGGCATTCTAAATATTTGATTAAAAAAAATTCGAATTGATCCCATAAATAGCACGTAAAGAGCCCGTAATTCCTGGGCTATCAGATTCACTGAACGGTTCATATTCCACCTAATGCTCTGCTAGCTAGAGAGGCGTGGGCGGAAAAATCTAAATTTTCATTTTTTTTCTGAAAAATTTTCAATTTAAATAAATTTGAGTAGAACAGATGGACAGCACGTAAAGAGCCCGTAATTCCTTTGCGATCAGATTTACTGTATAGTGTTTTTCCATCGGGTACTCTGCTACGTGGTGAGGCGTGGGCGGAAAAATCCAAGTTCAAAATTTTTTCGGCAGACTAATAGATTAAAAATAATTCGAATTGATCCCATTAATAGCACGTAAAGAGCCCGTAATTCCTAGGCTATCAGATTCACCGAACAGTTTTTTTTCGCCTAATGCTCTGCTAGCTGGAGAGGTGTGGGCGGAAAAATCTGAATTTTCAATTATTTTGGAAGAATTTTTGAATAAAAAATATCTGATTTGAACTGATCAAATAGCACGTAAAGAGCCCATAACTCCTAGGCTATCAGATTTACTGTATAGTTTTTTCCCACCTAGTGTTCTGCTAGCTAGAGAGGTGTGGGCGGAAAAGTCTAAATTTTTATTTTTTTTTTTTAAATTTTCGATTAAAATAAATTTGACTCAAACAGATGAACAGCACGTAAAGAACCCGGATTCCTGGGCTATCAGAGTCACCAAATAGTTTTTTTTCAACCCAGTGCTCTGATACATGGAGAGGTGTGGGCGGAAAAATCTAATTTTTCAATTTTTTTCGGGGAAATAATTGATTAAAAACAATTTCACTTAAACAGTTGTGTAGCACGTAAAAAGCCCGTAATTCCTAGACTATAAAACTTGCTATATAATTTTTTTTCCACCCCACTGCCTGCTAGCTTGATTTTTGTGGGCAGGGCATTCTAAATATTTGATTAAAAAAAATTCGAATTGATCCCATAAATAGCACGTAAAGAGCCCGTAATTCCTGGGCTATCAGATTCACTGAATGGTTCATATTCCACCCAATGCTCTGCTAGCTAGAGAGGCGTGGGCGGAAAAATCTAAATTTTCATTTTTTTTCTGAAAAATTTTCAATTTAAATAAATTTGAGTTGAACAGATGGACAGCACGTAAAGAGCCCGTAATTCCTTTGCGATCAGATTTACTGTATAGTGTTTTTCCATCTAGTACTCTGCTACGTGGTGAGGGGTGGGCGGAAAAATCCAAGTTCAAAATTTTTTCGGCAGACTAATAGATTAAAAATAATTCGAATTGATCCCATTAATAGCACGTAAAGAGCCCGTAATTCCTAGGCTATCAGATTCACTAAACAGTTTTTTTTCGCCTAATGCTCTGCTAGCTGGAGAGGTGTGGGCGGAAAAATCTGAATTTTCAATTATTTTGGAAGAATTTTTGAATAAAAAATATCTGATTTGAACTGATCAAATAGCACGTAAAGAGCCCATAACTCCTAGGCTATCAGATTTACTGTATAGTTTTTTCCCACCTAGTGTTCTGCTAGCTAGAGAGGTGTGGGCGGAAAAGTCTAAATTTTTATTTTTTTTTGAAAAATTTTCGATTAAAATAAATTTGACTCAAACAGATGAACAGCACGTAAAGAGCCCGAAATTCCTGGGCTATCAGAGTGACCAAATAGTTTTTTTTCAACCCAGTGCTCTGATACATGGAGAGGTGTGGGCGGAAAAATCTAATTTTTCAATTTTTTTCGGGGAAATAATTGATTAAAAACAATTTCACTTAAACAGTTGTGTAGCACGTAAAAAGCCCGTAATTCCTAGACTATAAAACTTGCTATATAATTTTTTTTCCACCCCACTGCCTGCTAGCTTGATTTTTGTGGGCAGGGCATTCTAAATATTTGATTAAAAAAAATTCGAATTGATCCCATAAATAGCACGTAAAGAGCCCGTAATTCCTGGGCTATCAGATTCACTGAATGGTTCATATTCCACCCAATGCTCTGCTAGCTAGAGAGGCGTGGGCGGAAAAATCTAAATTTTCATTTTTTTTCTGAAAAATTTTCAATTTAAATAAATTTGAGTTGAACAGATGGACAGCACGTAAAGAGCCCGTAATTCCTTTGCGATCAGATTTACTGTATAGTGTTTTTCCATCTAGTACTCTGCTACGTGGTGAGGGGTGGGCGGAAAAATCCAAGTTCAAAATTTTTTCGGCAGACTAATAGATTAAAAATAATTCGAATTGATCCCATTAATAGCACGTAAAGAGCCCGTAATTCCTAGGCTATCAGATTCACTAAACAGTTTTTTCCCCACCTAGTGCTCTGCTAGCTCCAGAGGTGTGGGCGGAAAAATCTGAATTTTCAATTATTTTGGAAGAATTTTTGAATAAAAAATATCTGATTTGAACTGATCAAATAGCACGTAAAGAGCCCATAATTCCTAGGCTATCAGATTTACTGTATGGTTTTTTCCCTCCTAGTGTTCTGCTAACTGGAGAGGTGTGGGCGGAAAAATCTAAATTTTTATTTTTTTTTTGAAAAATTTTCGATTAAAATAATTTTTTTCTTTTTAAAAAAAAAAAAAAGAAATTTGACTCAAACAGATGAACAGCACGTAAAGAACCCGGATTCCTGGGCTATCAGAGTCACCAAATAGTTTTTTTTCAACCCAGTGCCCTGATACATGGAGAGGTGTGGGCGGAAAAATCTAATTTTTTAATTTTTTTCGGGGAAATAATTGATTAAAAACAATTTCACTTAAACAGTTGTGTAGCACGTAAAAAGCCCGTAATTCCTAGACTATAAAACTTGCTATATAATATTTTTTTCACCCCACTGTCTGCTAGCTTGATTTTTGTGGGCAGCGCTTTTTTAAAATCGAATTTTTGGAAAACCTAAAGTAGCCCAAAATTTTTTAATTCCGCCCATAATTAGCACATAAAGAGCCCTTAATTCATGATATGAAAAAAGATTACTTTTTTCAAAATGCTCTGCTAGCTTAAAGTACATGATAACGAGAGTGCAAGAGCTGCACTCATGCTCGGAGGGAACTATTACAGCCGTAGTTGATCTTGGTCAATAAGAAGATCTCGTTTCGCTCCCTCTCTCTCTCTCTCTCTCTTGCTCCCTCGCTTTTTCTATTTTTATTTCTCTCTTCGATCTAATAATGACGAGACAGAATTCTTTGACGATCGGGCTCGTTGACTTCTCCCTTACTATATCCTTTTTCACTCTTTAGTTCTTTACAGACTCGCGAGTTTTAAAATAACGAGAGACTCCGCCTTGCTCGGAGTGTCCTAGGCCGGGGAGAATCGGCCAGGCAGAACGACCCCAGAAGCACCAACGTCATGCGCTGTAATCAAATTCTATCCACCGTACATATATTTTAAATAAATGTAAAATTCTCGAGAAGAATACTTCCGGACCAACCTTTTCTCTGTGTCGTAAGAATTCGAATGAATCATTCTTTCAACTTATTTTATACCGAGTATCATTGTTTTTCAGTCTTTTTTCTTTTTGAAATATTTTACCGGGTCAAATGTGCTCGTTGAAATTTGATCAAATTTTATTTTATCAAGTGCATGTATTCAACATTTTTTTTTTTGTAACTTTTGTCTTCGGTAATAGATCTGAGAGAATTTCGAAGAGTTTAAAACACTAGAAAAACGTTGAATAAAAAATGGAAAAAAAGTTCTCTTTTGATCAGCATCAAAAGGGAAAGCAACAATTTTGAAATGGAGCGTTAGAGACAATCTGCTCTTCTAACGCACCGCTATACAGGACACAAAAAAGCTTCAAGCTAAAAGTTCCCCTCCTTCCTGATGGCATTGTTCAGAAAAGGACCAGAATCTCGTCCCCTCGCACGCGCGAGCAGCTGAGTGCAGAAAAAAAAAAGAAAGAAAGAAAGAAAAATGGGAATTAGAATTCGAACCGGCGGATCACGTGCGTTCGTCTTGTATGTAATAGTACATATACGATGTCCATGCGACTACCGAGCAATAGAGGAATTCCACCTCGTGAACGGAATTCTATTCCGTTGTCCCCTAGCAGAATCTTTGGTATAAGAGCTAATGCTCCGATTGAACTTTAGAACTTTATACTTGAAACGATCCGGGAGGGTTTCTCTCTGGTAAATCAAAATTGCGTGCCTGTTTCTCATACTTTTCAACAACCAGTTTCATCATTTATTCAACATTAGACTTTTTTGTTTATTGATCATTTTATTTTTATCATTTTAATCATTTCAAAATTTATCAAATTTTCATTTCTACGTAAATCTATCAAAACTATATCTGACAAATGAATTCTCAAATCGTTAAAAAATCGAAAAAAAAAAAAGAATCGACCCATTTCCGTGATATTAAGGAGTTTCGGTACAAAAGGCAAAATGTTAAGAAATTAATGAAATTTGGTGATAATGTTCTTCAACATAAAGTACGAAAAGACAAATTTTTTCAAAATTTTCTTCTACTTAGTTATCGAGTAATTATGCATTAAAGCAGATTCCTTATGCCCGAAGTGTATACCTATATATATGGAAACGCTATGCTTATACACGTCAACTTTAGTCTTCAATTACTCGATAACTGTGTAGAAGAAAAATCTGAAAAAGTTTGTATGATCAAATTTGGCACTAAACGAATATGTTCACCAAATTTTATAAAATTATCAACTTTTTGAAATTTTTAGTGTTTTTAACATGGTTTAGCATAGCAACATTCTATCGCCTGTATCGAAACTCCTTAAGAAATAAAAATTACAAACGTTTCATAACGATTTTACCATGCATACAGCTCTTGAAATTTTACAATCGGTTATCATAGCCATAAAACCGTTCAGTCGATTTAGCTAAGATCGAATAATACCTCGACTGCACCACGCGATGGTCAGAGCGAGAAGCTTCAACGAGAGGGTACTCGAATAAACGAATCCGAATGATCGATTTCATTCGAATACAACAGCTGGTTTGCTGGAACGAGTACAGAAACTTTGTTGATTAAATTTAGAAAATTCATATGAACGATAACCTATTAGATCTGAACGAAACTTTTTCTCGATGCTCTTTCCTTTACATTCCGTGTAAAGAAAGTTGATTCTTCGAGTTTTGACTTTCCTAAAGCTTCATATACTTTAAAACTCCATCGAAATTCAAGTTATTCATAAAAATAACGAAACAAATCTCCATTTACAACATTCTCGACATCATACCATGCTTCAACCATTTCATTTAGTAGTCGATATTCAATTTTCAAGATTTCCATTTCATGCCGTTACTTCGGTGGTGCTCGAGAAATTTTCTCGAGTGTATCTGTTCCTTTTATCCCTTTTTTTTATTTTTATTTTTGTTTGAAGCTTGCGGTCGAGCGCTCGTCTCGTGCATCCAACAATGTTGAGTCATTTTCCCGACGCTCACGATGACGAGCTCCCTAATTCAGCCCTTCAAAGTTATGTTTAGAGATATAAATCCTCATCGTGTGTACGTGGCCTCACGTATAAGTGATATCATATGTTGGAACATCTATTTCATTCACCTATAAATCGAAATATCATGCCTCTGATGGTTCACGCTTCTTGATAAATTCAATTACTTATATTCGAATTAATCGAATAAAATTCAAGAGGAAGAAGCATGAAATTGCCACATTCGTAGTACTATTAAATTCGTGCCGTTAATCTACTATCTCTGCTCTAATAGCGTATAAAAATATCTAGCATCGAAAAAATAAGTATTTTCGACGATTATTTTCGAAGGTGAACGCGAACCCGAGGGCGGAATGAAAGATTTTTCGTTAAATGAAAGTAGAAATTGAAAAAAAAAAAAAAACTCCTGACAATTTTATCGTCGAACTGTTTTCCTTTTCCTCTCGAGACTCGAGACACAAACTTTTGTACTCAATGCCGTCTAGTCATCCTCTTAACCAAAGTGATCCAACAGCCTCGAGCTAGTTGGCCCGGTCTTTGCAAAGTACATTCACGTCTACATGAATACGCAGAGCCATATATATACGAAGCTGTAAGAAGCATTCTTCGCGAAATGGTGAAAAATAAAACAGACTCTTTTTATATGGATCCATTTGAACTTCATCGTTCTTAAAATCTGATATGATTCGAGAAAAAAAAAAGCTTCGAATATCAGACTAACGACTCGAGATTTTAATCACATTCTACTGAAGAATCGTGGAATCAGAAATATTAATTGCAAGACAAAATTTCACAATGAATTGTTTCGTCCAATCAATAAAACGAAGGAATAATTTTTTTTTTTCTTGCAAACAAAAATAAAAATCGGTGCTTGACACAAATTTTGAAACAGTTGAAAAAAAAAACAAAGTCCAAATAAAATTGATTCAGAGTGGCAAAGAGATAAAAAAATAGCAGAATTCATCGTTGCACAACATTTTTTTTTCAAACCAATTGAGTCTGTATTTTCAGATATGCCAGCGACATTAAATCATTTTATTATACCCCAAGATCGACTATAAACATAATTTCTCGATAATGTGTTTATCCTCGTGTAAAACCTCGAGCCATTAAAATGATGTACAGTACAACATTTTGTTTTTTTTTTTCTTCTTTTTCCTATTTTAGCCCCAAGAATATTGCAGACGGTGATTTACGTTTTATATACGGGTGTAAGCATATGGCTCTTCCTTTGTGGTTGGATCCACGACAAAAAAGACATGAACTCGGAGCGGGGAAGTGAGGGGGAGGGGAGGGAGGAGAGAAAAGAAAAGCAAACATGGGTTCTTCGTAGGTACCAGCTTATGTATGTGAATATGAATATTTTTCGTGTTATGAATCGTGTGTATTAACGTGTGACCAATGCAACACCCATATTTGCTCTAATCTGGGATAGTGTTGGATATCCGAACGAACAGAAGGGAGTGTACAAAAATCGAACTAACAATGGGTGCTACGATCTATTCGGTTTCTGCGGCTATCCCTTGCCTCGTTTTGGTGCTTCTGACCCCCTGCGATTGCCCTAAATATCACATTTTTACGAACAATGTAACTCCAAGAATTATTGTCGAATAATCGATTGATTCGCAGCAGTCCATTTATGCTCCCGTTCGTCATTTCGTACATTTGTTCAAATATAGACATGTGTATACTCCAAAATGTTTACTCTTCGATCTCTGCTACTTTGAACATGTGTAGATACGTAGATCAGAGAGAATTCTTTGTCGAGAATTAAACTGGCGATTGACAGTAGATTATCGATGAATATCATTCCATCTCGATTAACTCGAATTGATCCACCCGGTCGTATTCGATTTATCAATGGTACGTATCTTAACTGCATGTACGATATTTATTGACAATAACAAACTCCCATTCTCATCGAAGCTTTTTCTTCAAATATCTTTCGCATCAAGGAGTTTCGGTACAAAAGGCAAAATGTTAAGAAATTAATGAAATTTGGTGATAATGTTCTTCAACATAAAGTACGAAAAGACAAATTCTTTCAAAATTTTCTTCTACTTAGTTATCGAGTAATTATACATTAAAGCAGATTTCTCAAGCCCGAAGTGTATACCTATATATATGGCAACGCTATGCTTATACACGTGAACTTTAGTCTTCAATTACTCGATAACTGTGTAAAAGAAAAATCTGAAAAAATTTCTATTGTCAAATTTGGCACTAAACGAATATGTTCACCAAATTTTATAAAATTCTTAACTTTTTGAAATTTTTTGTGTTTTTAACATGGTTTAGCACGGCAACATTGTATCGCCTGTACCGAAACTCCTTAGGGAGTTAAAAAGACAAAAAATTTCAAAAAGTTAAGAATTTTATAAAATTCGGTGAAAATATTCGTTTAGTGCCAAATTTGACAATAAAAATTTTTTCAGATTTTTCTTCTACACAGTTATCGAGTAATTGAAGACTAAAGTTCACGTGTATAAGCATACCGTTTCCATATATATAGGTATACACTTCGGGCATAAGGAATCTGCTTTAATGCATAATTACTCGATAACTAAGTAGAAGACAAATTTTGAAAAAAATTGTGTTTTCGTACTTTATGTTGAAGAACATTATCACCAAATTTCATTCATTTCTTAACATTTTGCCTTTTGTACTGAAACTTTTTAAAGTTCTGCGTATTCCATCAAGACGATGAATTTATGGGCGTTAGTTATCGAGTAATATTCGATGTTGTATATAAGTATCAAAATATTCATATATCAATGTAGAAACCAGGTTCGTAGATAAGAAAATGAAATAAAATGAATAAATATTTTGGACTCCAATAAAAAAAAATTGGTGAATAATTTTCCTGCTCATGAGTCAGGGGTAAAAAAAAGGTCGAGAAAGGACGGTGCTGCCTCACAAGGGTTTGCGGTCTTGTGCAAAGTTTCCGCACTTCGTCGTTCGCCCCCGTCGTTTCTCCTAGTCCGGTAATCGATAGCACGCACTTTCAGTCCTTCTCATACACGTATTGACGTAAACTCTCTCGCTCTCTCCCCTTCTTTCTCTCTCTCTCTCTCACTATGGGTTCACCATATTACTACAGTACACAACCCCTCTGCTGGCAACTACGTGTCTCCGCATTTCATGGGACGCAATGCCACATGCGAATTCTACGTTTCGCGACGTCAATAGAGCACGACGAATAGGATCATCGAATCTGCGAATATATTTTACAGCTTTGAATTCAATTTTGAAATAATAAATCTTAAAAAATGTCCTGCTGCTAGAGATTGCTGTGAGTTCGATGAAAAATTGATTTTCTTCAATATTTTCATTGAATGTTGTATAATATTGATGAAAAAACGATGAATATCGAACTGCTGGAATCGTTAATGGAGTTTGAAAAATAAAACTGTTTGAAAAAAAAAAACAAAAAAAAATTGAAGATGATCCGTGACTTTATCTGAATTCAAGTATTTTTGTTTTTCTCGTAATTAGCTGGTTCACGAGGGAGTTACTAATATAAAAAAAAAAAAAAAAACAAAAAACTCTCGAATTAACAAAGACCCAATAAATTCATATAGCACTTTCCGCACTAAATTTGATCTAATTATAATGTCATAAATTTTGAGAAGAGTCGAGTCAACTTCCAAGACTATAAAATTCCAGTAAGTAAGCTAACTAAAGATCTTGACAATCGTTCGAAAAATTGTGAGATCTTGGTAGCCTGGTCATACAAGATTTTAAATGAGAATTAATCGGTGCCCGGTGAAGCAGTAGTCTCGTCGGTTAATTAAACGAAATGTCTCAGACGTTCCGCGCCTCGATTTCCCTCTCGTCAACAAGATACTCACTAGTCACATGTTCATGTTCCATTTGGAATGGCTCCTGAGGGTCCCATAAAAAAAAAAATAAAAAAATCCCCTTCGGAGACGAATTTAAAATGTTAATGAAAATTAGTTAATTGGATTTCTTCCACGTTCGTTCTGGTAAAGCACTTGAATAAATTTATCAATTTACTGCAGTATTCAGATTGAAAAAAAATAAAAAAAAATAAAAAAAAAATCTTTTTAATCGAAAATATAATCGTGGCAATAAAAATCATCGGTCTTGCTCAAAAGAAATCGATTTCCCAATGTTTTATTTATACCGAAAGGCCATTGGCCTTGCCCATCGCGTTATTCTTCCGTTTGTTTCTTCTCACTTCCATTCATTTCTTCTTCTTCTTCTTCTTTGCTCCTATTTCACCAAACTCCTCTCAACAACCGGAGCCCGACCAGATCGTAACTCGCTTGAATGATACGAAGGCGCCTCTCGTATTCGCGAGAATATCTCGCGTGCACCTCTCCTCTTTAATCTCCTCACTCGAACGTCAAATGGATATACACACACCCAATGACGAATTGGCTTTTCGAACCAACACTTCGCTTTTTTTTTTATTTATTTTCTCCCGAAAATAATTCCGAACTCAGCTCCAAATTTCTCAATTTATTCATCGATATCGATTTGGATCAACGAGCTCGACCAAAAGTAACAAAGAATGAATAAAAAATGTTTCATTAAAAACGGAGCAAAAACTGTTGCGAATTTGGACGAAACAATCGAAAGAAAAGTCAAAACGTATGATGCTTCGATAAAGAAATATATAGACGCTGCTAAACAGTTTCTTTTTTGTTTCTTACTGATGGAAAAAATGTTTTTGCAGAAATAACTTAATTGTAAGATCGTAGCGGATCACTTTGAACGCGACACATATTAATAAATTTTTTATTGACGATAAAACGAAAAAGAAGAGAAATGCTGTAAAAATGAAAAGTAAAAAAAGAAGAAAAAAAAAAAAAAAAAAAAAACTGCGATTGGGGGACGTGAATTTTATGAGCAAAAGTGGGAAGCATCGGAGAGAGGCATGAGCGAGCATGAAGAGCAGGCAGCCATGTGGCTAGAAGGTTACACGGCCAAGGGTTCCGGTTATTCTGGTTCTGGCCTTGCCCATGGGTTTCGTGTTTTCGAACCCTCTTTCCCTTCGCCGAAATGAAACAAAATAAAAAAAAAAAAAAAGGAACCAAAAGAAAAGCTTCTCGCGCTTCTGGCAAAAAAGATCGATCTTTTTTTTTTCTTTTATTTTTTATTTCGACAACAAACATAAAAGGACATATATAGACGTACAAGAGGAGTGTGTCGGTGGCTTGGAAGCAGGAAGTGAGTAAAAAGAGAGTAAAAAAGCCACGAGAAGTCGAAAATTAATAGTTGAAAATTCAGACGATTCTAAAAACGTTTTTATACTATTCTTACAATGGCTTGGCTCAAGAAATATTTTTAAAAAATCATTCAGAACAAGAAAAATTAAAGTTTCGAAAAATTCTGGAGTTGAAAAAAAAAAATAAAAATAATGAATAATTGAGAGATTCGTTGAAAAATAAGTAAATTTTTTTTCAAAATTGAAAAGAAAAACAAAATACTGTCCACAAATAAAGTTCTAGCCTAAGAAAAAAGAAATGAAGGAAAAATTTCATGGCTCATTAACGCTTGCATCTTTAATTAAGTAAAATTCTGTGTTGAACACGAAAGTTCAGCGAACCCAACAGGGCCGGAATACCAAACAATTTACCGGTCGACACGCAAGGCCGGGTGTGTGTTACGCGCTTGACGCGGATGAGAAAGGGGTGGATCGTAGAACTTCCGGTTTGCTGGTCTAGGCCGAGGGAGGTAATATACCGGGTGGCATATCTTTATAGCACTTTTTGCTTTCGTCCAAGGTTATTATATTATGATAATGAGCACGTAGAATAATGCGGTTAGAGTGAATTATGTTATCCGACGAAACGTCACTAATTAGCCCTTAGCAGCCCTTACCAACGACGCCCTTTTCCTAAAATTTTTCGAGCCCACCTAACCTCGCGTCAACCCCAGTTTTCCCTGCTCCATATTCAAACTTTTCATTTTTTTTCATTCACCATTTTTTCAGCTGTTTTTTTTTCTCCTACGATTGACCTCCAATTATTTTCGTCTCGACTAAATTATTCATGTTCTTCGAAATAATAAATTTCGTTCCGTTTCATCAAAGACTTTTCGTCAAAATAATTGGATTCATCGTTTCAGACAATTTCTCATCAATTTTTCTCTTCAAAATCAACCTACCAATTTTTCCTTAATTCTCATTTCCTAATTCCTTTTCTCATTAATCTATTTCTTCTATCAACCTTTTTATACTAACGTGATAAATCTGGCTCGGTCTGACGAATGACTCTTCTCTCGAGAATATGGTTGACGGGATCTCATTATAATGGATTTCTTTCGTCAAAAACCCTCCCATTACTGAACACAGGTTACTTGGAATAAGGGCTTCAACATAATGACGATCTTCATCACCCTTCTATCCATCTTTCTCCCTTTCTACTTTGCTATGGAATTTCTTGAAAATAACAACTTTTTTTTTTATCCCTAATCGGATGTCAATTTTCTTGTCATTATTTCATCGAGCCCCTACCGCGTGTCTCTTGATTCACATTCAGCTTTGAGAAAATTACGATAAAAAAATACTCAGCACTTCGGGCAACTTCCATTTTATTATTTTTATTTAACCCTTTAGCTGCCATTGTAGCAAATTTTCTATGTCTACTTTCACCCAGCCTGTAAAAACATGAAGACGTTATAGCGGACGAATTAGTTTGCAGTGCTATCAATCCATGCTAGATAAAGCTCCAGGTGTCAGGATAGCTTGAAATTCAAACGTAAACATATGAATTATTTCAATATTGCGATAATGTAGCCGTGAAAATATACGATGCTTGGCATCTGCTGTTCGTTTTCGATAAAAAAAGTAAGAAAATGGACATTCTCGAAATATTTTCTGATGGAATTGGATAAACGAAGCTTGACTAGACACACTAGGCTTTGATGATTCGTGATTGGATTGGAATAATAGTTCGAACTAAGAGTGTAAAACCGTCCATGCAGGAAATTTTTTACAGTTCGAAAACACTATTTCCCAGGCCCTTATCGATAAAATTATGGTTGAACATTCATGGTCTACCCTTCTTCAGTTATACTACAAGAGGGAATAATTTCAAGCCGTTCAGAAATAGGTGTGGTCGTTAGAGGGTTGAAAAAAAAAAAAAAAAAAAAACATTTCTCGTGCAATTCGCTTGTCACAGTTTATTTTCGGGATCGAATTATACAAATATTATAATAATCGTTGATAAGTGATTATATTCGTATTTATTTTTGAAAACACGCGATATTGATTTGATGCTTTGAAAAATAAGAACGTATTGTTCTCGAAGACGGTGGGAACGAATTTGAAAATAGTTCGGTATCTTTTGACAGAGATTTGACTCAATCTTTTCCTCTCATGAACGGAGTAGCGTCTAAGATTTTTTAGACCCGCCTTCTCGTTTCTCATCCGAGCCCGTTCATTCGTACGATCGATAATGAATCTTAATCAAGATTTTTAGACTCGGATGTGTTTTTTTTTTCTTCATACTTACAAGTCTCTTTTATCCACAGATTTTTTTATCTCCCAAGAGGAATAAAATTCCAGAGCAATTTCTCGTTGAATGACGAGGATGACCATGGAATAAAGTGACTGTTCGGAAGACGAGACGAATGAAACGAGAACGAGGAATGAAAAGGGATCCAAAGGATAGGAGAGCACACTGCTTTTTTTCTCTTCTACTCTCTCTCTCTCTCTTTCTCTCTCTCTTATATCATCGTCGTTAAACTTTTGTAATTATTTTTTGCTCCGAGGAGAACGAATTGAATATGCTGTACGCATACATTCCCAGTCAAAAATTCAATGCTATCGAAATCTCGATATTTATTCTTCCTACAAAACCCTTATTCAAAATCCTACTAAAAACTGATGTGATCGAATTATTCAAACGAACAAAATGCCCACAAAGTATTTTCGTTAACTTTTTATTTGTATTTACAAAAAAAAACAAAACATTATTCGTAATCGGTACCAAAATTTATTCAACTTTGTGTGTTTCCTGAGTTTTTCATCGATTTCATGAAATCGTTGACATTTCGAAACAATTTTCAAACGCGAACGGTGTCCCAAGCCCCCCTCGGAGGATTTCTGTCCCGCTCATTTATTTTTATATATAAGCCCAGCCTTCTCTGCTCTCGAATTCATCTGTTCCTGTGAATCCTCAAGACACTCATGTCCTACGAAGCCTTCAGCAGTCGAGTCAAAGACAGAATCGTTACTCCGACTCCGTGCACCTTTTTCAGGGCTTCACAGTCTCGTTTTTCCCTACCAAAGCATCCTCGGTAACGTTCTTTTTTTTCGAACGACAGATGCTTTTTTTTTTTCTTCTCTAACTCTCGTTTCGACGGATCTCTACGATCAAGTGAAAATAACGACGATTAAATGCGCACGGTAAAAATAAGCATTGCACCCTTACCGGACGCCCTTGTTACTGGCTAACGGAAAGGCGTTTTTATCACGCCAAAATTCATCAACGCACAAACGTACGCCAACGTTCTCGCTTCCGATTTCACTGGGAATCCGTGTTCCGAGATGAAAATCCTTAGAGGAAAAACGTAATCAAATCCAAGATTTTGACTTGAAATTTTTCTATGATTCAGACGTCTGTTTCATGCGCCTCTGTCGCCGCAAAATTTCGACTCTTTTAACCGTCTGTTATTTAGGTAATAAAATTGCAAAGTCGAGGATTCTGAGCGACTAAAACGTGGCTTCTCATGGAGACGTTCGACCGGAAGTGCCGTTAACATGGTTATTCTTTGCCCCGATATTAAAAATTTGATTCCGATCAAAATTAGTATCCGATGGGAAACTGGATTCTAATGAAAATTACACCGAGAAAAATAAATTCGTTGACTCAACAAATCGTTACGAACAAAGTGAAATTCGTTGACCCGAACGAAAGTTTGATTCATTCAAATACTTAATTTGTTGGCTCAAATAAATAATTCTCACCACGAATTCGATTGCCACGATTCGTTGATCCAACAAATTTTTTTTCTCAGTGTAGCTATTCGTCAGTTTTTTATTTTTTTAAACTAATCATTTAACCACGATTGTCGCCCATCAGAATATCAACAAACATCGAGCTTTTTTTTTTATTCAAGCTCTTTCTTGACTCCGAGAAAACCGGAATACAACAGATCCATGGCATATTGAGTGAACGAATAGAAAAATTGAAATAATGAAATGATTGTGTAGCGGAGGGCCCAGACGTTTAGATTTCGTGGGTCGTTTCGTCACTGGTATCTCGTCTCGATTACAATAACCTCGTCATCGAATAGAAGGCCGGGGGGTTCGCGAACAAACAGAAAAGTAGCAGTCCGTCATCACTTTCTTTACCAATTAAGTTCTCTAATAAGAAGAGATTAAGCCAATTAGTAGAAATTAAACATGACGAGTGCAACGACTCGCCACCTCGTGAGACGTCTCTACTGGATTGGTCGAGGCGTAAAAGAAGAAAAGAAAAAAAAAGAAAAGAAAAGTGAGAAAAAGAGACACGAGAACACGATAAGGAAGTACAGGGAGAACGAGAAGCGTATTGTATCGGATTACACGACGATTCACCAGTCTTCGTCGCATTCCAGCCCCGAAATCTTGTCCACGAAAAAAACCTTCTCGCACCCGATTCTCCGATCTGTTTATCCTGATTATTTCGAAACTCATGAGCAGCCGGGAAACAAAATAATTAGTTAAAATTCTTCGAGAGCTTGGAAATACCTGATTGAGTCGTTCAAACCTCGAAGGCTGGGATTTTGTTTTTTTCACCCGAATTTCAATCGATAGGCGCCTCTCGTATCCAACGATTTCGACACTAAACCCCCAGAAATTTGGTCCTAAATCGCCTTCTTCCTCTTCGCCGTATCGACTGGAACGTTTGATTCGATTTTATTGTCAAGCTTTCGAGGAATTCGCCTTCCAATCGATTCTTTTTTTCTTTTTCACTCATCCGGTAACTTCGCGATGTTTCCAACACTCGCGCAGGCTTTACAAACCGCAAAATGTTCTAAAATGATTGTTCATCGCTTAAGAACGTTCCAACAATTGAGTTTCGCACTAAATCCAGAAAAACTGAAGAGAAGAGTCGAATACAAAGTTCCAGTTGATCGGAATTCGTATGAAAATAAAAAAAAACAACAAATTTTCTATTTTTTAACCACTTACGACGTCGCTGTTAAAAATTGCTCACAGTCGTGTCAAATGAACGCACTTATCCGGCGTGAAACGCGTTGGACGTTGAAACGGGTGAGAGGAACGCTATACACACGCGTATTACGTGTCATGGCAATGTCACCATGGCTACAAAAAAAAAAAAAAAAACTCGTACCAGGTAGTACAGATAGAAAATGGTTCCATCGAAAGAAACCAGCAAAAATAACGATTATGTACGGTGAGCTCGAGAGCAGGAACGGTGGTCACGGTCTAACGACACGAGAACTTGTGGGACCTCTAATGTTGGGGGGGCGAAAAAAAAGCGCTCGATTTTCGTAGATGTACGGGGATACGAAATGTAGCCAGCGGTTTTAGGCATCGAGCTCGACGGTCCCACGATCCTGCCCCGAGCTATTTGCTTGCGACACCTGGCTTATCGATTTTCAAAAATTCATAAAAACCCTGTATGGACTCTTTTTGATACAGAAAGTATAACGGATTTCGCGATCGATAAAAGCACAGGATACAGCGAAATACTTTAGTTCGGTGTGATTATCAATTCTTCGCTCGATCTAAAATAATTTATTGTTTTATTTCTCGATAAATCTCCCCGCGACTATTGTTCGAGCAATATTTTTTTGATGCTTCTTACCAACTACGCAACGATTCTCACGCCTTTCCCAGACTCCAAGAGACGGAAGTTTCCGAAATTCACAAAATTATCATATTTCGATTCAAATTATTATATTTCGAGATTGGACCCGAGGGATCAACTTGCAACAAAGACCAATAGAAAGAGAAATATGGAGAAAAAAATCGTGCTTTACATTCAGATTTTTAACTAGAACCGCGTATATAAGAGTGCGATAAGGCTCGGCGCAAGCTTTCTTTCTTATAATAGTCGGGGCGTCGCGAGCCGCTACTGCACGCCGCTTGATAACTATTTGAAAAGAAAAGTTCCAATTTTTTTTTTTTTTTCTAAAAATATTTATAATGAATAATACGACTGAGAATGAGCCAGTTAGTTGATAGAAAACGATCTTACCTTGCAAGGTTCTTTGCTCTTGGTCCTACAGAAACCGGGCATTTTTATACCGCCGATGGGAATCTTTTTTTTCGGTTTTTGTTCCTCGGACTCGAGATCCGAGGCGGGTGCTGGGCCGGTGTGTTTCGTGTTCTCCGCGTTCAGCATTTTCTCTCTCTCCTCCTCGGCGATCTCTTTTTTGTCCATGCTCTTTTGATCTTGTTCCTGATCAGTTTGACTCATGGTACCGGGTATCGTTCGTTATCGAGGCTCGCTGCAATCATAAATACAATAAAAACGGTATTGACAGAGTGCAATGGAAAAAATAAAAATGAAGAAAAGTTCTAAAATCGTTTTATATTCAAAATTGAAAACTTTTCAGGAAAAAAAAAGTTTCCTTCGTTTTCAGTGTGCAAATATTCTCACCAATGCATTTCGAACGTATGAAAAATATTCTGATACTCGAGGCGTTGATTTACGAACAATAAACGTCAATAGCCAACTATAAATTGGAATGAGACGGTCACCGATGCGGCAGCAGCCCCACGCCGGTTTTCAAACCTGACGGATGCGCGTTTATTTAATTTCGAGAGGGTTTCAACGCGTCATTCTTCAACAAATAAGAAAGCTCGCGTGGCACGGAGAGAAGAATAAAGAAAAAGAGTGAAGGATCTCCGGTGGGGTTCTCGCGCCAGGCAGTTACCAAAAAAAAAGAAAGAAAGAGAAAAAAAAATCTCTCGTTTCTTTCATCGGTCCTCTCCTCTTAGCTCAATTCTCTTACTCTTTCCCTCGCGTTTACACTCTCTTCTCATGGACCATCAACTTCGCATCCTCTCCGATCCTCCGATAATCGCTCGTTCGAGATCTTCGTGTCTCTTCTTCTCATCTCGCTCAACATCTGCACCGAACACCCGGACACCACGAAAAGACCAACGAAATAGTTCTCGAGTTTCTTCCAGTCATTCTCGCTCGACTCTCAAAAGTCACTTCGAATTTTTGCGACTCGTTATCATATTACGCTTAAGCAGGTTGGCTACACACAACAATGTTGCCATGTTAAAAGCATTGGAAAATTCGAAATGATTAGAATTTAATGAAATTTGGTGAGCATATTATTTTGGATTAAATATGAATATAAAAATTTTTTAAGATTTTTCTTCTACATAGTTTTCGAGTAATTTAACACTAGAGTTTACATCCGTAAGCATAGGATTCTCATATATATAGGTATATCTTTTGCATATTGTAAACTCCAATTATTCGACAACTATGTAGACGAAAAATTTGAAAAATTTTGTGTCATTGCATTTGATGCTAAAGAATGTTATCACTAAATTTTATTAAATTCTTATCATATTGTCGTACGTAGCCACCCTCCTTAAATTATCGTCCAAATTTTACTCAAATCGGTCAAAAAGCCATTACTTTCTTAATTCAATTCCATCATTTTCCGTTTTTACCTCCAAACAAAAAATCTGATCAAATCACGTAAACTGAAATCGTCTCAAACGGTTGAGCTCCAAAAAAAAAAATAATAATATAAATAAACGGAAGATTAACAAACGGGATGATGGAATCTTCGACATCGCCACTTTCTGGCCGAAAGAAAATCAAGGCCAGCTCTCAAAAGGTATCGTAAACATCGTATATATAGCAACCATAACGAATCAAAACTCGATAATTCGAAATTACGAGGAGACTCAGAGGTCCTCTCCCCCCCCCCCCCCCCCTCCCATTCCCGCGCTCTCTCACAGCGTGTGGCAGATGCCTGGCACGTGTTACCCCGCCTACTCGAGAACATACATACGAGTATATACCCTATGATGCGTGCGACATGGTGTGCGATAATCGACGATGAGGGTTCTACGATGTATTCGCAATCGTACTACCGGCGCGGTAAGTTCTAAATATATATATGTATTCAATCCCTCCACCTTCGCTCGTACATATACATGTCCCCTGCTCGTTTCTTTGTCCACGTTTGAAATCAACCCCTCGATTTTTTTTTTCCAAGTACTCAGGGTGTCTCAAAATTTCGTTTCGTTGATTTCCGAAATTTTGGACGAACAATCGTCCGGCTCAACTTATTCTTATTCAACGAAGCTTCGTTCATCATTAATTAATAGAAAATATTGGATGTAAAAAAAAAGTGTATATTTACAAATAGTCGTAGATGCGGACACTGAGAAGGAAATTTTGTTTTGAAATATTCAAATATTTTGTTGCGCGTATTGAACCATTTTTTTTTTTTTTTTTTTTTTTTTATTCAACCAAAAAAATGTTAACAAAACTTGTTTTTACTGAAACGCCAGTTCGTTGAGGGGATAAAACATTTTGTCGAGTCGTAGAAAGGTTTCGTCGTTCGAGGTTTCAACATAATTTTGTTTTCGGTGAACACGTTTGTGGTTCTACAAAAAAAAATAAGTGAACAAATTCTGTTTGTTCGACGAAAACAAATAAGAATGTTACGATTCGTTGAAGAATTGTTCGCTGCGAAACGAAATGCAATTTTTTTTATTTGCAAAAATCGATTTTTTTTTTCCTGATCTCACGACCGAACACGAGTCTATTCGACATTGAGAAAATTTCTTCGATTGCAACATCGATATATTTGAATATTGAATATAAAAATATTGGAAACAAAATTGAACGAATACAGATTCGGAATAAAAATAAAAACTGTTTCGTAATCCATTGTTTTAATTAATTATTACCGAGATAAACGCAAAATTCATTTTCGTTTTCGGAGACATCGCCGGTATAATCGTAAGCTCATTGGTTCCCGGAATTTATTCACGTCTGCAGCACTCCAGACGAGAGCGTTCTTGAATTTTGATTTTTCCTTTTTTTTACAAATCTATTACTATATATTATAAATTTATTTTTAAAAAATGATTAAAAATATTTCAATTACAAAAAATACGAATAAACGATCCCGGTGGATCCGCATAGAACTTTTGTCCTGGTTGTTTTTGATTTTTTGGACACCCTGTACACTTTTTTTTTTCTTTTTCTTTCTCTATACACCTATATACGAGCCTAGGCTAGGACAAGGGGGTTGAATAGCACACACCATTGCTTTGTCGACGATCGGAGACGAACAATGGACGTGTTCACTAATATTACAATAAACCACCTATTTTACCATTGAATAATTCTTGGCCCCCTCGCCGGTTCGAAACCCTTCTGGTTTCTGTAATTCGTGTGCATGCGCGTGGGGCGGGAGGAGAGGGAAAGGGGGGGGGGGGGTCATTGTTAACGGACCTTGTGTCGGTGCCGTTGAGAGACGAAGAACCGGCAATAGATTACAATCAGGCTATATCCTCGAGTCCTGTATCTGATCCTAAAAATGTGTGTATATACAAAAGTGTGTGTACTTATTCTCAGGAAGAATCTCGCACGCGCTAAATTGTCTGTGGTCATACTACTGGGAAGAAAAAGCAAAAAAAAAAAAAAAAAAACAAAAACAAAAAAAATGGAAGGAATATTGATGAAACCACACGGAATATAGGAAACTGAGAAGGTGGATTACTCGTTTACCGATAACATCGTAAATTCATCATTCTCAGTGTGGCCTTTTTTTGTTCTCCTCGTTACAACAACGCCCACGCGAGACACGTGGGATGTCCTTCTTGGAAGGGTGTTCTCGTGCCATTAAATTCGTCGATTAAAATTCATGATTTTTAGTAGTGAAAATATTTATCGATGAAATCCCAACAACGGCTTATCGCAATACGGATCATTCGAGAAAGACTTTTTCGTTGATGAAAAATTGGTGAATAGAAAAAATACGATTTTTTTACACTCTTTCTAGTACTATGAGAATTTTAATTTTTGTCTATTTGTTAGAATTTCGGATTAAGAGCATAGATCAGTCACCTAACTCACTTCGAATTTCGGATTAAGAGCATGGATCAGTCTAACTCACTTTGAATTTTCAAAATTGAAATTCTTCGATACGGTTTGACCGATTACAAAATGGCTTTGTCAGCGGAAGCAGGACGATGGCAAAAATCCGCTGACAGGGCCTTTTTGTAATCGATCAAATCGTATCGAAGAATTTCACTTTCGAAATTTGCAGCTATCTCTCTCGCACTCACCGTGGCGAGATACAGACTGATCCATGCTCTTAAGGAGTTTCGGTACAGGCGATAAAATGTTGCCATGCTAAACGATGTTAAAAACACAAAAAATTTCAAAAAGTTAAGAATTTTATAAAATTTGGTGAACATATTCGTTTAGTGCCAAATTTGACACTACAAATTTTTTCAGATTTTTCTTCCACACAGTTATCGAGTAATTGAAGACTAAAGTTCACGTGTATAAGCATAGCGTTTCCTTATATATAGGTATACACTTCGGGCATAAGAAATCTGCATTAATGCATAATTACTCGATAACTAAGTAGAAGACAAATTTTGAAAAAATTTGTCTTTTCGTACTTTATGTTGAAGAACATTATCAACAAATTTCATTAATTTCTTAACATTTTGCATTTTGTACCGAAACTCCTTAATATCACGGAAATGGGTCGATTCTTTTTTTTTTTCGATTTTTTAACGATTTGAGAATTCATTTGTCAGATCTAGTTTTGATAGATTTACGTAGAAATGAAAATTTGATAAATTTTGAAATGATTGAAATGATAAAAATAAAATGATCAATAAACAAAAAAGTCTAATGTTGAATAAATGATGAAACTGGTTGTTGAAAAGTATGAGAAACAGGCACGCAATTTCGATTTACCAGAGAGAAACCCTCCCGGATCGTTTCAAGTATAAAGTTCTCAAGTTCGATCGGAGCATTAGCTCTTATTTTTTCGTACTTTATGTTGAAGAACATTATCACCAAATTTCATTAATTTCTCAACATTTTGCCTTTTGTACCGAAACTCTTTAAAGTTCTGCGTATTCCTTCAAGACGATGAATTTATGGCGTTAGTTATCGAGTAATATTCGATGGTGTATATAAGTATCAAAATATTTATATATCAATGTAGAAACCAGGTTCGTAGATAAGAAAATGAAATAAAATGAATGAATATTTTTAAAAAAAATTGGTGAATAATTTTTCTGCCCATGAGTCGGGAGTAAGTAGAAGAAAATTTTGAAAAAATTTGTGTTTTCGTACTTGATGTTGAGGAACATTATCACCAAATTTCATTAATTTCTTAAGATTTTGCCTTTTGTACCGAAACTCCTTAAAATGGGTTGATTCTTTCTTTTCGATTTTTTAACGATTCGAGAATTCATTCGTCAGATATAATTTTGATGGATTTACGTAGAAATGAAAATTTGAATAATTCAGGCAACAATTGACGTTTGGACGATTCACGTGTACGTGAAAAAAAAAAATTGGAATAACTCACGTAAAAGAGAATAATGATTACGGTCGAATTGAGACCGGTTTGAATGAGGGAGAGTCGACGGTGGAGAGGGTGGATTATCGGCGAAATATATAAACGTCGCACTGGCGCCAAGGGGGGACTCGACTCGAGCAATCCCGAGAACTCGCGTGTTTCCTTGTGAAAAAATTCTCGTGGAAAAATATATATTTGTATGTACAAAAAAAAAGGAAGACAGACATGCATGCGCGTGTAAACGAAAATCATAGTAAAGACTGAAGAGTCTGGTAATCCTGGCATTTGGATGCGCTCTCTCGTAAACATCGAGCGAGTCACGTGTTACCACTTGAAAAACTGTTTTTCAAACATCTCTTCCCCTATCGCTGAACTCACTTTTTTTTTTTCTTTCAATTTTTCTCTCTTTCTCCCCTCCTCAAGCACGTTTTCATTTCGAAGACTCGTTCTTCGCGATTGAAAAGTTTAAATGATTTTTAAATTAAGGAGTTTCGGTACAGGCGATACAATGTTGCCATGCTAAACCATGTTAAAAACACAAAAAATTGTCAAAATGTTAAGAATTTTATAAAATTTCGTGAACATATTCGTTTAGTGCCAAATTTGACAATACAAATTTTTTCAGATTTTTCTTCTACACAGTTATCGAGTAATTGAAGACTAAAGTTAACGTGCATAAGCATAGCGTTTCCATATATATAGGTATACACTTCGAGCATAAGAAATCTTCTTTAATGCATAATTACTCGATAACTAAGTGGAAGAAAATTTTGAAAAAATTTGTCTTTTCGTACTTTATGTTGAAGAACATTATCACAAAATTTCATTAATTTCTTAACATTTTGCCTTTTGTACCGAAACTCAAGCAAATAATGTAATTCAACGAAAATCCGAGTCAATATCGATAGAAACATGATTTGAAAATGCGAAATGTTAAAACTTGTAATTCAACGTCGAAGATAAGAATAAGGAATAGGAATGTAGTGCCGGACAATGATAATAAGAGATTATTTTTCAACGACAGTTCTCGTCTAAACTTGAGGAGGAGGAGGGGGGGGGGGGGGGATCAATGCGACGATAACGAAATAATATCAAACCGGAAATAGCGTCCGATTTCATTTGCCGTAATCGCGAAGCTCGAACTCCATCGTAAACAAACATGCTCTCAGGAAACGAAAGCAGCTTAAAGAACATCGTCATTTCTCTCCTCACTAAACCCTCGCAGGGAGTGTTTAAACGTTACTTAGAGGCAACGAAAACAAAAAAGAAAATCTTTTTTCGGTCAGGATGCCAAATCAGATTCAGTTTTCATCTCCCTCGAACTAAATCCATTTTGCAGGACGAAAATCTCGATCATCGAATTGATTGAACCTTAGTCCTGATATTTTGTTGCGTAAACATGTATTTGTTTGGCTGCACCAAAGCTTTGTCGATTCGATCAATAATTTCTTGCAGAATTCACAATTTATTTTGTCCTATCACAGAAATATTTTCTTCCAAGATATCTGACTGAATATTTTTCTTGAGAAAATCGAAAATGTTTGTTCATGGATCTAAATATTTTTATCTCAGTGTACAGGAATGAAAAAAATAAAAAAATGTTTCAAGTGTTCAAACGAGACACCCGTTACGTGTTTGTGCATTTTTATATCTCGATACATCTATATAAATAGACGCAATTTCTATTTATATATTTGTCAGTTGTATGTACAGTCGAAGAAGATGATATAGCTGTACGTAAAGAGCTGTATATAAGGTTGAGGGTCGGTGTCCATGGGCGATCGATCCGTTTACGTCTGGGCGTCGCGTCGCGACGCCGCTATAACGTGTTTCATCGACGAAGAAAATATATACTCGTCAACGAGTGTTCTCTCTTTCACCTGATTCTAAATAAAGTGTTTCAACAAGCGATCGAGCGAGTACACAAAATTCAAAACAACAAAAGTGTCATTTACAGCCCGAATAATAAATTCATTCGTAAAGTTGTCGATGAAAATCAAAAAAACCAACGTAACTTTCCGGGAGCGAAAGAACCTTCGTGAAAACTTGTTCCTGCGGTCATTGTGGCGGACGAAAAAAAAAAAACATTTTTAGTTCAAGTTTTCGCTGCGGTATTCTGCTGAAAAAAAATTTTTTTTTTTTTTTTCGTATCAGCAAAATCCATTGCACCGAACTCATCGACGTTAACGAGCAAGGAAAAGGTTTTTTTTTTTCTCATTTCTTTAATGGCGACCATTCGAAATCCGAGAATCGAGGAGGTTCATCCGTTGAATCAACGAACAGATGGGTTGATGAAAAAAAAATAAATAATTCAATACAGTTATCAATATCAACGAAATCACCTGTCAAAATTTCAAGTCCTCGGGACACTTGGTTCGAAAGAAATGAATAAAAACAAGTATTCCAATTTAACACGGTCCCTTGCTCGTTTTTGTGTGGTTTTCCTGTCTGTAAACATGAAATTCGCGAGCATTGACAAACAGTTTCGAGAAGGAAACTTCTATGAATGCTAAAAAAAAAACGATATCCAAAGAACTTATTTACGACTTTGGAAAATCCGTTCAATACTTATGAAGTTCGGAATAAATAAATTTGCCTCGAATAAGGAGGTTAAACTTTGGAGGTTAAACCACGGTCGGTTTAACGCACCGAAAACGTACTGAGCCGACTACGCTAGTCGTAACGGTTATTTGTTTTGACTTGCTCGGTAGTACCAGACGAAGTCGAACGTTGTTGACCAAAAAATACGCTTCGAGAAAGATTTTTCGTTGGATAATCAGAATGCGAAAAAGACGAAGATTCACTGGTTTTTTTTTTTTTTTAACAGAAATTTTGAAGATTGTTACAGATAAACCTGTGAAAAGAGGAATGGAAAAATTCTGTGACACTCGAAGGACCCTCACGAAATTCGAACATGGTTTTATGATCTTTCAGGTACGAAACCGTTGCTTTAATGTATATACTTTGAGTTTTATATATATATATATATATATAAATGTTGCAGAATTAACCAGTATAGTACAAAGCAAGGATCGAGGTGAGCCCATATAATTTCACGGGGAGGCACAGGGTTCGGCGGGTTCCTTTTACAAGCGAAACGTTTCCATGTGTATATATATATATAGAGCGACATACAGAGAGTTAGAATTGAGGAGAGTCGAGTATACTATTTTTGGCGACGTTGCGAGTGCCTCACGAGTCCCTGGATGGATCGATGCGGATCCCTGAGAGTATTCTCTCACTGGCTATACCTCCGGAGCCCTTCGAGCATCATCAACAATCCCCTGCCCTCCTCGTCCTTGCCCCGCGCTCCTTCTCCTTTATTTTCTTTTTCGATGTTTCTTTAACTTGCAAGAAAACTCGAATTTTTGCTTCAAAACGGTTACAAAATTGTTCACTGTTTGTTTTTTTTTTTCACTCGCCCAACCCACTTGGCATCGTAGATTTTTTCTCTCGTGCACTTTGATCGAATGTCATTTATTTGGTTTCTCGCATGTTTTTATTTATTACTGAAATTGTTTTAAAAGTGTCGATTTTCGATTTGTTTCGAGCTTCGAGATAAATTGCGGTTGAGTCGGATTTTTTTGATAGGATCGCACGAATGGGAGTTGGTAATTTTTTGAGCTCGATATTTTAGAGGAATTGTTTGTTTCAGTTCAAAAAACGAGTTGAATCAGGAGAAGTTCTCTCTGAAAACTTCAATGTCTAATTTTTACAGAATTTTTGTTTTCGATCTCGACATATTTAATTCGATTTAATCGCGTTGACGCTTAATAAAATCCACGTGGGTCCTGAGCTCAACGTTTATTCAGGCCCAAGTAAAAAATATTCACGTTCGAACGCTACAAAATCCATTAAAAAAATATTTTTTTTTTCGATATGTTATATATTTTATACGTCCGAGGCAATTTTCAAGAAATAACACTGTATCGAGCTTTGTAAACGAAGAAAAGCTTGGAAGACGCGCTAGGCGCCTTTTTCTCGTATGTCTTGGTCTTTTTTCGCGGGCACTTTTTCTCTCTCTCTCTCCCTTTTTCTTTGTGTCTGCGCGACGAGAGATGATCCCTCGAGAAAAAGAATTAACAGCTGCCAGAACGATGGCAAATGAAGAAAAAAAGAAAATAAATAATGCACGGAACACATTATGTTACTTGGGAGAATGAAAAAAGTCGTTCCGAAACAAGAATCGTTGATAAAACAAAACGATCGAGAGAACAAACTGGCGATCAAATACGCAAACTGCGAAGACAATGACGCCGTTTCTCCAACCCCAACAGAACGTTGAAAAATTTACGTACATTGTTCCAAAATTAAATAAATGTTTATTTCCGACTCAAATATTTTCGTATTGGATGCAATATAACAGTTTTTTAACGAATTTTAATAATAGTTTATACGTTATTTAAATGTGAAAAATTCACGAAAATAAACGTGAATATCATCGATGTCAAAAAAAAATTAAACTTTTATACAAATACATGTATGAAAGTCCAAAAGAAAAACAATCGGCTTTCAAACAGTTCAAAAACGTACCTGTCTATCTTCTACAATGTTCCGAAGTATCTCGTCCTTGTTTCGATGCGCACAACAAAATCACAAATCACACGATTTTACCCTGACACTAAAGTAAGTATACAAATATTTTTATTTCGTTGTTATTTTTCTGGTGAAACGCGCGCGAGCGAAGCCGGCGATGATTTCGAACTGTTATAATTCGTTAAAGCGCGCTTGTAATTTTCGTGTAATTCAACGTACTCGTACCACTACCAAACACCGAATGCACAATGTACGATATGACGCGCCGGTCTCTCGTCCTCTTCCAACTTCCAAGTCCTTTCGGCGCTTTGCGCTCTTGAAAAAGAAGTCAGCAGCGCCACCTTCCAAACTACAGCACAGTTACAAAGCCGGTATACACGAGCGGATTCTCGCGCATGCGTCAACCAATGGCGTCATATCGTTGTTTTCAATTTTCAAAGAATATTCATGCACGCAATCCTTTTTCGTAATAAACGCGTCGTAGATGGACATTATCGACGACATATAAAAAAAGCGTAACATGCCACTTCGATAAAATCACATTTCTTTGTATTCCTTTTCATATACATAGAGTTAAAAAGAAGCAGGCCGGGGATTGTTTTATTTTTTGCTTTAACGGTGTCAAATATTCATGCAAATAACTCTATTCCATCTTATTTTTCTCTTTTTCTTTGTGCATCTCTAATTGATGATAATATTTTGTTTGAACCATCGATCTGTTAATTGACATCCAATAAATATATTGTGTCTCCTGTTATAATATATTTTTCGAAAAAAAAAAACAAAAAATTAGCAGCCATTTTATATTATTCATTCTCACTGAATACTTTTCAATATACTGTGTATTTTTTATCCTTTCGATGGTATATTGATTAATGTAGGTCTGAGAAATAGCGTTTCCAGGAAGGACCTGACGCAGTTAAAAAAAAAAAAGATTAAATTATTGATAGCTTGGTGTAGACATGCAAGAAAAAAAGAGTATGGAGGTTTCAAGTACTGTGTGAAAGTCTGTTTGACGAGTCGCATGTCGGCTATCGAGTGATCACTTCGCAATCACGATTTGCAAACGCTTTGATAAAATGTATACGATTTCATGTGCCCATAATCACACACAGAAAATACATATTCTACGACCTTTGTTTCTCGAACATTTTTTGGTTAGAAATTTAAAAATATCGAAGAATCAGTGATGCAGGTGGAAAAACAAGTTTCATTTGATGCGCGTAACGATGATTGACGATAATTTTCATTTTTCGAATTAAAAAAATTCCGGATTGAACACGTACCAAAAAAGTTTTTTTCTGCAGATCCATCTTTTCGGCACATGTCGGTTAACAGGAAACAATGAACAATTCATTCGTTAATCATCGCGCTCGAATTTTCGAGAAAAACGGTTAAATACCGTTTTTGGAACAAATAAATGAAGAAAGTTTAATAACGATTTTGGAATCGATGATAAAAGAGATTTTCCGAGGCGAAAATGTGAAACCAGATGGCAGTAGTGAACGGTGAGAAGAAATCCGCGGTATAGAAGGATCGGGATTGGGAGGGGTAAGGGCAGAATGGTCGCAATGGTTGAAATGCATGTGCATTCATCGGAGGCGCGTTTCCTCCTTTCCGTACGGCGCCGAAGCTTGCAGTGGTTCTCAACTCTATACATACGACGATGAAGTGAGATTGAGAGGGGGAGGGGTTTTTTGTTTTGTACGTCGCAGCTATCCTCGAGTCTTCTCTATCATCTCTCAAATGACGCTCGAGCAACGACCGCGAGCATTTTATATCGCGAGTAGTTTCGATATGACAACAAGCAGTTCATAAGTGTTTTGTATCGAGATTTATGATATAATGTGAGGGAAATAAAATAAACGTCTTTGGACGAAGGAAGTGTGAGACCTTTTTTCGTGGGTAAGTGTCATTGAAAAAGAAAAACAAAAAATAAAACGCTTTTCATCCCTTTTGTGAAGCTTCAGAAAGTTAGAAAATTTGTGTACATTTCGTTGTCATTGTCATTCCGATACAAGGGTGCAGATATTATACGTGTGGTCGAAATATTTTTTCGGTTTTGATATCGAATATCAGGTGGCAGAGAGATGGGTCAAGGCACTGAGGCTTGCGGAGATCGACCGAGCGAAGTAAGCGTCATTAGATTCGTTTCAAGAAATCGTACCATTGAGGAAATTGCCCCGAAAAAGGTACGTTTACACCCCGTTCTAATATCTTTTCATTTTTCTCCCTCCCGTCATTTCTCTTCACCCTCTTGCCCCTCCTCCGCCCCTTTTCTTCTCCCTTGCCACAAAAGCTTCTCTCACGTCCGTGACACTGGGTTCAATGACCTCCAAGCCAAAACAAATCACGCATCAATGCTCGCGCGAGACCCTTCCGAACTATATTCTACAAAAACCATTCGAAATCCATATCCTTTTACCTCAAAACTCCACTCCTTTCGATGGAACGTAAAAGTCTGATTTAACAATAGTGGATCATTTTAATTCTACGAAATAAAAAGTGAGGTTAACTTTTTCGTTTATTTTACAAGTGAAACTATCGTTGACAATTATCGTGCTGTACTTCATTTTATTTCCAACGATTCCGCCTCCAAATGAAAGAAAAAATAATAATTGCACAGCTGTTTGATCCTATATAACAAGAAATTGAGGTTAATTTCTTTTTGTTAAGTTCCACCGTGAAAAATTATCAACAAAAGTATGATTAGGTTTTTTTTTAAATTTTTTCTTTTGGAAATCTTAATTTTGTGTTTGAAAATTTGTTATAATTTGGTCAAAATATTCTTTTATCTCAGTTTCAAATGCGTTCATAAATATTGTTCATTGCAGTTTCATTCCATTCGTGCAAATGGATGATCCAAATCTTTTTCTATTTAAATAACAATTGGAAGAAAAAAAATTGGATTACAGTGTGATTATAATTATTTTTGTTGTAAATAATTTTTTAGGAAGTTTACACCTGCAAGCAGAGAGGATGTGGCAAAATATTCACAAATCAGGAGGAATACAAAACTCACGAAGCTCTCGAGGCACTAAAAATCAGATTTATGTAAGTTATTTTTCAATTTTTTGCATGTCAGTAGGATTTTTTTCGTAAGTCAAGTACTTTTTAATTTTTATAGTCAATTTACTTTCCATGTGAAAATAATGCATCGTTAAAATGAAATCGAAAATCACTGACAAAGATGTGCCAAAAATAAAGTTGATTTCAATCATTTTTTAGTGGCAATTTTTTTATTTCATGAAAACATCTTTTCATCTTTTGAAATAGACATTGTTGATTATGAAAATACAAAATTTAATTTAAAAAGAAATACCTCATTTCTCGATTCAGCGAAACAGCTAACAACCATTTTCTATTTTCATAATGCTTTTTTTGTGAAATGCCAAATATCTCATTGAATGAATTAGAGTTTAACCAAATATATTTGATATTTGGAAAAACATGTTAAAAGAACTCGAGCAATCATGTCAATATTCTCTGCACCAATTTTTATTCGACACGTTTATTCATTTTGAAGTTATATTGGTTGTTGTTTTCAAAAACAACAGATTGAGAAAAGCACCATCGATTGATATACAATTTTTTTCTTCTTATTTGCAAGATATAATAGACACGGGGATTCTTTTTTTTTTCTACTAAATTATATGCAAAGTAATACTCATGAAACTCGTTTAACAGATGTCGGGAGCCAGGATGCGGAGAAGAGTTGTCAGATCCAGGAAGTATGTGGCGTCATTATCAAGAGCGTCACAACAACGAGACCAACGGTTTCGTGTGTCCGTACACGAACTGTGGAAGTTTGCATAATACGACGGAAATTTTGGAGGATCACATAGAGAGTTGTCACAGGCAACCACCGACTTTGCCGACAGAACCAGAGATCATATGTTTTGAAGGAATTGAGAATTCGATCGACGACGATACGAATCAGACGGAGGAAGAATTTTGTTACGAGATGGATACGAAGAATCAACAATTGAGTAGCGAGAGCTTGATAACAAGATCGAACGGTTATTCGTTGTCGTCGAGTAATAATGATTACAATACGAAAATTGAAGAATATACGATCGATGACGATGGTTCGAACAGGAGCGATAACAATACTTATCAAAATGACAATATTATCGAGGAACATAAAAAAATCACTGCCACTTGCAAGTCCGATGAATATAACAAAGAAACTGATTTTCAATCGAGGAAATCAAGGAAAAATGATGAAACTGTCTCGATATTCCAAGAAGATTTTGTCATAAAATACGATTCTCGTTCTTCTCAGTGTAACGAAATTTTACAATCGGACGATAACGATGAAAAAAGCAACGTATTGTATATAAACGGTGACGTCACGATCACAAAAAATCTTAAAATCGAAGTTACTAATCAACAAGTTCAAGAACACCGCATCGATCTTGGCAATTTGGAAAAAGTTTTTAGAAGCGGCTTCGAACAAGACTCACCTACGATAGACAACGGAAGTAATACCGAAACTAATAATTGCCTCGATGATGAAGAATACACACCTAAGAAACAAAGAATGTCGAGATACAAACAAGAACCTTACAAATGTGACTTCAACGGTTGTGGTAAAATGTACAGATACATATCCCATTATCGACATCATCAGGATAGTCATAAACTCGTTGGCAATAGTGCCGTCGCTACCAAGCTCGCTAAAGCTCTCACCAGGCCGAAACAAGGAAAAGCTACGACCGTCAGTTTTTTCTTGTAAGTTTTTATATCATTTTTACGCCCAAGTTGGTACAGCTGAAATCGTCCTCAATTCAAAAACTGCCATGACACTGATCTTCCATCATTGACACTCGTAGATTTTGAAAAATTATTTTGTATCCATTTAAGTTTCATTAGTGGTCAAAATTATTTGTAATTTCTTTCTTATTTACGATACTCTATAGAACCTTCGACACATTTCAAGAATTGCTATAAAAAAATTGTTGGATTGTGCAAATTGAAAAATAAACGGATATTTAATTTTTAGATGTAAAATGCCTGGATGTGGTGCTCAAGTGAACAACGTGACTAGTCTTTGGAAGCATTATCACGATAATCACGCAAACTCGAAACCATCGCTGGTGCAAACGGCAAAGGGGACAGAGATATTTCGGTGAGAATAAAAAAAAATAAGTTTACTGTTTTCCACGAGTCACACTTTTTTTTTAAACCGATATAGACTCATTTTTAATATTAATTTTGGTTCTGTGATTCACTATTTCTATTAATCCCTGTTTTTTTTTAATTGAATAAAAATAATTTTGTATTGATGAATCAATCTTCTTCTCACAGATGCAAAATTCCAAATTGCGACATGGAATTCAGTACGAGCTCGATGATGTACAAGCATTTTAATGACGTGCACACGAGTACGGGAGGGACTTGTAATTCAAGCACAAACGGAAAGACTGCAAATGGGAGTAGCATAAGATTTGTCGACGAGATGTTTCAGGATGACACTACAGCCCAACAAGCAAATTTTAAGACTGACTTTAAAGCCAAGTATAATGTTAATATCGACGAATACGTCGAGCCCGGCAACGAGCAAAAATCACTGCCGAGAATCAAAGAAGAATCGCGAGACTGATTCTTTTTCTCGAATTTCGAGTTCAAAAGCCCGAGATATAAAGAGGAGAAAACGGAGATTAAAGCATTAAAAAAAACGTTAAAAAGAGAAGCATGACATTGTTCCGTGCGTTTAAAGAATATTCGGCAAATTTATTATGCCCGAAAATAAATTGTACAATTTTCTTGTACCATCGTAACACGATTGTAATTCGAGAGACTATTGAAATTTTTAATCACTGAAAGGCAACGGGAAATCTTATCAATTATTTATCAATCTATCATTTGTTCAAATTGTCCAAATTTCCTTTGCAGATTTAGTTTTGTGGTCTCGAAAAACTGTAATAAAATCATGACACAAAAAAAATACGATATTCCGTAGCATTTCAGCGTTGCAAGTTTCAAACATCGTTATTCTTATTGTTCGTGGATAAAAAAAAAAAAAAAAGAAAGAAAAAGTGAAAAACCGACGGATATTCCGAATTTAAAGCATAATCTATAGGTAATAATTTTTTGAATCAATTGGATCGAAGTGCTTGATTAAGTCATTCGCGGCAAGCATTTTTCTCCGCTACGTGTGTGAAAAAAAAAAAAAAAACTTAGTATAATTAATTAGGCTTTTTGGTATCGACTTTGATGCCACATATCGCAGCTGTCCTTAAAGAAAGAGGACTCTTTCACTGCCCGTGTAAAACTTCCCCTCATCCCTTCTGAAAAACACTCTGTTACTGAGGAGTGCAAAGTTTCAGGTATCATCAGAAACAAAATTTCATCGAAGTCCTATTCAGTTCGATAAATTTGTTGAATACGATGAATCGTGCTTGTATTATGGCACATCGGTTATTTATCGATTTTCTCGATCAATACACTGTCCGATGCAAATATCCAAGAAGAAAAGAGAAAAAAAAAACAAAAATAACATGAAACTTTTGAATAAGAATTTCTAATATTCCGTACTGATTTTTACTATTTTATATTATCATCGTATCGTTTTTAATGTGCAGATGTACACCTCCACATAGAACTCGCATTAGATTTTACTCTAAAAGTATGATTATTGTATAGAATTTTTATTTAAATGAATGTACGTTTCGAAAATAAAGTGCAATAGTAGAATGATTGAAATCTGCAAATATTCATAATCCCTTGACATGTCCGAATTCCATCGCGTTAGGAAAAATACTTTTCGAAACTGTGTTTTATTCATTCACAAGTAAAAAATTTTCGAATAAAGACAGATCCATCAAATTGTATTGATAACCAGACATCATTAATGCGAATAACTTCATTCATCGAAAATTTCAAAATATAGCGATGCGCGAAAAAAAACTGATACAGTTCGAATGTAATTACAATCACGAACATTGATGTGGATAAAAAATCATCGATAAATTTATCAATTAATTCTGAGACGGTCAACGCATTTTTGCAGTACATTATTGGGAGCAACGTTTTTGATCCAATTAATATGCCGGGATATCAGATATAAATGAAATGCATGGAATTCAGGATTACTCTTTTTATTCGAAAAAGTGATAAATAAAAACGTCTTTTTCGAAATAATCGAAAGTCTGTGGTGAGTTTTTCACATGCGAGCGACAGGTTTTAGGCCAAGTATATAGAAGCATTGTTCGAGGATAATGGCTGTGGCTTCGGTCAGTAAAATTCGGCCCATGTTTACTTTAACAATTTCGCCGGACTGATTTTTCTCAACGCAATAACAGCTATCGTAGAATTCCGTGAAGCCGCAACATATTTCGTAACAATATTCGCACAGAGTATGCAAACAAAGATCCTTGGTTATTTTCAAAAGTACGTCAGGAAATTTAATAAGGATTTTAGCCAATTTCCATTCTTTCTCGTGTTCCAGAGAAATGGGAGTATCTTTGGCAGCGACTTTTAATTGCTCCTGTGTCACGTTGGCCGTTCGTGCGATCGATCGAATTCGTGTCAAAGCGTAAAGCAAATAAACAGCTGTGTTGCCTTTGTCTTCCAACATTTTATCAAACGAAAAAACGTACTCGTGATTACGGTTGTGCGACAAGTCGGAGTATTTGATGCAACCGTAGGCAATCGATTCTTGCGCTTGTTTCAATTCTTCTGGTGTTAGAACTTGGTCACGTCCTTTTTCAAGAAGTTTGTCAAGAGCTCTTTTCAATCCTTCGTCCAAAAGATCGCTAAGCTTCACGGTATCGCCGGAACGAGTTTTGAATTTTTTCTTATCCTCTCCCAACACGACGCCAAATGTAACGTGATCCATTCGATGCTTGTCCGTAAAAATACCCATTCGCTTGGCACAATTCTTGATAGTCTGAAAATGTGTCGCTTGGCCCGCATCGGTCACGTATATCAACTGCAAAAAAATATCCTCAGTGAAAAGCTTCTCTGTAGAGTCAAGAATCCGAATGTTGGAGCCCAGCTTACCCAATCGCCTTTCTCTTCCTCGATACGATTCCTTATTGTTGCCATATCCGAAGTATCGTAAGTAAAACCACCGTCAGATTTCACTATCGTAAGCGGTATACCAACGCCCGGTTGCTCACCCCACATTATTTTACGACCTTCATCATCTTCCAAATACTTCAGCGCCTCCATTTCTTTTACTATTTTTTCCATACGAGTTTGATAAAAAGATTCGCCTCTGTCGATCAGAGTTATCTCCAAACGATCGTAAATTTGCTGTAATTCTAATTTAAAAGAAAAAGAAAAAACAAGTTTTTAACATCTTCAGTGCTGTAGAAATTCCATTTTTTAGAAAATAAGCCAAATATTGAATAGAAAAACGTCAGTTATACTGCTAAAAATTCCGAATTCACTCGAGTCGTAATTTTCAACTTTTTTTTTTTGCAAAACAGAAAGTTTGCTCAAATTTTTATTTCTGACGCGATTTTTTTTTATGTTCGAGTGAAAATAAATGAAATACCTTTCTTTGAAACATCACAAATTAGTTGCCAAGCTTTCGTAATGTCAGGATCAAAAGCCTGCAGTTTAACGACACATTCATAAGCCCGTTTTTTGAATTCCTCGTCACTGTCAAAACGAGCTTTGGATTGTTTATAAAAAGTCTGAAGATCAGCGATTGGTGGGGAAACCGTACGATAATCTGGAAATTTCTCTTGGAGATGAGCGATCAACATTCCAAATTGGGTTCCCCAGTCGCCAAGATGATTGAGTCGAAGTACATCGTGTCCGAGATATTCCAAGAGACGAGAAATACTATCACCGATAATAGTCGATCTGAGATGACCAACATGCATTTGTTTCGCGATGTTTGGACTCGAAAAATCGATCACTACTTTTTGCTTTGGAACTTCCGGTGCTGGAACTTTACCCAATATCAGAATCTCCTGCAATTCTCGTTGGCCGAAATCACGTTTCAGGAATACATTGATATAACCCGGACCAGCAATCTCCATCTTCTCGATTAGCGGAGAATCTTCTATGTTTTCCATTATTTTCATTGCTACGTCTCTCGGTGCCACTTTTTGACCTACAAAATTTATTTTTTACACATGAAAATCTACTGAAATAACATGAGATTCTCCGTTCGTTTTTCATTATTTCTCAGTGTCGCTGTCAAAATTTATTTTCAACTGCTTCCTTTATCAGAAATTTACCTTGACTGCTGATTAGTTTGCTCAGTGCCATCGCACTGTTATACTGATAATCTCCGAATTTAGGATTAGATGAAGTAGTCACAACGATCGGAGGATCCGGAACATCCGGATAGGCTTTTGCAATAGCATCAGAAAAGATTTTATTCAACGTTTCACAAATGCTAAGCATTGTACTGCCTTTTGATCCGGATGCAGAAGATTCTTTCTCTCTCAATGTATCGACGTACTGTATACAAGACAATCATTCAGTAATGCCAATTTTCATTAATTAGAACTCGAACAAATTCAAAAATATTATTCCAGTTTGATGTGAAACAAAAAGTGTTGACAAACGTTTCAAACCAAAATATCAAAACATTATAAAACAAAATAGTTGTACCCATTGAGATTGAAAAAATGACAGAAATTTCATTGTAAAAGAATCCTGATCTGGAGGGTTTTATAGTTTTTCTTAAAAAATCTATTTCCGAGATGGTATTTTGCTGTCGTTAAATGAATGATGAATTCATTCAGCTTTGGACTCGAGTGACACATTCTACATTCATTTTGTAAAGAAAACAATCAATTGACAACTAACATGGGTTTGACTCAATCAAAAAAAATTAAAAAAATACTGTTATTTCATTGAGTTTTAGAATATATTAAAACTGTTATTGAATCACAATCGTCAATATATTTTGTTGAAAGAATAGAAATCTAGAAGACAAACTGATAGTAATTTTTACTTAGGACTCAAAGAACCCAGAGTGACAACAAAGAATTATTTTATACTATGCAATTACAGTTTTTTTTGCATCAGCCAAATGCAAACACTGTAATGACAATGAAATCTGCTTGGAATTTTATGAAAGAAAATTTTACCCTTTTAAGAATCGCCACCCTGTGTTTCAATTTCGTATTTTCTTGTTGGAGCTTGGCAGAATCATCGTCTGAAGGAAGCGTGGATCGAGCAAACAACTTTTTCAAATTGTCTATTTCCTTCTTCAAATATTCAATCTCCTCCTCCTGCAAAGTATACCCAATTAACCCTAACCTCTCGTTTCGAAAGAACAATACATTTATTTCATATATGCATGTCACTTTTTTCATGTACCCTTCTGATGTACTTTCGTAATAATTGTAATGTATATTTTAATTTACCGCAGCCGCTGCTCTCTTGTTAAATACTTCCAAGCTGGGCACAGACATTTAATATTGTTCGCGTTTTTCACCTGCACGAAGAATACTGTCATCTGCTCCACGTGGATGAAGCACGGTTCATTTCTCGCACAGCGAAAAAGCGCTAACCTTGAATCGATCATCCTTTGTCTAGAGTCACGGAAGAAATACCGGCCGGTCCGGCCGGTAAAAAAAATAAATATAACTTATTCTTAAATAAATATAATTCCCACATTTTCTTTTTTTCTCATTGCTCGGGGCATGAGGGAGGAAAGGCTCATACGAAATGTTGCCAATCAACTAGCCCGTTTTCAACTTATGTTTCAGAAAATCACCTACAAAAAAGAAATGACACGAAATTCGTAGAGCACTTTTTATTTATTTTTTGTTAAAGTCACTCACGGTAAAAGAAAAGAGGGGAATGAACAAAGTGATATTCCTTGAACCATTCGACAACTTCATGGACTCGAATTTTTTATTTTTATTTCGGATTAAAAACTTTTCGCTTCATTACGAAGTTCATAGATTCGTAGAAGAAAAAATACATGCATAAACGAGTTGAAATAGCGTGGTTTGCCGCGTAGAGAATATTTTGATTTGGTAGCATTTACTAAAGCAATGCTACCAATCCACGAACCGTTAATGATTATATACTTTCGTGGATTCGTATATAAGATCGTATATAAAAAAATATACATGCATGAAAAAACGAGTTGAGTTTAGCAGTTAGAATAGCAAGTAGCAAAGTTTGCGACGCGCATAATGCACATGGGTGATTTTAGTAAAACATGTGTAATCAGGAAAAAAACAGTTAAATAAAAAGTAAACAAAGTTGTTTCAATAAAATCGTTTTGGTGTCCGTGTAAACTGCAACGTTTTGAGCGTTCTTTGCCGAGTTTATTTTCATAAAAAATGGCTGATAATCAAGAAAATCTTATGGACGAAACATCGGATGAAATGAATTTGAATTATCGAACGATAAGTCTTTCACACGAGGATGACGAGAACGAGGAAGGTATGGCGGAGTACCTTGATCTTGATCTCGAAAACGCAAGTGTTGAAGATACTGCCGATACGGATAAATATAGCAATTGTGGGAATGGCGAAACGGCGTCGAATCAATCTTCATTTTTGAGAGACAATCACGACGTCAAAACAAGCTGTTCCAGGGACAATGAAAAAAAATCTTTTAGTGGCAGATCCACGACGAATGTGTCACCGAAAAACCGAATGCCAACGAAATCCACGACGTCCAAAAGCAGAAATACATTAAGACGGGGAACGAAAAGAAAAACTTCGAACAGTTGCAGAAATGTCGATGCTACAACGCGGGCTGTTGATGAAATCAATGCGAACTTTGCAAATTCAAGACATTTTATCAATGACATTGCTACGAACGAAACGAACATTACACGAAACTTCAATCACTCCGATTCGTCCTCAAAATGTGAGATTACAGCACCGGAAATAAATCCCGACATGGACGGTGTTGACCTGTTTTTCCAGAGTATGGCTCAAACTGTTATGTCTTTACCTATCCCTATTCAAGCTCGTGTGAAAATGGATATTTGTAAAATCATTGCTAAAGCAGAAATGAAATATTCTATCAAAACGAACAGCTCTGAAGTATTTTAACCCAGCTGAAATATTCTTCGAAGATTTTTTAATAAAAAATGTTTCATTAAACTAACTGAATGTAAACAAACTTTTTGTTTCCATTCAATTCGTTGATTCGATCATACAAAATGTAAGATGTTGAAATTTGAGAAACAATAATCACTCATCCATTGACGAATACCAAATGATAAAATTTAATGGAACATCATTATTGATCTTGTATGAAATAATTCCTTGTGTATTTTTGTAAAGGAAAAGTTATTCGTTCAGAAAAAGTACAAATTAAACTATAGAGATGATCAGATATTTATTCATTTCTTAACCCATACCTGGCAGACAGTCATTCGTGTTTGAAAGTACTTTGAAAAACCAAATTCATCATGCGTTTTTCGTGTGCAGAAAAAACCTAGTTGCAAACTTGTTGAGAAATATAGAAATATGAGCTAGCCAAAAACGATCTTGTTGACTGAATTAAGGGCCTGCCAAATGGTGTACGAATAAATCCTCTGTTGCTGCTGGTAGCTGCCAACATTATCAAGGTAGTGCAAATAAAATTAAAAAATACATCAATCATGGGGTGCTAAAATATCATGCATTGTGAGTTAAAAAAAGTTACTAGATGTCAGTAACAAAGGAGATTATCATTCGAGGCTCCTTGAAAAATGTCTTGTAACAATTGTTATATTCACGAGCTTGTCAGTTTCAATGAAATATTTTCTACTTATTTAAGTCCGAACAAAAAATATCTTCCGTCATTGAATTTGAGGATGAGAAAATCTTTCTCAAATAATTAAACACCAAATTGTTAAAAAAAAAAAGTATTGAGAATCGTTTGTTCAAATATATCATTTGAAAAATTCTACAATTTCAACTCCGAGGAAAGGGAAACGCATTCTCATTGATGTTTAGGTCGTATTGCAAATATTTTCCAGAATGAGCATGAAAAAAAATAGTTAAAAAAACCAATAAATTGATAACGGAACAGCCTAATGTACATACATTTATTATATTTTTATTATATAGGTGTTCGGATAGCTAGGAAAGAGATAATCAATAGGCAAATCGGCATATATTGTCCAAATAAGTCATTTCTCTACGCATCTTACACACAGAAGCGACCTATGTTTATTTCTTTTTTTTTTTTCTCTTAATATCATCATTTTTTTTTCTTTTCCTATTACAGTTATAATAATTATTAAGTAATGAGAATTCAATAGTACGGTGTATACGAGTGATCCATTTATTTCGTCCAAGATGAACAAAATATAAACATAAAAATAATTCGAGTGATCAGCCGTTTGGTGAGAGATTATAAAAATAAAATGGTAAATTAGGATAGGCGGGTGATGCATGCTTATGATATAATTAAACAAAAAATGTATATTTCGAAGATATTCGAAAGAAAAGAACTCATTTTTTTTTTCACAGCCTCGATTCAGTGCTTTCTAACGAACGTCGACAGTGTATTTTAATAGGTTTTTTTATCCTTGTGCTTACTCGAGATTGAATCAAAATATTTGGAATGTGAGACGTTATAATCCAGTGAACGAGAGCTCTTGATTCGTATTTCACGATCAATGAAGAAAACAAAGATAAATCACAGTGTAGCGGTTGATCACTCGAGAAATGAAAGAAATATTGCGTTTCTCTTAAGCTTGTTTTGGAATTGAATTTTTTGTTGAAATTGAGACAACGAGGATATGGACCAATGTTCTACTACGTGGCGATAAAAAGCTTACAATTTCATTTAAAAGAGTCAGCTGCTGTCTCGAATAGAACGAGACCAAAAGCTTTTTTCGTGTTATATGCGACTGTTCAAGTGTGTGGTCTGTGTGGTCAGGGTTTTGTGACTTTTACACCATTTTTTTTCTCTCGTATCTATCATAAATGTGAACCGCAAGATCGGAAATTAACATAATATTTAATTAATGTAATTGAAAACCATGGGTTCTACGTACTTTTCGATATTTACGTTTATATAGTCATGATTTCGGTGCAGTAAAGTTTGTTCTTTGACAACCTCATCGCAACTCTAAAATGTTCATTTTTTTAAATACGAGAATACTTCTGCTTGTCACGTTTGTTTTTTTTTCTCTCTCTTTTGTAATAGTTGAACGCAACGGAGTGTGCGAATTTTCGAAAAGTCTATTGAGGTCATCAGTTTAAAATGAAAATGTATTCATTTTTGAAAAAAAGATGGGAAAATGGATCTTTTTGATAATCTCAATGGCTAATGCAAAGTGATTGTGATTGACGATAGAGAAGACACTAAAAAATGCAGGCCATTCGCTCTTACAGCGTCGGGGAAAATGATGCAAAAGCATTCACGTTGTGAATTCATTGTCATTTCTGTTTTTTTTTTCCTTCAATCGCATACGAATTTTTCGTACGTTCATTCGTTCGTTAGTTTTTTCTGTGTGTTTTTTTTTTTCAAATTCTCATCCATTTTATTCATCTTTTTCGGCTTTCTCGACGTCCTGCTTTTCCGTACATTCAGCCGCGGTGTCACCTTCAAATTTAGGGCCAGGTGTCTCATCGCCCTCCAATACGATCTCCTCGGGATCCGGTGCTCGTGGTAAAAAGTCATCGTCCGGATACATGCTCTTGAATATTTCCTTAGCCTGGTAAAAAAGTACACGAAGATAATTTATTAAAAAGACGTCAGACTGGTTAAAACAAAATAACAAAAAAAAATGTATTATAATATTGAGGTTGTTCGAACACTAGAAGCACATCAAACGAAAAATGTGAAAATTTCAAAAGTTATTCAAGAATTACGATATGAAAACTAAAACGTAAAAATGTTCCTAACATCGAAGATTTTAAGCGTAGCACATGTTCGAAAATTTGATCTTCTAAACTGCGGTCTGAGAAATTGATGTAATTTCATGGTATTTGAACAAAGAAAAACTCGAAGAATGAAAATATAATTTTTTTGACATTGCCATAATTACGCAGAACATTAAAACTTCCCCAGAAATATCAATAAAATAATTTTAAAAGCTGATAATATAGAAAAATCATTCAACTTCGAAGAGAAATAATTTTATTAACACATTTGTAGTTTGAGAAGAATATCTTGGAATTTTTTTCCTGAATTGTAATAATTGTGGCGTCGAGCCGCCACCGTATCTTTTGATTATATGATTCAACGATAAAAAGAATTTCAACATACTTGATTCACAGCAAAGTCAAAATCAAGGTCGAGATCCGGTCCGGAACACAGATGAATATTGTTCGGTGCAGAGTTGCTGAGTTTTATGTCGCTAGCCGGTAAGTTCAAGTAAAGTGACCAGAGTACGTGAGGTTTAAGATTTTCGAGAGCATCTTTTTCTTCTTTCTTTGCGTCTTGAAGATTTTTGTTGTCCGGGGATGAGGTTTGTGTGTGTGAATCAGTAGGATAACGAACGACAGTTGGCTCGACAGGATCGGTGCGTAAGAATTTTTCCAACACGTACGCGAGATCCTCGGCAGCAGTTTTTGTTCGCTTGCATGTCATGTGCACCATGACTAGAAAATATGAAACATGAAGTGGATCAATCGATATCGCGATCCTAAATTATTTATCCATTTTATGGAAAAATATTAAAAGCGACATATTCATACGACAGAAACAAATTTTTATAATTCGGAACTATTTAAAAAAAAACGTACAAAGCCCTTGAGGACAAGCGTTGGTCGATGGTCCTAATTCGATAATAGTAACAGCTTCTTGACCGGGTTCCTCCGGTGGATAATACAGAAGAGTCAAATTCTCCTTCTCCCCTTGCATAATGGATCTACAAAAAAAAATGTATTTTTATTGTACGAAGATTATTTTTTTCCAGCATTTTATTGTTAAGAGAAAACAAAAGAGAAACCCGAAAACTATCATATTCGAGTACATAAAAGTGCGGCAGGACTTGGACTGGTTTTTTTTTTCTTACTTCACGTCGAGCCGCTACCGCAATTCTTCATTAATAGAATTCTCGTTAATCCATATGATAATTATCACCTGTCCGTAATGAAGATACCGCGCGATATCTGCTGTTCACCAACAGATTCGACAATTTCAGGCGGCAAGTGTCCCTGACCGACCACCAGATGTTCAAGCGCCAATCTTTGTTTTCCCGTTATTATGGCTTTGCACTTGTCACCCCCGACAACGACACCATCCAATTGTCGTTTGAGACAGTATACGCCGCCGAATACAGCGCACAAACTGTTGTCAACACGAAAATGAATTATTGCATAAATTCTCGAGAACTTCGATCAAATATCCTGCTCCTATGATCATATCGTTATTTTATTTAAGCGAAACAACAAAAAAAGTAGGCGAGAAAGAACTACGAATTGATAGATTTGAAACAATCGTGCAAATTTCTGTATTCCCAGGTAATTATTTTCTCTGGCCTAAATGAGAACAATGATAAGTTCGGAAAATATGTAATGAAATTAGCACGAGAAAAATATAAAAATAGATTATTGCCTAATTTGCAGTATTCTTCAGGAAAAATTTAATTTTTTTGTTATCATCTTTTTGTTCACTCGAAAGAGATAAAAAAAAATAGCGACTTACCGACAAAAACATTGAGGCAGTTCACCGCTTCCGTACATAGGCCACAAGAAAGGAGTATTACCATAACGACCAAGACTATTCAGAAAATGTTTCGTACGATCCACTCCGTCGCGACATGAAGTCTTATCGGTAGCCATTGCAATAGCTTGCATCACGTAATGCTTTACGATCGGTGTTAAATTTTTGGTATTCAAATATTCTAAGAACGTTTTGTCGCGGAATCCTGCAACGATAAAAAAAAAAACAAAACAAAACAAAACAAAAAAAAAAAAAAGGGTACATTTTGAATAACGGTTTGTGGTGATTGTGAGTTCAAATTACAGTTAGCAGGAGTTTGATGTACGTTAATCGTATGATGTACCGAACTCCTTATTAGGTGAAACGGTATTTGACCCGAATTCGTAATAGGTTTCATGGCTGGACTCTAACAATAAGCCTAACAAAAAATTGAAGTGATATCAAAAATAAAAAGTTTAAAATTGTAGTTACGAATTAAAAAATTGAAGATAAAGAGAAACTGAAATTAAGCTTATATGGATTTTATTTAAGGAGTTACTTCGGAGCTCGGAAGAACACAGAAGAAAACGAGTTTCACAATTCTACACAGGCACAACTTTAGAATGATAAATATGGATGGATTCAATCTTTTTTAGACCTAGAGAATCATTTGTCAATAGTTATCTATTCCTGTCGTTTTTTGATGAATTCTCAAAAAGATGACAAAAAATCCAAGATTTATAGACGTTGTAAATTGTAAATGGTTGCCTTTTCAAAATAAAAAATAAAATCCATTTCTTTAGTCATAGAATACGATGAAGCTTCTTTTTTTTTCTTACTATTTCTTAAAAACTTACCATCAAATTCAGGACTATCGGCTCCCTGTTCCATGCAAGATGTAAGAAGCTGCATCAACATTCTCTTCTCAATAACGCTTACAGTCTTATTGGCAAATACGTCAGCTCTTGAACAAGGTACTTGAGTGAGTTTGCCTTCCATAAAAGTTGCGACTCTCGACACAGCGCGAAACTCTGCGTAACGCGCTATGTTACTTGATATCAAAAGTTCTACCAGTTCACCTCTTGCAAACAGTAGCTGAACGAAAAATAAACATATTCAATCATGAAACATACGAATGATAAAATTGAGCTTTTTTTTTGTACACTGATACATTTATCTAAGACGTAACATTCTGATCAGTGACAAGTGTTGGAAGAATTTGCTTACTTTTGGTGCCAAATCAATATTGAATCTTCTGTACTCTTTCTTTATGCGATCTATCGACCAATGTTTGGTCAGCTCTTTTTTCTCCGCTCGCTCTTCATCAGATTTTTCACCATCCTCGCTAGAAGCTCCTTCTCCTGCACTATCCGTTTGGGTATCTTTTGTCGACAGCACAGGCAAGTCGGCGTCGCTAAATATTTTACATTTAAGATTCAATCAAAAATATTCATCGATAAGAAATCAAGAATTCTTATGAAGGCTTAAATTCCTAGTTCGATCCATCGAAAAAAGGTAAAAATTTATTGAGAATTGACATTTTAAATTGAAACTCATATGGGAAATTGCATCTTTAAACTATTTACATGTTTTCATATACCCAAAAATCATTGGGCTCACCCAAATTCAGATCAAAATCTAATGTTGATCGAGAGGTTATTACAATTTTTGAAGGCGAAATGACTAGTTAGAGAATTATTTTTCATAACTAAAATGTACTTTTTCAATTGAAAACAGCATGATTCCGTATTACAATTATTGTACATAATACAACTTGGTATATATTAGAAAAAAGTAATTGTTCAGTAGAACCACTGGCGTTTTGAGAAAAATTGGAATTTCGAAAGATCCTTTATTTAGACAGCAGTCCTCTATGTGTAGAATGAATCCTAGAAACTCGAAGACAATTGTTGAAATACTTGTTCAAATGTCATAATCATTACAAAGCGATATTTCGTCAAAAAATTGTCTCACTTGGCCAATTTTCAAGTATATCTCGACAAAAAAATTTATATATTAAGTTCAATAACTGTATTACAAAATCAAACTCTGTTATTGATTGAAAAATGCATTTCGGTTATAATAAAAAATTTCTTCGATTTCAGCTGTGACAACTGCATGTCACTGCTTAAAATCAGTTTTAAGAAGTTTCAAAGCGGTTATCCGTCGCGATTTATAACAATAATGTTGATGAAATGGACTACAATATTTTTGCTAGAGACACACATGTACGACGCACCTATCGTTCTCAACAAATGTTCTATGATGAAATTTATTCATTTTATTGAATATGAAAACTTGAAAAAATTGGAGACTGAAGAAAATAAATAAAATCAATTACATTTTTTGAAATGAAACATGAAATCCTTATACTGAAAAGTAAAAAATATAGTATGACTCACTTAGCGATGAACCATGTTTCCTCAATATTTTCAACGGTAGAATATTGGTTGCTAGCCTTAAGAAATTTTTCTCCTTCTTCAACATCGGCATCGACATCTCTATTTTCGGTTTTGGATGCTTTAAGATCTTCTATCCATTTTTGAAGACCATCAAAATTGAACGTTGCCCAAAGACCACCGTAATATTCGTTGCTAAGGGGGTACGAGAGTTAAACAGCTGTGACTATGAATACGCGATATGCTATACCCATACATAAAGAACGATACAGTTCTGTACCTATATATATATATATATATATATATATATATATATATATATATATAAAATATGTATGCATATGTAGTCGTATGACGTTGAAGAGATGTAAGAGTGTAGATCAAATTGTTGCAGTGACCGACTTGTTACTTTCAGAATTAAAAAAACGAAAAATGAAACAACAGTGAATAGAAAAGATTGTTACCTGTCAAGGTGAAGAACCTTTTTGCCGATTCTGCTAGCAGCGGCGGCAACAATGGACTCGGTCATTCCTGACAAAGACATTTTTTTCGTGTACCATAGTTAAATTCATGCGACAGAAAATATTTTTTTTAACATTTTTAGAGAAATGAATAAAGAATAAATTGTATTTCATTGGCTTTAATTTTCATTTATTTTTTCGATTAAAAATCAATACCTGTGCCCACGACAACCACATCGTACTCGGTAGGAAGATCGTCCTCCATGGCTTTCTCGACAATCTGCTGCGATCTCAAGATGTTTTCAGTTTTATGGAACAAGCGATAAATAATTCAATCACTTCATCGACGACATACACGCTGCGTTAACGCATTATTCACCTAATCGCAATTCTAATATCGATTTCTTATTTTTTTTGTCTTCAGTTCCACGCGTTTTATAACACTGCACACCCCGCCCACACTTTTTATTCGGCACTACTGAACACTGACAGCCCGACGCTTTGCACCGAGGAGTATCATACACCGTCTCTTCTGTCTCTTCTTCTCTCTTTCTCTCTTGCTGTACTTCACTACTTGTGTCAGTGTCCGACAAGACCTCCTTCGACACGCAACTAACTTTTTATCTTCGGCGCAACGCGAACAACGGACGAGAACTTCGAGTGCCACCGTACTGCCTAGTTTGCACCAACGAATATATATACTACTTTAAAAAATCAACCCCTATGAAAATATTTCGCAATCCTATTTTTTTATACGTCATTTTGTAAATCTTTTTGCACTGTAGTATTACTTTTTTTTGAATGCTTCTTTAAAAAAAAAAAACGAATGAGACCAAAGTGATGTTGCTATTCAATCTTCACGTGTACATCGCCATCTGAATTAATTCATATTTTGCTAGAAATCAAGTGTTTGCATTTGATTATGATTGAGTTAAAAACAGTTTTTGGGAACTAATCTTTCATTTTAATTTTCAATACAACACACCAAAGAATTAGAATAGTGGACCAAGAAATGTATTTTGAATTTATGAGGAAATGAAGCGCGCTTTTTCGCATCTACAAGATTTTCATCAGCCAATCACAGATGCATATTACATGCGGCGTGTGAATAGAATGTAATTGTAAGCTCGCGATTGGTTGGATGAATCGCCTGAACTCCTGAACAGTCGGAGCTGTGGACTCGCACTGACGCACTCTCGCAGTCGGAGCCAGCCGAGTCAGACGTGTGTGTGTGCTTTGCGTGTGTGGTGTGTGGATTAAAGGGTTAACAATTTTCGATACGCGATTGTAATAAAAAAATTTCACGGATATTTATGAAAATACACGACCTATAACCATGGCAAATAAAATAGTACAGCATGTAAGTAAATCGATTCTTATGCAATGGAAAATCATGCTTGTCATATTATAAAATTCAGAAAATACGATAATTTTCATCATCGGGATTCCTAACCTCATTCCCGTAAATTTTTTTCGACGGTATTTGCTCCATTTAATCGGAACAGAATTTAATTTCTTCAGTTCTAAACTGTCAAATTTACGTCATAAATGTAACGAGAATCTTCATTCAAACAAAATATTCCTATTAAAACATGGGAATACTGCCTGAAAAAATCTTTCATACAAAGATCTCAGCATCTAATTTATTTTTCGATTCTATTAACGCTTTTATAATCACACTATATATTTTCTAGCTTGATTTTTCTTCATTCAACTGACGTTGCCACGTGTTTTCATTCAGGAATTAATCGCTTGAGCCCAATTGTTTCAGAAATTGTACCGATTTAAAAGACCATCTCGATGGGATTCTGGCTGTGGAGCTGAGATGCCTGAGGCTTACAAGAAATTTTGGAAAGAATGGAAACTAACCCAACCAGCTCCAGTTCATTATGTCAAGAAAGAAGGAAAATTTGAACTGAACGAAAAATGGGGTGTGGTGTAAGTAATGAAGCCACAAAATAATCTATGTTTCTACTCTTCCTATTTTTAAAATAGCAATTTGCTTACAGTAGAAACCACATGTACCAGAATTGAATTATCTAGCATTCTACCAATTAGTTTTAGTAGTTGAAAATCTTTTGTGATGAACGATCAAAGTTTCATTCGCTTGAAGAAAAGTACATATTATCTGCTTCTGATTCTTTAAAAATTGTTTTCAATTATTGCTTTTTGCTCTTTCTAAGAGTTGGTGTGCCTTTCGTTAGGACTTCATTGGTGTCAGTAGAATAAAAAAAAAGATAGAATAGAAAGAAAAGTAGGATGAATTACAATGGAAATAAAAACATTTGATTGAGACCCCGCTGTACCAATAAACACTTTTTTTTTGCAGAGTGCCTATACAAAATGTTGCACTGCCGCTAAAATATCCAAAAGAAATTAACGATGGAATATGGGGCGGAGAAGCAGTCGTACAAGGCTTCATTAAGAAATCTAAATACAGAAGGAGAGTTCCTCATTTTTGGGTTCCATCATTTCAGAAATCAATTCTTTACAGCGAAGTTCTTAATACTTATATGCGGGCAACTGTAACTAGGAGAACGTTAAAATTGATCCATGAGAATTATGGGTTTGATCATTATTTACTGAAGGTAAATCGGAGAACGAGAAATAAATATATTTTTTAAAATTATTTTATTGAGTACTATAGTAGTTAATCAACTTCAATATTCATCGATATTTTTCACAAATCATTCGTCGAGCGAGAAATTTATAGGGAACTGCATCTGATCATTTGAATGGTTTTTCAGAAATATCATACGAGAAATTAATAATGAAGTTCCAGGCGTCAGTGATTCGGCATATTTGATAAATTTTTTAATAAATTTTCAGACACCAGCATGCGATTTGAGATCCGAGTTGGCTTTAGGAATAAAGAGAAAAATTTTACTAGCTCTAGCCGACAAAACCATGTATCCTGACGATCCGAAGAAACATGAGGAAATTTTAACAAAATATCAGCAATATCTCGAAGCCGTGAGTTTTAATTATTTTTCCTTGCATCAATTTTGAGATTTTTTAGTCATGTCTTATAACACATTTTTTGTTTTTTTTTAATTAATAATTCAAGTATACGCGCGAAGAAATTGAATGGTATGGTCTCAACTGGAAAGATGCGTGCAAGAAATTGATAAATCAAAAGATGGCGAATGTGAAGGTGCAGCCATTAAAACACGTGTACAGATCGGAGCTCATAGAAAAACTGAAAGAAGCAAAAATAAAAGAAGCGGAGAACGCTGAAACGTCTGAATCAGAAAGGTTCGTAAAATAAAAAGTAAAACATGCTAAATGATCTCGAAGTTTGCACCATTGGAAAAGGTAACGAAAAACCTTATGAAAGATCAATTCCTTGATTCTTTATATTGTAAATATTTTTTTCTGTCCTCCGTGCCGAAAGTGGCTACTTTCGGCCCGCTACGCGGGCCGAAGTTGCCACATTCCGGCTACGTCGGACAGAAAAATCGTATACACACCTCGGGCAGGAAAAAGTAAAGCCTCAGACCACATGTTTGTCAGCCTCGGCTTCGCCTCGGCCGACAATTACATGTGATCTGAGACATTACTTATTTTCCTGCCCTAGTTGTGTAATATACTATTGGCAAACAGTAAAGAAAAAAAGATTTTCCGTTCCATTGCAATGATTCAAACTTTGATTCCATTTTTTTAATATAACTGTTCGATATATTCACCATGTAAAATTTATTTGCAGCCAATCGTGGATGTCAAAGCTCAATCCTTTCACTAAAACACCCAAGGAACAGTAAGAATTTTTGCAGAGTCGCAATTTCCGCATATGTACATAAGCTGTTCGGAACACGGACAAATAAAGCGTGTGTTTCAAATGGATCGATGTTTTTGACAATTTTTTTTTTCATAAACGAAATTTAAGTTGTTCAGAGTTTAAAGTGAAGAAAAAATCTGACACCGTTTGATCGATCAGTATAATAAAAAAATGTTGGCTCACACAAAAAAATGACAAGAGTGAGCTAAAATCTTTTTCCATGTCGATAGGACGAGAATGGTGGAAATTTTCATTTTCGTAATTTGCTGCTATTTCTCGCACGCTCTGGGTGGCTTCGTTGGTATGACACTTAGCCTTAAAACCTATTAATCTCTAGAAATATCAGTAAATTTGAATCAACACACACGTCTTGGACACAGAATATTTTAGTATAATGAGGCTCTTAGTTCGAACGTCTCATATTTGCTGTCTTTTTTTTTTTTTTTTTTCAATTTTCTTTCAATTGGAGAAATTTCGCAAAATTAGCTAATACAAATACACTTCTAAGTATATAGACGAGTGAAAAAAAAAACGGATTTACGTTATCGAACACTCGATATCTCCGTCTTTTGGCAAACAATTCAACAGTGAAGCTATCGCTCGAGTAATGTAAGTCATCGTTCCGTAACTTCCGCTCGGTGCAGTATCGTAGAAGTGTTGACAAATGTATGCGGCTCCTCCACACAGCAAAGTTCCTATTGCTGTTGTTTCACGTTCCTCTTTTGGCTTCGCGCAACACAGTGTTGCATCTCCGTCGATTTTCATCTGTGAAGAGAGAATCGGAGTAAATATTTAGTTATTCTCGTGTCGAATTTTTTAGAAGTTGCTTATGTTCGGTATTTTGAAACATAATCGCATAAATATTTTTTCTATCCATGTATCTGTCTCCAGTGTTCGCGCGAAACATTATTGCGTTACAAATACTATAAAATTGTATAGAAAATGTATGTGTTTACTTGATCCTCCAAGAAAATAGCATTTGCTTTGTGGACCAAATGTTCAACAGCGATTAATCCGCCGAGCGAGGCAACGACGTTGTATTCGGTGACGAGAGTCAGGACCATGAGAGCCTCGACAACAAGTTGACGATATTCGGGTTGAGGTATGGTATTCAAAACAGTTTCGAAGGCAAGCGCGAATTTCAGTTCTCCCGAAGTCATCTCCTGAGTCAAGTTCTGTGGCAGTACTTTGCCTTCGATAACGAGACCTTGACACTGGATAAAATTTTTGTTCAAAGATTTAGACTTTTGTTGAACCTCAAATTCGATTCGTCAATTAAAAATTATTCAAACTTACCCGTTCCAAAACTTGCCAAACTCGGGGATAAAAATCGCGAGGGACTCTGTTCAACGCACCATCGAGTCTTCGTCTTCGTAGCCACTGGCCTTGCCTATCCGGTTCCATTTCACCACCGTCTGTCTGATCGACGTTGAGAAAACCACCGATTTGTGATTTCTGTATAAATAAAAAAATATCCGTTTTTGTAAGATTAGGAAAATTCAAAAAATACAATATATTATTGATACACACTGAAACGAACTCGATAGATCGTACCTTGCTGAGACGATTGGACTTGCAACTGATTACTGAGAAGTTTCCGCGTCCGACTGCATGAAAACAACGATTACTCATAGATAAAACTCTGTGTGTGCATTTATGTCCGCACGTATTGCACTTTCATCGACCAAGTCGTCAGATAGTATATTTAACAGTTAAAATCGCAGAAAAAAACGCTACCATTATTTTTTTAATTCTAATCCAGCGCTCATCAACAAAAGTGGTTTGAGCCAGTATTTTATATGATAAAAAATCTTTGTCACGTGCCCATATTGACCGACGAATTTATTACTGAATTTTAAATTATTTTCGCGATTTTATCATTTCGATACGCTTTAATGTTCGAAGATAGGAACGAAAATCAATAAATACAGTTGGCAAAGTATCGAAAATCTAATCCTTAAAGGAGTCAAGAGAGAGTTGAGAGAAATCTTAAAGTTATTATTCCGTTCCTTGGACATTTGCAACGCGCAGAAATATTTGTGAAAGTTCAAATTACGAGGGTTATAAAAATTCCGGATATCCTCGATGAAAATGAAAAACGACTCGAAATCTTTCGAATTAATGTAAAATTAGTAAGAAAAGTACTCACCACTGCTGATGGCAAATTCCTTGCCGCTCATAATATGATGAAGCAAGTTTTTCATTTCGAAAGGTGAGAGATTGAGCAAATGTTCGGAAGCCTCTTCGCCGGTGCAAATAAGCGTACGCGATAATTCGGTGGCCATAACTTGTATTATCAGACCGACGCGAAGTCGTAACATCTCGTGAAACAATTGTGGCTCAGTTCTTATAAACATTGCCAAATAAACGAGCAGCTCTTGCGTAAGCATCGCCGTTGATTCGTCATCTCCATAAGCCAAATGTATCAACGAGCGTAATTCGTTTTCAGGCAAGGGAGCAACTATGGTGTGCTCGTTCGCAGGTGGCATACCGACCGTAACTTGTTTCTGTCGCACCAACAAATCTGTCACAGCTTTGGCAAGATCCTCCACTCTTTTCCCAAGCATACCCGCTGTATGACGTACTATTCCCCACATTTTTTGCTGGCACGCTTTTTCGTAAAGTCCTTTTAACAAATCCTTTATCAATACCGGATGTCCTTCTTCCAGCATTCCCGTGTTGAAGTACAAGCCTTGAGAATCAACCTGTGTCAATTTCAATATTTCAATTACTGAGTTTTGCTTTCTTCGAAACTAATCGTTTTTATTTTCTTTTCATGATCTCCAAAGTGTTATAATATGTGCAAATGAAAATAGACAGATGAATCTCCTTTCTGGGGCCTCAAAACGAGGTTCGTGATGAAAAGTCAGGAAATTAAGGCGCTTTTCGTTAAAGTAAAATAAAAAAAGAAAATTAATAACCGTGAGTTCGAATAACGATCGAATAACATTTAAAAATGAGCGCATAAAGATAAAAAATTTGTCAGTGTATTTTGAAATTTGGAATGTTGAAAAAAAAGTGTAACAATTATTCAGTATAATTTTACAATAATCATTATGAAAAGACGCGCACCTAAATAACATTTAGAAGAAAAAACTCAAAAAGTTTTTGAAAAATGTGAAAATAGCAATCTAGATAACGATGCGGTTTCAACATCGCAAATAATGACGTCGACTTACCAAATACTGTAGAATATCTCCTTGTTCCTCAAGACTGTCAGCTTCGCGCAGCATAGTGAGCAATTCTTCAACTTCGGTGTCGGCATATTGGGTCTCAGACGTGACGCGATGTCTGTGAGGTTTTGGCGAATTTCTCCAGGGCATTGGCTCATCGATCGGCGACGGGGTTCGATCAGGTCGCATCGGTATTGACGACGGACTCGTCATTGGCGACGTAGTGTCTGTTACCTCGATGTACGGATGATTCAAGCTTATCGTCGATGGTCTGCGATCTTCACCAGCCATGCCGAGGATTTCAGCTAAAATCAACATTCAAAACACTTTTCAAAGGTATGAAAAATCAGAATTTATTGTAAATTTGTCGTTGTTCAATTATCGACTTTTTAATAGGATTAAATTTTGTATCGCCAGAGTGAAAATTGTTTTCTACTTGTTAATTGATGAAATAACTTATCGATCATAAAGAATTTTTTTCGGCATTCCAACGATAAAAAATATAAAATTATTTCTTATAGGTAGATCGTTAGCGTTGGACAACTATTAACTGGTACTTACAGTCCGGGTTGACGATGGGAACTTCCGCTGTAGGAACACATTGCAATAGTGTTAAGGACACCTTTTTTTCTCTTTGGTTTAGTCACCATGCAAGTGAAATTATTATTATTTTTTTTGGATTTTTATATTTTCAGGCAATTGTTAGTGCCCCTGGAGTAAATGATATTTTTTTTCATACACACGTTCGACAGCTATCGATCTCGTTTTTTTGATGGCTCCTTTTACGGACATTCTGCGTCGCAAAGTACTTCTGCTTCGGCCAACGGGTCGATTCAACAAACCCGTACGATGAGGAAATGGTCGCATAAGATGCTCCTCCAAATACTGATGCACCTATTCATGAAATACGATTCTTAGAAAAACTTTATCAAGAGATTATCTCAAGAAAACTATACTCCAATATTCTATTACATTTTTATAAACGACGTATCAAAATCCGTGAAAAATTTATGAATGGTTTTTGAAGGTTATTTAAATATGCAAAAAATCCTATTAATAAACATAAAAAACTAAAATGAGGGCAACGAAAAAAATGTATCTCATTGACGACAAATTTCTCGGTCTCAAATACAAAATGCTCTTTTTTTAAAATGCTAAATTAATTCGCTAGAGCCATGAATTACCTGTGGATTCAATTTATCCGGTCGACCATCCTCAGAACTTCCCAAAAAGCTCAAGTTTGTGATGCAAGAAGTGCTAAGAAAATCGTTAAGATTTCCAAGAGAAACTCTGGTGCCATTGATGTATCCGCTTTTTAGTTTCTTCATCGTGGTTATCATAGCCAACGGGATTTTTCCTTGATCTGTGTGTAAATAAAACGTTTATTGCGTCAAAAAATGGTCCTGTATGGTAAACAATAAAAGATGAATAACGAATCAAGCGATTGGAAAAACTGGTGGAATTTGGTGTGAAACCTTGAGGAGAGACAAGTAACGACATGCTGGAAAACGAATGGAGATAAAACACAAAAGCTCAAAAATAAGGCGCTCCTATCAGTTATTTTTTTTTTTTTTTCAGGCAAGCATTTTTCAATCTTCTGCCTTGTATACATTGTTATTGTTGTTGTTTGCTGTTTTCGACAAAAGGTTCGTCGTACCTAAGTGATTATGAGTAGCAACGAGTGTAACGGTTGGCCTGCCAAGCATTTGCTTCCAGTTGATGGTGACGAAGGCCAGATTCGTCGTAAAAGTGTCAGCGAGGAAGGCAGCATCGTTCGTTACGTAGAGTTCCTCCGAGTCAAAGTTCTAACACATGCAACATACACGTTGAACTACGTGAACGAATAGCGAATAAAATAAATAAAAACACTATTATTTTCGAAATGAGTCTGCAAAAAAATGGTCTTTTACTTAACTATGAAAAGATAGGTTTAACATTGGAAGGTGGAAATTTTATCTTCGTCGATTATAACAGTCACGATGGACAATTGATAAATTCTATTGGGCTGTTTCCTAAGTTAGCAAATTAAATTTGGGAGCAAAACTCTTTTTTTGTGACCGATATCTTGGGTGGGAAAAATCGCTTACATGCATGAAAGCATTAATGTTGCGAAAACGTTAGTGATTAATGAATTCTACAGAAAAAAAACAATATACCCGCATGAAATGAATTTGCAAGCTATTTGATTTTTTAACACAAAAATCATCTAAGCTCTGAATGTCTTCATTGGCGGAGCAAATATAGCGCAATCAATCGCATTACTCGAATTAAAAACAGATACGATACAATAAAACAGACATCAACAAATATATAATATAACGAGAAAGGACTTTTTTCGTTTGCTTGAATAAGGCCATTCAAATTTACCTAGATGAACGTTCTTGAGTGGCATTACCACGAGTGGACGACCTAACATATTCTGCCAGCTAGACTTCAAGAAATTTATTTCTCCTTTGAATATGTCGATCATGAGCTCATAGTCCGAAGCGATGTAGAATCGGGTCATGTCTGTCAACTATCATACACACTTTGTTGTTGTTTCATTTTTCTCTCAAGAATTGTCTTTTTCTTAACGAATAACGAAATTTATCATTTTTTTTTTCCATAGAATTTATGTTTCAACAGAATGTAACGTGGTATCCTTATAAACTATATTTGAATTATCGAATTAATAAACTCACCTGAGGCGTGAATGCGAATATTTTGTCATTTAACGAATACAATTTACTCGTACTCAAAATTCCCACGTCTCTTGATTTTCTACCCGACAATCCCAACTTCCTATTGCGACCTAAATGTCAAACGTTTATTTCATTAATTTTTCATAATGACACTTTTATAGATTTTGTACTTATTAAGTATATAAGAAATAATGATCGCATATAAAAAAAGCCGAAAAAGTCGATATGATAGCGAAGACAATTGTATTGGAAATATTGAAAAATCTAGTTTTTTTAATTATAAATGAACAATAAATGTTCGTTGTTTTCTGTTATATAAACAATCAAGTTATGTATGAAAAGAATTGGAAAACGTACCCAAATAAGTGTACAAATGACTGAGGACTTTGGCCGGTTGTACTTCGATGGGCGCGACTTCCGCGATCGTTTGAACGTGAATATCGTGTTGAGCTATTTTTTCACGAATTTCAGCGTCTTCAGCCAATATCACGACTTGTACCACAACGTCGGGTTTTTTTTCGCTACAGAGTCGTCTATTTAATGGATCCAATTCACCAACAGCGAGAAAACCCTGTTTATAAATGTTTTAAAGAATTATTCGCTTCATCATTCATTCAATTGAGATAGAACAGATTCTGATTTTATGACTCAAAGTACAATTTCACCTCTTGAAGTAATTTGCCTAAAATGTAGAGAGACTGAGCCCACATAAAAGGACATCGTCCTAAGGCTTCGCGTTGAGCACTTCCAGGTTCGGCATATTCGGCGGCCACTTTGTCCCCGGTTACGGCGTATAATTCAGGCACTAATTTTATACCATCATCACCCTTTATCATTATTTCCTCGAGAGCTTTCGTATATTCGGCAATACCGTTTTGATTCCCTTGGAAGCAATAGTCCAATATTAAGTAACAAAAAAATAGAGGCCACTCGCACTCTATATTTTCGAACATTCGAAGTTCCCATGGTTCGTAATAAAGCCTGTGAAAAATTTTTACTTCAAAAATTGCTACTGGTTTCCAGTGTTTGAAAAAATTGAAACACACTCATTGAAAGTAGTTGTTGAAATAAGCATGGACAATTTGAAGGTTCACCGAGGTCCGTTTCAAACTCAAAAGCAATTCACTTCATTTTACCTATTAGGGTCTTCTTTGGCAGTTCGGTAGCCATCTCGCAGAAATCTTTTGCAGCCGTATCGTCCTTGCAACTTTTTTGTTATAGCCTCCCTGGTGAGTTGTATTAAATTTGGCTCATCGACCGCAAAAGCTGGAAAGCTGATGATGGAAAGAAGACCACTGTCCAATTCCTTGGAGTTGGATTCTCTTGGAAGCATTGATTGTAAAACAGCTTGGCACTTTTGGGCTTCGTCCGCAAGAACATGAATCACCGAGGTTGGACCACCCCGTGCACCAAACAAATCCAGTTCGTTCATTGCCTCCATTGCTGCTTTTGCCATGCCAATACTACTGGCATTCAATTCTGGTAAACCATGATTCGTTTTGTCACCCCGTTCCCATATTCCATAATCCGGTGTGCAGTAAGCAGATTCGATGTAGAATACCAAATTTTGAATAAAAGCAACCTGTAAATATTCCATTTAGATTCATTATTTTAAAAAGTAGTTTTCGATCAAACTTCAGGACGTTGCTTTCGGTTTCAGCATACAAAACTCGTTAAAATTCTTTTGCAAAACACACAAAAACTACAAAAAATCTGTACTTAAAAAAAAAAAAGTGACCATCGATTTTTCAAAGGCGCTCCGAAAAAAAATAAAAAAATAAAATCGAATAAATCAGAAACAAATACTATTTGAAAAAGCAAACTTCGTGTGTGTTAAGATTTCAAATCTTAAAAAAATGCTGACATATTTTCTTATAAAGAAATTTGTCTTAACCTTATTGAAATTCTTGTCCAAGAAAGTTCTCTCAATTAAAATACCAAATAAAATCATAAAGCAACACATAAAGCAGACAAGTCTTACTTCGTCTAAGTTGAAGACGATTTGGAGGCCAGAGGCAGTCATTTGTGCCAAAATTAGAAGGTACAAAGAAATGGCATCGATTTGGAGATGGCCCCACTCGGAATCACCGACAACGGTTTGTCCGGTAACGGAGCTATATTTGGCATGTAGAGCGTCCAGAGGATTCTGAGTAGTTTTGAATTTCTCTACTTTTTCTTTTTGCTGTATCATAGCCATTAGTAAGCCTCTCATAAGTTTGACACAGCTTTGTTCCAATTCATAAGTTTTGGCTCTGTCCTCGTCAGCATCAGCAATTTTTTTGTACGCCATTGATAATCCCCACACGGCAAGAATACAATAAATATTGTCCCGGATCCAGGCATGATCGTTTTTCTCACTAGCAGGAAACAAACCCGTTACTGGATTCTGATGATTCATCATTATTTTCTGTACCATTCTTTGGTAATAGTCCAGACGAACGCCTGAATTACTGCGACTACGCATTTTCGATATTTATTTGTGACAACTTCTTCAATTAGAAAATGTGCTTATATCTGTGGAAAAGAAACCAAAATTTTAGCAAAATTTCTTAATTCATTTGAAAATACTATTAAAATTTTCTATTTCTTATAGGAATAAAAATTGAACGACTCAACGAATTCCAGAGCTGTTTTGAATCTGACCAAGAACAAAATTGAAAAGAAAAAAATAAGTCAATTAATTTTTATAAGCGTTTTTTGTTAATTTATTTACTTATACTATACGAAAGGAAGAATTCTCTATAAAAATCACTGATATGCTGATATTTTCCAAAAATAAATTTCACTGAGTAGTATGAATTTGTAATTAATTTTGATTGGCATTTATTCTATTTCATGTAAAATTCCGAAAAAAAAATTGTTAAAATTCTACAAAATGTAACGAAAAATGAAATTTTCAAGTAACAAATAAAATGGAATTGTTTAGAATTTTTAAAATTTTAGAATGAGTCGAAAGTTATGAACATTTAATTTGGAGGTTACCTCATGAAAAAATCGTGATTGATATCGCTTCAGCGTCACGCATTTACGACAAGGAGATCGGTATAGCACGGTTTTCTCACCTTTTCATCTCATTCAACTGATCAAAAATTTACACAAACATAAGAGAATTTCGATAGTTTAGCCAAATTATTAAAATTACAAGGCGAGCAATGTTAAACGAATGTCAAATAACTTTTACGTGTGTATTTCCGTGTGCGTTGTAGGAGGGGGGATTCCCTGTGCTATATATATACATTTCAGTGAAGTATATTCATCATGCATATAAATATATACACACAAACATATATTATATATACATATAATTCGAAAATTGTTTACGAAATTGACGAGACATCTCGTGTCACGTTTCAGAATTTAATAATCATAATAATATCGTAATCCATAGCACGCGTCGCACGCGTTTTAGTTGTTAAAAAATAATTTATCAATTGTGCTCGTTATTTTCATTACTGTTTCGCACCATTATATTTAATTTTTTGTTTCCGTTCGTCGAAGTGAAGTGAACGAAGATGATACGTGAATGAGAGAGAAAAAAAAGTATGTTGCGTCAACAGATTTTACACGAAAATAGAGCGTCGCTACTGAGATTGTTATGAAAGAGTTTTGAAAACAAATAAAGAAATATAAATAAAAAAAAAACCTTTACAAACACTATTGTTTCGTCACGAAAGTCCCAGTTGTATGCGCAACAGTTGTGCGCGAAGGTGTATCGGGTGTGTGATGGAATAAATAAATGTTCGGTGGGTTCGGGCCACTCATATTTATTTTTCCTTTTTATTTTTTTCCTTTTATAATTTTTTTGATAAATTCTTCATTTACACGTGATTATACTTCAATACGTGACTGTATTAATCGGTAAAATCATCGAATTTTGTGAGAATAAACATGTTAATACACACGACGATCGCGCTCATCTTGTGCGCGACTTTGGCTTTAACCTCACCTGTCAATGAAACGCAGACAGATGGCCTATCAAAAGACAATCGTAGCGCTTTTTCTCTTGAACATTTACGCAATACGAGCCGTCCTGTTTCTACGACACTTTCACCCAACAACATAAATAAACATGTCAACAATGTGAGTTACTTATTTGTTTATCTATACATATATTTGTTCTTTTTTTAAATAGTTTTCTGCCTATTGAGAATCTGTTTCTCCAACGATCTTACTTATGTTTATGTTATCATTTTCAATTAAGTTGATGTGTGAATTGTTTGATATGGCGATCAATTTTTTTTACCACGTTCTTACCACGCTTTATTTGACAAAAAAAATTATTTTGGCTATAATAACTGCAAAATAAGAACCAAATGGTTTTATGAAAGATATTTCGGACGAGACATTATATTACCAATATAACAAACATAATTTGTTGATGCAAATACGAATTCATTAAATGAATAAAAAGACAATATATATCGAAATACTGTTTGTATATTTCAGGGCAGTTTTCCTTTGCTAGCAGAAGGAGGTCCGATTTTTCAAGGAGACAGTGATGAATCTTCAAGACATCTTTCAAAGTCCCCCAACAAAGTTGAAACTCCAAGAACATCTGTAGAGCAGCCAGGGTATGAAGACGTTAGCGAGTATTCTAAAACAAAGCTTCCAAAAATCAGGAACGCGTCAGTGGTTGCTCGCAAAGGAGTTTTGCCAACTTCCAAAATAACAGCGAGAAAGGGAGTAGTTCTGGACATACCTATGGTGGAATCAACAACAGAAGGAGTCCGAGTGACCGTGGGGCAAGCCAAGTCTCGTGGAAAAAATCGAGAAAACAAAATTGATCCGCTCGATCAAAGTGCTGCTAAAGATGTTGGCGCAATAACTGAAAAAACGACATTGTCTGACCACACGAATGTTACCACATCGCCGAATGGTACGAAAACAATTGCGAGCAGCGTTTCGTCCAACGTCATGAAAAATTCCACAAAATCGTTGACAGCGATTGATGTTGTGTCTACAGTAGCTACAAAACTTGCTGCCAATTCGTCAATAACAGCTTCACAACCTACTGCAAAAAAATTCAAACCCAAACCAACTGTGACCATTGGCGAGATGGAAGCGGACAAACCAATTCCTGCCTCGCCCACAAAAACTCCTCCTCTTGGTATGCCTCGAAAGATCGATTACATTATTCCAGTGATTATAACTATAATGGCACTTCCATTACTCGGCGGAGCGACGTTCCTTCTGTACAGAAGAGGAAGAGACTGTTGGGACAAGAGACATTACAGGCGAATGGATTTTCTCATAGATGGAATGTATAACGACTACAGCTGGAAATGATCGATTTTTTCAAGATTAATGGTATTGGGGTTTGCATTTCTGGAACAGAAAGACAAATCTTCTATATGTCTGCATTTTATATAGACTTTAATTTTTTGTTCACTTTTTAAGTAACAGAAATACTCAATAAATGTCCAAAGCTTAAAGCTGCAAATGAATTTAAGGGAATATTAAAAATAAGAAATTTCCTTCCAAAAATGCAAACTTCAAATCGATATTTTTATGAGCCGAACAAAATATTAGCTTGCAAACATTTTTTACCGCAAAATAAATCAACTATGATAATCGATGATACTACGATAAAGAATTTGCCATTTGTTTCACGACTAACTATTCAAACTTGAGAATTCCACAGCGAAGAAGCGCAGTTTTCAACTTGAAAAAAGAAAACATATCAACAATATTTCGCATTTAAAAAATCAAATTGTTGAGAGGATGTTCAAGTTTTAAAAACACCCCCGATGGGAAAGGGGCAAAGCTCTTTCGATTCATGATAATCGTGTATTAGCCTTAGATCGCAACAATTTTGGTGTCCCTTATAATCTCAATGTGTAAATATATTGTTGAGAAAGTTGTAGATAAACAAAAACCGGCCTTATGAGACAAAAAGACAAAAAATACGTATGCGAAGACACATAAACATCAATATAACGCGTTGCTTCCGAAACTCGTTATATGACAATTTACTGTTATTAATCGTCCTAAAAGAAACGTTTGAAACAAACGTTTAAGGTTCATATTTGTGAAAAATAGCTATTTTTTTAATGTTGTTTTTCGAATTTTTTATTGAATTCAAAAGTCACGAAGATACCGTGTAAAACGTCGTTTTTATCCGGATAGTCGGATTTCGTCGCGCTTGCATCGAATGATGATTGAGCGTGACATTATTTTTACTGAGCATTTATTGCATTTTTTCAATGTTATATTTCGTACCGCTGCGAGGGATATATACATAGATCTGCGATTTGATTTTGGGCTCTGAAAAGTTTACCTTGTATTCTCCCAAGGAGACAAAAGATTCAAACAAAAATGATGGAACTGAAATTTGCATCGTTGGAAAATGTGATAAAAATATTTATTTTCATATTATATATATATATATATATTTTTTTTTTTTTTCATTCATAGTTCCAAAAACTGTTCCTGGTCCCCAAAGCGACCGATTTCCGTAAAGAAAAAACTGTGAATAAATTTCGATATTGAACAATAAATTTAGCATTCCAACGATTCAAAACTCGCCATTGTGAGGTAAAAAGACAACGAATTTACTCGTATGTCCTGATCACGATAAACTTTTGATTGTTAAGAAAGAAAGAAAAGTAAACGAATGGATGTAATCCACGTGAAAATTTAATGTTTTTGTTTAGTTCTATTGTACATTGAAAATTCGATATTTTATGAATGTATAACAGAGCAATGATGACAGTTATTTTTATACCGTGCGAGGAAAACTTGTAAAAATCTATAAATACACATATATATGTATATAAATATTTCGGTATAAATACTGAAAATATACTATCATGTTGATATTGATTATCTGTTGAAAGTTTTAAAGAAAGGAGAAGCAGGAATATTTATCTGCTCCGAAATCATCGAACACGAATGTTTTACCAACTTGTGTGAATTATCGAAAGTTTTTCTTATTTTTTTGTCTTTTAATTTTTCCTTTTTATTAAGAAAGCTTTCACGTTAGTTATACATCAATAAAGTACGACAAATATTGAAAAAACTCCAAACCGTCTCATCATTGTATCGAAACCCAATGAGGAAACGGACAACAATTACGAGGGCTCGTCACTGTGTCGGATCAAATAATACTACATTTTTTTCGCTCATGCAGTACGAGTACACACGTTTAAAACTGTGCAAACACCATTTGAAAAATAAAAAATAACTAACGATATTCGAACTGACCTTATTTCATATCAAATTGACAGCAACAAACAATTCAAGTTGCTTTTTGATCGAAACAACTTTTTACGCCGCTGATTTCAAGAATTTTGAAAGGCTTACTATGTGTTTAGATCACAAAACAAAAATATGAAAAAATTTGTAAAGCAAAAGTAAAAGTAATTGTTTACTCGAAGGGGGCCCCACCTTGAAAATGCTTGATCATTGAATGTGTCATAAAGGGCATTATTTACACGTTTCTAATCTTGAAATGGACTGCAAATTTCTTCTCGAGCGATCACATCGCATATTGATCGCATGGAAGCGTTTTTCAGCATAATGATGAGAGAAATGTAATCTTTGCAGTAGCCAAGGACTGCATATAATGAACGCACACATACAAGAGTAGATTTTGCTTTATTTTCATTCATTTCACTTCCACTCCTTTTGTATTTTACTCTCTCTCTCTCTCACACACACACAAACATTGATTTGAAAAATTAAATAACTTGCTCATTTTTGTCGAGTTTGCTTCCAGAATTTTTGTTCTTCAGATCACGTCCTTCATCATACATCCAAAAATCAAGACTCTAAGGTGCAGCTTTTTAGGTAAAATATTATTAAAAAAAAAAAATTCGTACCCCCAGCAAACCAATAGCTGTAATTATACAGACATTGAACATTTTTTTTTTTATTTTCCATCTTCAGATAAGCCTACATTAAGATTTCGATGGGCCAACGAAGTGCAATTTTTTTATCGTCAAATGGAAACTCATAGCATGTCAAATTTTACATATTTTCCAATAAAAATAGCTATTTAAATAGTTTAATAAATAGTCAGGTATCCTTCAGCCGATCCTTAAATAATTAGTTGCATCTATGAAAAAAATAGTCTCAAAATCGACAGTTTTCCGGCCTGTCACAGTGGCATTCCCTCTTGGTAAGAAAAAATTAAAATACGCGGAAGTGGTCGAATTCTCGATGGATAAAATACCAAGCAAATCGTGGACTTGTTGAACAACCGTTCCATCACACGCCAAAAAATACTGATAAACATTATTTTTCTTTTCATACATAGCTTAAAGTAACCGCTTTTTCGCCTTAAATTTATGAGGAATTATTTTTTACTAATTTATTAAGAAATGTATTTCATTATTATTATTATTTTTATTATACATTGGAATAGCCGACTTCGTGAGTACGCACTATTTTCTCGAATGTTTTTTGTTGCACTTTTGTTGTTGAAAAATTAAATATACTGTTCAGCCAATCTTTATATTCGAATAGATAACATCAATGTTTTCTTACGTGAAAGATTTCCGTTTTATGAAATCAAGTTGAAGAAAAAAAAAACTTATTTATATGTCACCTAAGCCGAGGTGAGGAAAATAAATAATGTCGAACCTAATTTTCGAGAGCCTTTGGAGGAACATGTCGATTTGAAAATAAATGTTATAAAACTGAAAGATGCGGTACAGCGATTATTTTTTCTTTACGAAAAAACCCGGATGTTATCTCAACGTAGAGATTGAACACAGCAAGAAAAATATGTGCATTTTTCTGGTTTATTGAAAGTTGAAAAACTCCGTTGAGGGTCGAATGATTTTGTAATTTTTTAAGTTGTAAGACAAAAAAATATCTTCGTACATCGATATCCACAAATTCATGTGTGACAGTTTTTGTATTGTGTATCCTGCTTATTATCAAATGATCATCAATTCGCGCTATTTTATTTCCGCTAGAAACCTCATAATCAAATAATTATCATGAGAAACTTGTTATAAGTGTTTCTTATCAGACGACCCTGTGCTTTTTTTTTCAAGTCCTCTGTTTCAACAGTCGGAAGATTACAGATAACAGAATGTTCTATTTTACTGGCCCAAAGCAGCAATTACAATAAACGATCAGTAACCAATTTTTCTATCCGACGTGACATAACGAGTTTCACAATATCCATTTCATGAAGAAAAAATAATAATAAAAAATAGTAAATTTTCTCTACTTCATTGGAAAAAAAAAGTTTTTATCTTTACGATCGATTAAAACAGTCGGATTGCACTGAAATTCTAACTCTGCTTCATCAATTTTTCACATTTTATTGTTATTATTATTATTATTATTATTAATATTATGATTATTATATTACGGAGAGACAACGGAAGTACGAATATAAAAATAGTGTTTTGTTATATATGTTTTTGTTGCTTGATTTTTTTTTTCTGTTTGGTTTCCCGTTAATTTTGTAATCGGCAATTTCAGTGACGTATGTTAAGACAAACGAAAAACGAAAGGTCATTTATCGAGTGTGCGTCCGGAATAGCATTTTCGTGATGTTTGTAAATCTCAACGAAACATTCATACATTTTTTAAAATATATATATATATGTTTTTATGCACGAAATTTTCGAAATCATTTGTCAACCGAGTGAATCATCATTCTTTTCTCAATTATTTTATCACCAATTTCTTTCTTTTCTTTAATCTTCAAATATTTTAATGTTTGAATTATTATAATGTGCTTTTTAATGCTTTCAAACGTCTCCTCGCCCAATAGAGAAGCGAGTCAAACCGTTTTTAAGGGCAGCACAGAACAGGCATCATCTAAAATATTCATCTTGTTTTTTGAAACTCAACTACTTGGGGTTTAATTAAAATTCGAGAAATCTTGGTGAAATTTTATTTCTTCAAAAAAATTTCGGTGAAAATCATAAAAAAAAGTGAACTTCGAAATAATTAAAAATTTCTTTTAACCAAATTTCAATTATGTTATAAATTGAATTTCCTGTCTAGTATAAAAACATTTTCACCTGAATTTGTAAATTTGAATTTTTGGTATGAAATTACGAATTGAAAATTCTATGCTACAAATCACGCTTATCGTGCGTTATTCCATGATTTAAAAACATTCGTAAATTTTTATTTCACGAAAATTATAAAAGTTCAATGAATTTTCGAATTCCATGCAAAATTTTGAAGAATCATAGATGATACTCGAATTTGCAAACGACTCGAAGGACAAAACATATATTAAAAAATAAATAAAACTTTTAGACTCTTTGCCACGTTCAAGTGTATCACGGTTATTTTTATCGCAGCCTGAAATTTAGTTTATGATCCGTTTTGCCTTTACATTAATAACATTAACTGCGCACAGTCAATGGTTTTTCTACGAATCAGAGCAATCTCTACACGTTCGCAAACTATTTTGCTTAGAACGAAACCAAACTTTTCTCACATTGCTTATGAAAAAAAAAAAAAAAAAAAAAAAAAAAAAAGTATCCGGACCCATCGGAACGCGCCATTCGAACAACCCTCAGCACTTACAAAGACCTCATTCTCACTGTCAATTTTTTGTTTTTCCGTTTGCTTTTGCAGCAGCCATCTGACTTCGTGTCTCAAATCACATATTCAACAATTCATCCCTTTTTTGAATGTAGGTAAACTTATCCCCGCAAGCTTTAATTACTCTCTATTGGACTTGCTGTATTTGTCTTCATCCGGGAACGCTTCTCTCGGTGGTACAAGGCTCAGCATCATTACATGACGAGTACAAGCTCGCGAATTGCGAAATTGGGTGTCGGTTCCGTGAATACGATCCAACACTCCGAGTACCCCGAAGCACTGATTGAATCTAAGAAAAATATACACTTTACATCTTAGATTCCTGTTGTGTAATTTTTTAAATAAATTGTTTGTTACAACGAAAACGAAATTCTTCTTCACTTTTCTCGAAATCTTTTCAAATTCAATGATTTAAGTAATTACGCTAAAGAAAAAATTACCGGAAAATGGTAATTTTCCAATTAACATAAAAATAGGGAAAAAAAATCTGAAAAATTCGTGAGTTAATTTTTTTTTTCTCCCAATTTCTTAATCCAGTGATTTTTTCGTTGTATTCACGTGCACAAGAACAAGACGGTAACGGGGTAATAAAATGTAGAAGAAAAATAAAACGCGTATTATTGCAATTTTTGTTTTCTTTAAACTTCCAAGATTCTTACTTCAAGTGATGAAAATCATGAGCTTCCGGCGATGGGAAGAAGGGCAAATGATAGCCGGAATGAGCGTTGAGAGTGGAAAGTATGGCCAAGGAGAACCACAAATATGCTGTTGCAACGTGTGAACCAACGATGAAAACACCCAAAAACGGGGGAATTATATTCGAGCATATGTGCTCGATCGGATTGCAATAAATCGCAGTCACAGCGATCGGAGCCGTCCACTGGTGATGCTGTTTATGAATGTACTTGTACAGATATCGACTGTGCAGCAACCTATGAAAATAAAAAAAATTTTTAAATAAAAAAACACGAGAAATCAGTGGAAAATTATTTTTGCAAGTGAGATATTCGATAAGCTTGAGTATACGTTCAGTAATTTAATGAAAAATAATAAATATGTGAAACCTGTGCGAATAGTAGAATCCAATCTCCTCGAAAAGTATATGAATCGCTATTTCGGAAAGTGCCCAGTGAAAAGTCGGTAATTCTCTCATCAGTGGATAACCCCGCCATTCCATCAAAAGATAACCGCAATAAACAACCGGAAGTCCAACGACAAACTGATTGAATAATACCTGAGCAATGACTACGAGTAGAGCTCGTCTGTCGACTGGTTCGTTTGTTCCTGGCTGAATTTTGTAACGTCGCAAAGCTGCTGGTCGATTTGTTATGTCCAATATTGTGTAAATCCCACCAAACAGCCAGTAAACAACGAACATCAGTGCCATTGATCCTGGAATGAAAAAAAAAATTTTTAATGAGAAAAAAAAAACATTTTTTATTGGGAAACAGATTAAAGATGTGACTCTACTAGAAATGGAAAGTGAGTTATTTTAAATTGAATCAATGAAAACTTCCAACAGCATCAAATGCTATTTAATCAACGATTTTTTTTCGCAGTCCAGTGTCGTCTTTTAAGGAGGTTGGCTATACACAACAATGTTGCCATGTTAAAAGCATAGGAAAATTCGAAATCATTATAATTTAATGAAATTTGGTGAGCATATTCTTTTGGATTAAATACGAATATACAAATTTTTTAAAGATTTTTCTTCTACATAGTTTTCGAGTAATTTAACACTAGAGTTTACATCCGTAAGCATAGGATTCTGATATATATAGGTATATATTTTGCATATTGTAAACTCCAATTATTCGACAACTATGTAGACGAAAAATTTGAAATAATTTCTGTCATTGCATTTGATGCTAAAGAATGTTATCACAAAATTTTATTAAATTCTTATCATATTGTCGTATGTGGTCATCCCCCTTAAAAATTTTTTTTTTCAACGACTTTTCATTCGAATATTCCGAAATGTAATTTTTATAAATAGATCGAAGAAACATTTTACCATAAACCCATAATGTAACGGGATCATCACCGACAGTGTCCAATATTTCGTCCCATCTGGCTTGCCAAAAATCGCCGGATGCACCCCAAAACCTTTGTAGATGCCTGAAAAATATTTTTCATATTTTCGTCAATATTATTGCCAAAAATTTCAGGCTTACCGATCAACAGAAAATTTTTTTTTTTTTTCAATACCGAAGGCTTATTACCAGGTTAAGGAATTACAAAACGCTGTGAATCCGGCAACGACTGTGCCAATAACGAACAGGACACTCCGCAAGCTTGACAACAGAGTCGGTGGACTTTGGTTTTTTGTTCTGTTTTCCGATCGTTCAGGAACGGCTGAAACAGCGTAATTACGAATTTTTCAAATTTCACCATAAAAATATAAATTCGTTAAATAAAATTGTATCGAATTTACTGATCCAAGTTTTCACCAATTAATTAATGAAATTAAAGTGAAAAAAAAAATACAATATTTTTTTTATTCTAAGAAAATTTTCAAGAATTAAATTCGCCATAGTTATGCACAAATAATTATTACACATTCCGAGAGAAATGAGGATTGCCCGAGCACTTTTAAAATGCTTCTGCCTGTTATCATTAAACTTGTTGATAAAAAATATTGCACTATCCATAAATAAATTTAACAATGAAGATTATTATATATCGCAACAGCTTGGCACTTCGAAATTCGAGATAGGCTGATATGTCTCCTGTTAATCTATATTTATTAATAACAAAATCGAAGCTTTCGCTGTCGTTGATACGATAGAAACGCGATTCTGTTGGGAACAAGGGCCGATCGTGTTATCTATACCGGCTTTTCGAAAACTAGAAGTTTCGATATTTCAAATGTCATTGAAAAATAAAATACGAGAACTCAGGAGAGACTTAAATTTTGCGACAATTTGATTGGCTCATAAATCAGTGTCGAATACGTCAAACAAAAAGTCAGTTTTCTGGATTTCGACAAGAGTTTCCAACAACATTACGACCTTGGGTTTTTCAGGCTTTTTACACAAGTTTCAATACTTCGCCACTGAGCGTTCGAGCGAAATGAGACCAAGTTCATTTGGAAGCTTAAAAAATTAGATTTAAATGATCGATAGACTGTTTTAGAATCGATCAATCCGAACACGAGTTATAACAATAAAATCAAGTGTTGCGTTTCAATAAAACGTGATTACTGGAAACGAGAAAAAATATGTGTTAAAGAGTGTAGACTCGCTAAGGATATGGATGAAGAATTGTCAATACGAGAGGACTGGTCGCACCCGGTACAGATGACGCGATTTCCATTCGCCTGGGAGACAGTTGAAATTACCTGAAAAGTCATGAAAAACCTTAAATGTCATGAAATAACATTCAGCCCCTGAAAAAGTTATGAAATTTCATGAAAAATAACCATCAAACCTGATTTCTACGAGGTCTTCGAAGTTTTCATGATCATTTTTCTGTTTCCATAAATATAGTATAAAAATTTTGAAAACAATTCCAATCTGTTTAAAATAAAAAAATAGATATGTTTCTTTTTACTTTTTACAGATTATTTTAAATCTCATTGTTCACGAATTGTATTTTCTTTTATAAAAAATTTTCAATCGTATACTTTTTTTGTTAGCGTACAGCGTACAAATTTTTTTTTCAAAGAGCAGAATGAAAATATTGAAATTTTGAAAATTTTCATATTTTCATACCAAGCAGCAAAACTCATCGATAATGTCATAAAAAAAAACCCATTTTCTTGGCCTAAAAATCCCTGAAAATCATGAAATTTTAGTCCTGGTCGAAACACTAGACACCCTGTAATAAAATCATTAACATCATTCAATTCAAGGAGGGTGGCTACATACGACAATATGATAAGAATTTAATAAAATTTAGTGATAACATTCTTTAGCATCAAATGCAATGACACAAATTTTTTCAAATTTTTCCTCTACATAGTTGTCGAATAATTGGAGTTTACAATATGCAAAATATATACCTATATATATCAGAATCCTATGCTTACGGATGTAAACTCTAGTGTTAAATTACTCGAAAACTATGTAGAAGAAAAATCTTTAAAAATTTGTATATTCATATTTAATCCAAAAGAATATGCTCACCAAATTTCATTGAATTCTAATAATTCCGAATTTTCCTATGCTTTCAACATGGCAACATTGTTGTGTGTAGCCAACGTCCTTAACAGGATCTTGGAAAAAAAAAAAATACAAGAAAATGAAAAGACCCAAGATTGGTTGCTTTAGAAAAGGCCGGTCGATTGAAAATTTGCCATTTTTACGTTACGATGTCGAACACATAAAAAAATCTCGATTACATAAAATTGCAGCTATAAAAATCCCGAATGAACATCCCGTTGAGAAAATGATGTACAGCATTCTCATATCGAATACCGATGAGCTTCGTTATTTTAAAAATGCCCGGCAGTTATCGTGCAGCTGCTATGTACGAGATTTGAATTTGGCACGAGTTCAGTGCAAAGAAAACATATGAGATTCTTGCATGGATAACGGTCACGTTCATTACCAAATGCATCATCGGAAACTTTTTTCCAGTCGCACATTTCACTATTCACTAAATATTTACTCTTAGATCCGAATATATATATCCACTAAAATATTTTAGACAACAATAAAATTAAGGGGGTTGGCTACACACAACAATGTTGCCATGTTAAAAGCATAGGAAAATTCGAAATGATTAGAATTTAATGAAATTTGGTGAGCATATTCTTTTGAATTAAATACGAATATAAAAATTTTTTAAGATTTTTCTTCTACATAGTTTTCGAGTAATTTAACACTAGAGTTTACATCCGTAAGCATAGGATTCTGATATATATAGGTATATCTTTTGCATATTGTAAACTCCAATTATTCGACAACTATGTAGACGAAAAATTTGAAATAATTTGTGTCATTGCATTTGATGCTAAATAATGTTATCACTAAATTTTATTAAATTCTTATCATATTGTCGTATGTAGCCAACCTCCTTAACATTTATGACAAAAAAAAAACTGTCTAAATGAGGTCAATAATTAATTCAACAAATTCAATGTTCCCGATCAACCTGCTGAATATATAGTAACCAATTAGCGATAAAAAAAATCTTTTCGGTCAATTTTGGATTGTTAAATCGAAGAAAAAATCAAATCTAACGGACACTCGATGAAGTCGTTAAAATTGATTATTTTTCTTTTTATTTTTTAATATGATCAAATTAAAAGTTGTTATTAACAGAGGAAAAGCGTCTTGAAAAAGTGCTTCGTTGCCAACGAACTTACGTTTCTCTTCATCATCGGATCTTAAACTATTTCTGGATCTCTTTTTTCTCCATTTCTTGTGCTTCATACCGAAAAAAATTTTAAAAAACACACAATTTTTGTAAAGAATTATTAAAATATGTTGATTATAAGAGCATGCAATTGGTTTATGAAAATTGAAGCACTCTGGATGGACAATCGTATATGATCAAGGACTCGCGTGATGAACCGGTCCGCGTCGACAAAAGCTAAATCGCGATCTCGGTTCTTCCGAACTGTCTACACAGACACACAGGCTCACGCATCAGGTAAATACGGATATCCCCTCCAGGTTTGAACTTGAAGATTCATTGGCACATCCCCCTTCTCAAACGAAGCTGGGCGAGACGTACACACACACGAACGCATATACGTATACGGAGCTTCCAAATGTCGAGGTTCTGTAGTCCTCCAAAAGAATAATAACAAAAAATAAAAAATTATTGAAAAAAAAAAAAAAAAACCAAAAACAAATTGAAAATAAAAAAAAATGTTATTTCAAATTTCCGCAAATTTGTATGCTTCTGTCGTCTGTTATATATTTATGTATACATGAGCGAACAATATGATAAAAAAAATTGAAAAATAGTATATTACACAACTAGGGCAGGAAAATAAGTAATGTCTCAGATCACATGTAATTGTCGGCCGAGGCGAAGCCGAGGCTGACAAACATGTGGTCTGAGGCTTTACTTTTTCCTGCCCGAGGTGTGTATACGATTTTTCTGTCCGACGTAGCCGGAATGTGGCAACTTCGGCCCGCGTAGCGGGCCGAAAGTAGCCACTTTCGGCACGGAGGACAGAAAAAATATTTATCATAGCACAACTTTTTGAAGGTAAAAATGCGAAGAAATAAAATTTGAAAAAGTTTCGACTGAAAGACCTTGACACTCTTATCGTTCTCGTTTTTCTTCATTGAAAGAGCAAATTTTGTTCAAATACTTTTTGCGATATCGTAATTGCTGTAAAAAAAAAAAAAAAACGTTTTCGAACTGTTATGGAATCGCACACTCAGTTTGCTTCCGAATAATATAATGAAAAAATTTTTTATAATTTTTTTCCAATCAGCTGATTTTCCGGTCAGATTCTGTCTGGCCGGTATGAAGAAACCGGGCATAAGTTTCAAGCCCACCGGAAAGGTGGGCCGGTTGAAACTGAGATCGGTTGAACAGCTTCCAAGCCTGCTGCAAACGTGCTCGCACTCACAACTCAATTCGAATTATCAATTTTCTTTGGGACTGAATAGTGGCTTTCTAAACTTTGATTATCAGTATTTATTACATTTTTTTCCCCATTCCGCTAGTGATAAATGACATTAAAATGGTTAAGACTCAAAAAATTGAGATTTGAAATAGATTTTTAACGATTTAGAGGAAAAAAAAAATTTGTGCGAGTTCATGACGGACCAACAAATATATGGACGGAACAAAAAAAATAAGCAGGGCTAAAATCCACTTTTCAAAAACTCTTTGTTTTTTTTTTTTAATAAATAAAATATTGAGTGGGTGAAGAAAATGTATCCGTAAAGATATCAATTGATTGGAGTGAGACACCATTTTTTTTTCCAGTTTAATGCTGATGTAAAAATCTAACCAAGAAAAAAAAAACTGAAAAAATATGATCGTTTTACTGTTATTTATTGGCTTGGAAATTCACTTTAAAAACGAATAAATTGAACAGTTTTTCAGTTAAAGCTCGTGACGTTTGTGTTTTCGAACGTTCATTATGTTGCCACACGCGGGATTCCAAACAAACGATCGGCTTTCTTCAGCGTGTAACGGTTATCCAATTCGCCGAAACCTGTGACCAAGAAATTTCGTTGTGTTTTCGAAAGCTCCCTGATATATTCGATTATTTTTCAAGAATTATCAATTCTTGTACCATGTAGCAATAACTCATCTCGAGTCTGTTGATTATTTTTACGCAGGTCAAGAGCAAAAGCTCTACGTATATGTATACATACGAACGGGAGAGAAAAGAAAAAAACGTTGCGATAAATATAAAAGTAGAAAAACAAGTCGATACGGGGTCGAACCAAACATGCTTGAACCTCGAATACGGTTGATGATATTGTCATAAAGTTCGCACTCTCTCCTCTTTCATTTCCATACGTATCTTTCCAATCTGTGTTGTGTATATCTCTTTGTATATAGTATGAAGTCGCGTTTGTATATGTTTTATAATGAGCGTCAACGCGGTGCGCAGGGCCTTTGTTTTGATGAATAAAACACTTTGTCAGGGAGTAAGGGTATTGAACACGAGATGGAGACAAAGACATGCATCCATTATACACGCACTTATATAGACAATGTCGATGTACGTAGTTAGGCATACACATGGATCATATTTAATACACATATAAAAGCTGCACTAAAGTTGCTCGATGCACCGAAAGATTAAATGTCATACCTTTGCACTGCATCTGCCCATCCATTTCGCCTTGTCTCATTTTGTTGATAAACACTACCGATAATTCGTTCAATTATACTTTAATTAATGTATTATTTATTATTATTATCGAGAATAAAAAATAAAAACCGCTGTTATTACGAAGGTTGAATAAACGCTTGACATTTGCTTCGGCAACACGTCGATACGCGACGCACCGTGTACGAGCCAAACACTGGAAAATGCGACGTAGCTGAACCCCGTTCGTTCCTCTGCACCGCTATATCACACACTGAACTTATAGATTACGGACATATAGATATATATTAAGGACAGAAATTCAATCGTCACAAAGATATGCTGTTTGTCCGCGTATATATCCTACACGCAAATATATCGCGAGCAAGAAACATGCGCGGAAATCCTAAAACCGATAACAAATAAACTAATGCGTGATGAAAGTTTTAATACACGCTTTTGTAAATTTTACGATATATCTGACGTCGAATTAAGGAATTAAAAAAAATGGTGTTGAACACTTGCCAAGGCATCGGGCCTAGGCTTGCAGACATTTTACGTTTGATAACATGTTTATGATTTTTTTTCCAACGAATATAGGGCTGTTTTGGGTATTTCAATACAAATGACCCGAAGTGTCTGTTCTATTATCAGATTTCTCAAGTGTCAACATCTTGTAAGTTTACGATTGGCTTCATCGCGTTCTGAAACCCAATCTCACCGCTTCGAAATCGCGCGTATATTGCTAGTCACACGGCGCCGTTGGACTATGATTTTCTATTTGTAATTTTTTTTTGATAATTATTTTATGGACCGGTGATTCAGATTTTCTTCGATCAAATTCATTTAAATTATACAATGCCCAACGTTCGGATATATTAAGATTAATATCGATTTTATTTCGCATTTTTTGGTATTGAAAATTTGCACATTTCACATTCCTAAAGATCATCAAACTATTCGATACAATTTCATTTAACATCATTATGATAAAATAATCTTTCAAATTTATTCTACCGTTACCGTATCGGTAGCGTCAATATCTTATTTGATTTTTATTTTTCACCGGACATGGAAAATCGCAGCTTGCCGCTTTTGACTTATTTTTATCTTTCGTCAACATGGGTAACTCCGCAATGATTCGAAATTTCCGCTGAAGTCCGTCGAAAGCGAAATTCGTCGCTAGGGTGCGCTGATCACTCGGCTGCGAAGAAAACCGCGAAAGTGGGAAATTTAACTTAAATTAGTTCTTTGTAATCGTACTTTTTTTTTTGACGTAAAAAGCAATGTCGTAGATATGAAGCTCTGACCAACTAATAAGTTGTAACGATAGGCAATCATATCTGACGATGAATAAGAAAAGGATCATTTTATAGTGTCATAAATTTGTGACAATCACATATCCAGAGAAAATCATTCAATCCATCATCAGTGTCGATTTTAAATATTCTTTTTCATTAATAAAAGTCTCTATGTGACGGTTTTTTAGTCAGCAGTCAGCAATGTTGACGGCATTGTTGACTACTGTCCAACTTTTCCAACTTTTATTGCGAGCTAGCTCCCTCGCGACGTCGCGGTCGTACACTCGAAGTGAGAAAATTTGCACCCCCCACCATAAGACCTGCAGCCGTCAGCAATCTCATATGTGGTATTTCAGTGTGGATAACAACGTTGGTCTCCAACAGAATATGGGATCTATTTAGATAGACAAAAAATAGAGCACGGAGTTTTTAGACGAACATCATAAGTATTCTAGAAAATTTTTCACACGGACACGCAGATTTGAAACAGAGAAACGTTCAGTAGTTGCTGAGCATAAGAAGTTATAGGTTGATAAAAAAAGGTTAAGTTTTAGGTTAAACGGTTCAGTGTTTACCGATTTCCTCAAAACTTTAAAGCAACAATGTCTGAGCGTAAAGTCTTGAATGTAAGTACTATATTTTGATATTATTTAATTGATAGATTGAAGTTGTAATTGATAACCGGGTTATCGGTATGAACGTGTTTGAACGATCTCAAACGTTTCCTGTCGTTTCTAAAGTAACCCGAAAATTATCTCCCCGATCCTGGGAGCCCCAGAGAATTTTCTTATTTTTTCATGTGCCGAAAACTCTTTTATCCAACCAAAACCTTTTTCAAAGGTTCAATAACAACAGCCCATTGAATATTCTGCATCAAATTTTATTTTTATGCATCAAAAAGAAAATGTATGTCAAGGGCGGCGCTATGAAAGAAGAATCTGTTTCCAAAATCAAATTTTTATACAAGTCCTCAATTGACTCAAATTTCTCAAATGTTTGCCTCATGAACATTTTGTTCTTCGTATTTCAGAAATACTATCCTCCGGATTTTGATCCGTCGAAAATCCCTCGCATGAAACTAGCCCGCAATCGTCAGTACACAGTACGATTGATGGCGCCTTTCAATATGCGTTGCAAAACCTGTGGGGAGTACATCTATAAAGGAAAAAAATTCAATGCTCGAAAAGAAGATGTAGAAGGAGACGATTATCTCGGTATACGAATATACCGATTCTACATAAAGTGTACAAGATGCTTACAAGAAATATCCTTCAAGACGGATCCAAAAAATACGGATTACGAAATAGAAGCTGGAGCAACGCGAAATTTTATGGCGTTGAAATTGGCAGAGGAACAAGCACAAAGGGAAGAGGATGAAGAAAAAGAAGAAGAGGCAACGAATCCGATGAAACTGTTGGAAAAGAGAACGCAGCAGTCTAAACAAGAATTGGAACTGCTGGAATCTTTAGAGGAGCTGAAAGATTTGAACAGACGTCAACAAACCATTGATTATGAGCAAATGTTAGCTCAGTATGATAGCGAAGCTGAACGACAGCGAGCAATTGATCGACAGGAAAAACTCGATGAAGCTTATGTCGAATCTGTATTTCGTGCAAAGCGAACAACAGGAACTGTTGTTGAGGAAGAAATCGTTCCATTACCCGATGACGAATGGTCTCAACCACCCTCTAAGTTGATTAAAATTAGTGACGAAAACGATAGCTCCAAATCTGTTGGATCCTGTGAAGCTAAAACTTCTACCTCAACTCTTGTGAGTTTTTATTCAACCTTTCGCTTAACCAAGAATTATACCAAGAATAACCAAGAATATAAAACGAACGTATGAGAAGCCTTTCAACTAAATTAGTCAGTTGCCCAATTTTTTTTCAACTGTCCAAATATGTTCAAATATATGCAGCTTGAGTTTTTGAGGTCCAAAAAAATCTCACTGGTGTTTATTCTCCATAATAAAAAATTAATGTAGAAAGCTACCAATAAGTAGATTTTATTGAATTGCAATAATTCAAACATCAACGCTTGAACTTCATCAAATTAGCGATTACATTGCAATATTCCTTTTTTCAGAAAGAACGTCAGAAGACAGTTCCGAAAAAAACCTCAAGCACAACTTCTTCGTTGCGTTCAAGTTTTAGTAGTTTAGTTAAACCGAAAAAGCCAATTTCCGGAGGCGAATCAACGGTCGATACCGTTCAAACCAAAGCCAGTAGCGAATCGAGTTCCTCTACAGTGACGGTTGATGAATCTTCTGTAAGCAAGGATACGACCAAGGACACAGTGACATCGATGAAAATTATGGGTGATGTCGATGAAGAAAAAAAAGTTAGCGGTTTGTCGTTGCTTTGTTCGTACTCGAATAGCAGTGATAATGATAGTGATTGAGAACGGTAAAATTTTTTAAATCATTTTCATTAATGTATCGTTCTATTTTGTGAGTCCACGAATAATGTTTTACACACATACGTTATGAATGATAATTTTTATTTCATTGGAATTTTGGTACTTGGCGATTTGACAAAAGTGTCAAAAAATTAATCCACTTTCAAACTGTCAACGATCCGTTTCCATAATAATTTCTCAAGAAGTTGAATCTTATGCAAATCAACATTGTCTCATCATTCGTTGAACGTTCGTTTGATAAATTTATTTCGGTCTTCTGGCATTAATATGATACAAATTGCATTCTCGCAACATTTTAAAATCGGCTGAATTTGCCCTTTTTTCTTAAATCAGATTTTGATCAAATTGCAAAGTTTCGAAATTCTAATCCAATATTATAGTTGCATAACTCGCGTGTGAAACATTTTTTGCAAGATATTTTCGAATAAATCATCATTTTTGTTGTAAACTGATATCCGTGGTCAAGGTATACGATAAGTAAAAAACACAGATCATTCGGTCGATGCTCTGAAAATATTTGAAAAGATACACCCACTTTTGTATAATAAATATGACTTTTTTTTCAACCAATACAAAATTTGGGTCGAACCAAATACATTCGGAATAAAAAAATACGAAATTGTGAAATGATATTTCGAAGAGGATATTTAAGAAAAGGGGATCAATCGTTTATCATCGAACCCTGTGTAAATAGTTTAAATAAGAAAAGACATTGAAATTTATTGAAACGGCTATTAAGAATGATTTAACAACACAATTGCTCGGGCAAAAAAGGATCTCTCTGAACTTGTTTTTCGGTAAATAATGAAAATAAAACAGATTTTTCTTTCGGAATTAATGCACGTGTTGAAAATCAGGATTGACCCATTTTCTTTCGGATTTTAAACATATGTTTTGGATCGAAAATTGGAGTTATCTATCAAATATTGTCTACGGTTGTAAATAAATGTAAATTATTCATGATTTTTTTAGAATAATATTTCATTGTAAAATAATAAAGTCGATACAAAAATACATAATTTATAAAACACAATGAAATTGTGCTGTACGACGTTTGTAATTTGAAGAACCACTCGTTCCCGAGTATTCACACGATGGTAAACTCGAAGACTACGCACCTTACGCGTATATACAGATGAATATAAAACGCACGTATGAGGAACCACGAAAGTATTGATTTTATTATTCGATGGTTCGACAATCGGTGATAGAAAGTTGTTAAAAAAAAAAAAAAATAAATAAGTATACCAATTTTAAAAAGCGCGGACCTACGATTGTTTGGATCGTTGAAGGACACGATTAAAAACATTCCTTACAGGATGCTGAGCCAGCCCCTACTCCTAGAACACAAAAGAGAGAGAGAGAATCGTCAATCGTCAACAACACAAGATACAGAAACGTGTAAGATGATGGAGTAGGTCTGTTTCAACGGCTAGGCACTCCTGTAAGGAAAATCTTTCGTGTGAAGTTTCAAGTTATACATGCGAAGCTGACGAACACCATACGGCTGGGAGTACCTAGCCTGTTTAAGCAGACCATACGGATAATTAATAAATTACAACAAAAGTATGCCCTATTGCCAAAGTTATTTTTTCCGTCTATAATATTCATGTCTACTATCAAATTTTTGGTGTTACGAAATAGATTTTCATTAATTCATACGATTTTCAAGATCTTCCGACTAAAATTAACTTTGGTTGTTTTTGACGATGCTTAATATGTTTCATCAAAAGCTTTTTTTGTGGCAAAATGCATGTCCTATTATACACCGACTAATTTAAATATCTCAACTTCCTACATCTCTGAGAGTTTAATCGAAAGATAAAAATATGTTATGAAAATTGCAATAATATTTTGTATTATTTCAGATCGAAAACTATCTTCTCTAAGATCTGTGCCTGCGTGAATTAGTGGGATTATTGTCTTGAGAAGTTTGACGTGTTCTCGTCGGTGAGACAAGACCTTCCCATTCGTGTTCCGGAAGAGGACATCGATGATACTGAACGCTATCGCACCTCGTCTCCATATTGCGATCGTTCGTTACTTTATCTCTTCGTGACGAACGATTGCTCTTCCTCGGAGAATAGGAGAGCGTGAAATCTTGTGAACATTCTGGCATCCAATGATTTTCGTACGGATTGGGCGACGGTGGACTGAGATTGGACGACGTATCTCCGAGCATCCAAGGCTCGACGAGCCAATTGTAAAAGGATTCGCGAATTTCGTCTTTCGTAAGGTCCAAGTAATCGGCGACATTATCGACGGGACAATTTATTCCACGATCTTCGATCGAGCCTTGCACAATCTCGTCTGTCTCTAAGCTACGCTTTTTGTAATCATACTCCCGCTCCCGTTTGAGCGCACATGCCACTTCGTTCATAACTTGATGCGCGTAAATTCTACTCGGTGATGAACGCTTTTTCACGTTAAACGAACTTAAGGTTTTCGAACGTTGGATCGAGGGCTGTCGTAGAGGCGATCGAGACTGCGCCCGTCTCGAGGAAGATCGTGGCTTTATCGAAGAACAAATTTGTAATTTCGATAATGTTTCCGCACTGGCTAAACAAGGCTTTCTACTACTCTCTATACTCTCCCGACACGGTGGACTAGAGACTTTGACGCTCGTCGATAATTTTCGAGTTTCCGGGCTAACATACCGATGTCCTTTTCTGCAATGAATCGCTATTTGAAGCTGTGCTATTTTCTTCTCCAAACGCGTACGTTGCTCCTGCGCTCGTTCTTGTTGAATCTCCATTTGCTCCACCAATTGCTCTAATCTGGTTATTTGCATCTGCTTTGATTCAAGCGTCGAATACAATTCCTCAAGATTTTCAGTCTTTTCAGCGATCTGTCTATCCACCTGTTTAACGAGTAACGATCAAAGCCAAAGTGTCGTATCGACTCATGAAAAGAAAAAAAAAAAAAAAAACGTTGCATCGACAACTTATACCTGTTCTCGTTCTCGGAAATGACAACCCTTGTTCATCGACGAACGATGACTGTCCAAGCTCTTATCGCGTAGCTTCGTATTTTCCGTTATAACATCGATAACGTCTTCTCGAACTTTCATTACGTTGTTACGTTCTCTTATAACCCGATTCTGTTTTTCAATCTCAAGCTCTTTCTGCCTAAGCACTAGTTCCAGTTGTTTATTACGATGCGAAAACTCTTTCAGGCTTATACGCAATTCGTTCACCTGCTTTTCGAGATCTTTTACGTGGTGCGCGGTGAACGGTTTGTCAGTGTAATTACCCATGTGTCCGTCCAAATTAAATTCTCTCAATTGTTGCTGCAGACTTTCAATTTTTTTCTTTCTGCAACGAGCAGACAAAATCATTGATCTGATTCAAAGTTAAGCATCAAAGTTAATTGAAAATATAAAAAATTGTTCGAAATGCCTCTGACAAGAAAACTTCATCGGTGTACTTCGCAGTGAAAAAATAAATATCGATGGAAAAAATATTCTCGATTTACTCACTGATTATTGGATTCCAGACGAAGTTCTTCAATTGACTTTTTCAACAAATCTACAATTTCGGTGTGCGCTTCATCCGCATCCGTGGACTCCTGGATTCGATTTTTTAATTAATTAAATTGATTATTCGATTGATCGATGCAGGTTTCATCGATTTCTATGCGATAAAAAAAGCTCGAGCGTACTAACAAGATCACATTTGTCCCCGAAGAAACTCGGATCAACGGCCCTTATTATTTCCTGCTTCTGACGTTGAAGCGTTTTTATTTTTTCATCGCGTTCAGCCAATCGCCTATCCGTTGTATCCGAAGAATTGTTTTTATCCGTCGCCACGTCACCTCTATCGGAATTATGGCTTCGATAAATTACGTTCAGCGTGATCCATTTTACGGTATCGTCGTTTGTGTCGTTATTACGCAATGAAAATCACTTTTTGTTTTTTTTTTTTTCAATCATTAACCGATTCATTCATTACAATTTCGTCAGTTTTTTTGCATACTTTACGTTTGCCAAATTCTCAAAAAAAATAAATAAATAAACAAAATAAACGAAAGAATGTCATCAATCGCTTTTCTAATAATATTTTCGTATTTCTCTCGTAAACCTGATATCGAGTTTAATGTCATGAGCAAACCTTTCTCCACGTTGTTTGGCAAGCTTGAGATTCGCTGCAGCAAGTTTACTGGAAATTTGTTCAATTTTATTCTCGCTCTCTTTCTCCTTGGAGCCTAAATGTTTCTTCAACTCAGCCAATCTATTGAGGGGGAAAAAAAATTAAATTACTTGAATGGTATTTAAGTTTTGCATTGTTGGGTTACATTTTTGTGGCTCAATTGGCACGTAATTTTTAAATGTACGAAAAAAATTAAGTTGCGTTCCAACGTTGCGGAATGCAATCCTCTTATAATCATATCGTACGATGAATCATTCGTTTGAGAAATAATGGAAAAAAAAAGTACTCACTTGGACTCCAAGCAATCTCGTTGCTTTTCCGCTTTGGTTAAAAGGCACTGTGAAGTTTTCAAACTCTTTTCCATATCTTTCAGCTGTTTATCAGCGTTCGAATCTTTTTGTTTTAATTGCGTTTCCAAATGCTTAACGTGGTTTTGTAATCTTTCAATTTTCTGAACTCCTTCGCTGTTTTTCGTCTCCATTTCTCTCACTTTCGTTCGTAATTTTTGTATTTCAGCCTCCAATGATATTTCACGTTCCCGCGATCGTCCACGTTCAATCTCGGCCAATTTCTTTTCTTTTATAGCGTCATCCAATTTGACATTAATTTCTTTATGAATTTCGTCGCTATTATTTTCTAATTGATGAATTTTTTCGTTCGACGATTCCAGTTCGCTCCAAAGAGTCGAAAGTTTTTCCATCATCTCCGTTATCAAAGCGTCGTTTATTTTTTGGGCTTCTTCGAATCGAGATTCCAGTGAGACGGTTTGATTCTTAAAATTTTCCACTTCTTTAGCGATTATAATTTCGAGTCCTACTTTTTCTTTAGTACTTTCGATTTTAACGAGCGACTGCATCATTTCTGAACGCTGACGCAACATCTCGCTGCATAGGTCGAAATAACGTTTTGGTAATTCTTGAATTTTCGTAACAGCCGCTGTTAAGAACTCGTTCGTCAACGATACATTTGGGCCGGAAGTGTGCTCGCCACTTCCGTCAAGACGACGTCCACCCTCGTTTGCTACACTCGTTGAACAATTTTCCATTGCAGCGGATGTGAAGTTTAAGGTCTCCACTTTTCCAGGATCTCTGCCACCTTTTGCTATCAATTTTTCACGTATTTGTGACATTTCGGTGTAAAGCTCGATGGCATTTTTCTGCAAAAATTTCACATCAGTCTTTTTTTCAATCGATCCGCACGTTCGAGTCAGTCGAAATTACGACGACGATAAGTATCAAGGAGCTTCGGTACAAAAGGCAAAATCTTAAAAAATTAAACAAATTTTGTGATAATGTTCTTCAACACCAAGTACGAAAAGACAAATTTTTTCAAAATTTTCTTCTACTTATTTATCGAGTAATTATGCATTAAAGCAGATTTCTTATGCCCGAAGTGTATACCTATATATATGGAAACGCTATGCTTGTACACGTGAACTTTAGTCTTCAATTACTCGATAACTGCGTAGAAGAAAAATCTGAAAAAATTTGTATTGTCAAATTTGGCACTAAACGAATATGTTCACCAAATTTTATAAAATTCTTAACTTTTTGAAATTTTTTGTGTTTTTAACATGGTTTAGCATGGCAACATTGTATCGCCTGTACCGAAACTCCGTAAAGAGGGTTCGAAATTTTTTTTCACCCTAAAGCTACGATACGTTTTGAACTTATGTGCCAACAAAAAATACATTACATTTGCATGCTTTTTTTCAATAAGAAAAAGACAAAAAACAAAAAGAAAATGGAAAAATATAAATTAATTTAAAAATTCAATTTGTCACATTTGCATGCGAAAATTTCCATTCGATCGGAGTTTGGTACTCGACCCATTGACTCACGTTTTTTTTTCTCCATAATCGGAAAATATTTATTCCCCTTTGCAATGTCACGACTACTCTTTATCAATTCCGCATCGTTTTTGCCGCATAAAATAAATCGTCAATTGTTCCAATTTTTTTTTAACATCATTTCTTAAATTTTTGTTTTTCTTTTTCAAGATTTTTCTAACTCGATAGTGAAAGGTTTGAAGAAAAGTATCGAGCGAATTTAAAAATTTTGGTTCGTACAACAACAACAATATTTCGATGTTTTCCAAACGATAGAAATACAAAATAAAAATCTTTCGATTTGATATGAAATTGTTCAATTCGTTTGATACGAGGAAAACAAAAAACTTGTGTCTGAAATTGAAACAGTTTTTGTTTGAAACAAAATTTTCTTTCAATCGGTCGAGTAGCAAATTTCTGACTGAGGATAAACCTTGTTCAATGTGTGTAAAAAAAGAAAAAAAAAAAAAAAAGTTGCCACGACAGCCTTTTTCAAATCGACATCATTGACCTCTGTTTTCGGACCTGTTTCTCCGTCAATTCCTTTTTAAGATTGACGTAAAGTTTCTTCTTGGTAGAAAATTGACTTTCCAAATATCTATTGTGCATATTTGAATTTCCAGTGGTATTGCTGGAGGATTTATTCGTTTTGTTAACGACCGATGGACTCGAGGCGACAGTGAGACTCTTCGAGGCAGGGAGTCCTGCTGAACTCGTCGATGGTGCTTTACCGATCGTCCCATCGTCCGATGACACGGGCTGTGGATGTGGCGTTTGGAGGGTTGCTCCTGAACGCATCGCATAACCGATGTTCGTTGGGATTCTGCTTTTCAGACCGGAAATCGAGAGCGAACGGACGTGACTCGATAATTTTGAAGGTCTTGCGATTCCACATCGTCCCGTAACTTTTTCAGATTTTGCTTGCGTTCCGTAAATATTACAGAATATCGATTAGAAACGATGGAAGAAAAAAGAAAATCATTGAAAATTCGAATACACAATTACTGAGTCGTACACGTTGCAGAAAATTGATTTTTTTTCGCTACTTTTTCGTCAAAAAATCTTTCGAAAAATCAACTCGTTAATAAAAATAAAAATTTTCAAAGGCAAATTGATTGGGATGATGAAAAAACTCACTCTCGATTTCTTCAGTGGTTTGATCCTTCGATTCCGATGACGACATTCTACAATTAGGTGAATCATTAATTCGCGTACATAGTTTGTTTAATTTTAACGATCGTAGCGATGTCCGTTTTGTCACTTGACGAGAACATTTGGTTCTGTCACGATATATTATATTTACTGCGATTTTGCTTGACAGCCGTTTAGCTCAGAGCTCTTTTAGCAGTCAACGTCTTGCAGAATTCATATAAGCTGAGAAAAAAAGAAGGTGAAACAAGTGAAACACACTCGGAGCAATCAACGAACGGGTCCTCTCGTATTATTCGATTCATTCGAAACGAAGAAAAAGAGTTTTTCCTTTTTCGAATTGTATTCTCTGTGAGAGGAAAAAGTTTCGAACCTTCGATGCCAGTTGAAAGATAAATCCTGTTCGAAATTCGTCTTTTTGTGCAAGAAATTTCGGACAACACCTCCAGTGCAATGGCTAACAACTTGACGTTTTTTTTTTCATAGATATTTTCATGGTATATAATCCTGTTGAAAAGGATACTCGCAAAACATGCCCTTGTGCGACGTTCAAAGGTTAATTCAGACAATATCGTAATAATAATTTCTGTCGAGATATAATTGTCTCTGAGAGCTCATGGGATGACGACACTCTTGAGCAGGTTCAGCAGCCTGCACAATTTCCTGTGGAATTTCATGTTTTCTTTGCCATTCTTGACGGTACTAAAACGATTTCATTTTTTTTTTTTTTCGGAAATCATAAACAGAAAGAAAAGATTTTTTTTTTCAAGGTAAACAAACTAACTTTTTGCATGACGAAAAAAAAATCGGATTTTTTTCTGATCAAGGAGGTTGGCTACACACAACAATGTTGCCATGTTAAAAGCATAGGAAAATTCGAAATGATTTGAATTTAATGAAATTTGTCGAGCATATTCTTTTGGATTAAATATGAATATAAAAATTTTTTAAGATTTTTCTTCTACATAGTTTTCGAGTAATTTAACACTAGAGTTTATATCCGTAAGCATAGGATTCTCATATAAATAGGTATATCTTTTGCATATTGTAAACTCCAATTATTCGACAACTATGTAGAGGAAAAATTTGAAATAATTTGTGTCATTGCATTTGATGCTAAAGAATGTTATCACTAAATTTTATTAAATTCTTATCATATTGTCGTATGTAGCCACCCTCCTTAATCGAGAGATCTGAAGAAATTCGAATGATCAATATGAATTTCAGCCTGAACATCGAATTCGGTAGAGAATTAGATTCCAAGTCCACGACGATTGGTCCAAATATCATTTCAATAAAAATCATTGAAAGAAGAAGAAAAACAACAAAATCAGTAACGCAGATGATTTTATTATTAATGTAAAACTTGGTGTGTAACATGGGCGAGCGAAGGAAAGCGGAGGAGCGTGAGCTTCGGTGAAAGTGCTCCGTAATGAATGAATTCATAGAATAATTACCGAGTAAATATTTCGCTCCCCACTAGTTTCTGGCGGCCAGGGAGATGAGTTAATTACCGAAAAGTACGGCGACGCGCGCTTTCAAACGCATAATATAAACGGGCTTGTAAATAAAATAATTTTACCAGGCGATACGGCAGCAAGGCCATATTAATTAGCGGAGGGAACTTTTTTTTACATTGCTTCTTCTCGCAACAGTTTCACATATTATTCATTCGAGCTGTACACATACATTTTCATCCACCGATTATTACGAGCATAACATTTTTTTTTTTTTTTTTTTTTCAAATGTCATCATCCGTAATACTATTTTAGTCATCCTTCAAACGAATTCTGCGAAAATAATATGCCAAATCATTTCAATAGTCTGAATTATTCTTTATTTTACGTTCTCAATTATTCTTCAAAATGTTAAGAATTTTGAAAGAACATCAAAATTCTATATATTTTTCCATAGAAATTCTTCGCGCCAATCAATCGTTTAAGGGATCGTCTCAGTGTGAAATTTTCGAAAAATCGATTTTTTTTTAATGCATTATCGGATAGTATACACTGTAATAAACATTCTCTCAAATTTTCAAATCTAAATTCAAAGTATTACGGTCGCTACAGCGTTTCTGGTAGAAAGGGAACGGAGCGAGACATCTGCCTCGTTTATCTTTAAACGCGTTTTTCTCAGAATGGTGTTTTTCAAAACGGTTTCCACTCTCAAAGGAAGAGTTTTAAAGATATCTAGTTCCAATTTCGGGAGAACATTTTTAACGTCATTCTTTATCGCGCTATGGAAGCTTTTTTTTTTTTTTGAAAACTTCCTATTTTTTTTTACGAAAAACAGTCGAAAAAAAGGGCCAAATTCGACACTTTTTGTTCAAACCACCGCCATTTTGTCAAATTTGAAAAAAAAAAAAAACCCCTCCATAGCGCGATAGCGACTTTCCTACAGATCAATAATCTTTTTGAATTTTTTTTTTTCAGATCAAAATTGCGGCCACAATCGTGGAAACCGTTTGGAACTTTTTTTTTTCACGTGTACAACAATTTATACAACAATGATGCACTCAATAAATAAACTTGAAAAAAATCATTTTGTATTCTTCATAAACGTATTTCTTTATAAAAAAAAAACCGGACCGATTAGTTTATTTGAAAATTAAAAAAAAAATCGCGAAAATCAGTGACTTTTCGGAGTGTCACACTGAGACGATCCCTTAACAGTTATTCTTGAACGCTTATGGGTATTTAGAAAATCAACGAATCCATTAGTAGCATCGAAAACAAAAAAATTATCTGATTCCTCAAATTTTTCTTTTAATTTCCAAGGCTAAATATTTCCGTACTAGTTTATCGTGACTCGTTGAAAATAAAAATGATAAAGAAGCTATTCGAGCATGAATATATGTCTGCGAAACAGCGGTTGGAAGCGAATTCGAAACATTTTTGAAGTTCAAAGGGTTCGTGATACGAAGGTGAAAAGAGCACAACCCGTTTTAATGAACGAGGCAAGTCGTGGGAGATATTGTCCGCGGAGTAAGAGACGCGTGCGCGACAAACACGAGCGGTTTTTCCACGCAGTAGTGACGTCTGAATCCCGTCAGACACAAAGTAGGAAGCGTGTATTCGGCTCTCATGGCAGTTCGCGCGAAGCCGAGAGCCAGTCGTAGAAAAACCCGCGATCGCCTCGGATCTACACAATATTTTTATCCGCTTTAAATCCACGTGATGTGACGTACTCGCTTGAATTACAACTTTTTTTTTCCGCTCAACCTTTTTTTTTTCGCCCGTTTTCTCGTCAACGAGTCGAATTGAACAATGAAAGTGAGTTTTATCTATATTTAGACTCAACTCTTTACACGTCTGCTGTACCTTCGTTTTTTTCGCTTGTTTTTTCTTTTTCTCTCTGTACAAACTCAATTGATTAGACAGCTTCATCGTTGGGGTACACTTCAAGGGCTGTACTAAAGAGACGATATAATTGTCATGTTATTAATGGACTCGTTGAAAATCTTTTTCATTTAATTACAAGCTCAAACGTTTTCATCGATATTCGCATCATTTTGTAAAAGAATGGAATGTCGTTTTTGGCGTGATCAATTTCTTTTTTTTTTTTTTTTTAACGTACGAAATTCTTAAGGAGGTTGGCTACACACAACAATGTTGCCATGTTAAAAGCATAGGAAAATTCGAAATTATTAGAATTCAATGAAATTTGGTGAGCATATTCTTTTGGATTAAATATGAATATAGAAATTTTTTAAGATTTTTCTTCTACATAGTTTTCGAGTAATTTAACACTAGAGTTTACATCCGTAAGCATAGGATTCTCATATATATAGGTATATCTTTTGCATATTGTAAACTCCAATTATTCGACAACTATGTAGACGAAAAATTTGAAATAATTTGTGTCATTGCATATTTGATGCTAAAGAATGTTATCACTAAATTTTATTAAATGCTTATCATATTGTCGTATGTAGCCACCCTCCTTAACATCGAACACTGCATTCATCTGACGTATAAAAACTTCCTTTTTGCATTTGAATCGTAAAAACGAACGACGTTGCTTTCGTGCAAGATTTATCGATTCAAATTTCAATTGTATTTATCAAATGCTCAATATTTCGATTATCAAAGTCATTTTTTATTCATTCAGCTGCAAAAAAAAATGGACTAAAACTCGTGAAAATGAGACTGTAAATTTATTTTAACGGAAGTCTCGTTAAACGATCATAGTATTCGAAATTACGAAAAAATTTCAAATTATAACTTCATCTTGAGTTAAAAAATAAAAACAAAACTATTTTTGTTTAAAATTGATTTGTTATTTGTAAAAAATTTCCGAGTTTGCGAGGAGGATTTTCTACCGATGTCAATCCTCCAACAGTAGTAACGAACATATTTTTTTTAAAAATTTTCATTTAAGATGAAGCTACACGATATTCTACGCAGTCTTACGATTCTTATCTGCCTCGCATCCATAATCGATTCGCTGAAATGCGCACGGAAATTGGATGGTATTACGACGTCACCTTTGCCCCTCGAAGGAAGATTCTGGATAACCCTTACGAATGTCAATCGAACCGAAAACGTTGACCAATACATGCCGAACACAAAGTACAACGGTGAGTCATTTAATCGCTAAGATCAACCGAGCGTCACAGCAATTCGAAGATAAGAAAACCCTTTTCGTTGCTATCCGAAAAGTCGAATTCGGATACCAGAGCATCAAACATGAAATCGTTTTATTTTGGGTTGAGTACTTTTGGGCTGAATGTCGTTGTAACTGAAGCAACCGAAGAAGAATTAGAATTTATAAAATTATTTTAGTTCCGGAGATGATTTCGTTATATTTTGAGGATGAATGATTGGCTCACTGCGATATTTTAAACGAGACACAAACAAGTTTTTCATTGCAACTGCAACTTATCATCTTGACATTTTTCACGTCACTACTGTAACGAAACTCAGCCGAGGTCACGAACACAGAGTAGTTGGTATATAAATTGTCGAGCGAGTCGCCATGAGTGTGCCAGAGATATAGCTGTCAATTTTGTGAATAAATATTTTTCAAATTGTTCGGCTGCTGATCGAAATTTAAAAGTTCCGGAGCCCATTTCTTCTTTTTTTTTTTAACTTCCATTCATTCCCATCAGCAGGCGGTATAGAAAAATTTTATTTTCGATGATACGATGGGAGCCAACTGATATATACCCTGCTCAATTGGCAGATTGGCAGATATCTGTACGGTCAAAAATCGACACCGCGACGAGTCGATCAAATATTAATTTGACCAGCCAAAAATGAACTCTAACAGCAAAGCTGAATATCCAACGATACGAAATCAACGGAATGACAGAGTTGGTTGGTTGGTTGAGAGAATCTGTCTGGTAGAGTTTTTAATTTGACAGTAATTCGATAGTAATTCAAGAGTAATTAATTTGATTAATTTTTTATCGTGTTGTCGCAGTGCCTCGAATATCTACACTCCTGTGTCATTTGTCACTATAAAAAAGAGTTTCGTTACGCTGCAACGATTCAACAACATTTTGAGGGGAAGAATACCTCGAAGAACGTCGATTGTCGAGGTTTTCTGTTTCTTTCTTCTCCTAACGATTCGAGAGATAAAAATGACAATTGTTTCGACTCAATTCTGGCACCAATCGCTGAAAAATGATCCACCGAAGATGCATATGTCAAATTTTGGAAAAAAAAAAACTTCTTCAGAGTACTTTATAAATTTGTTGATAAAAAAAAAATTGTGTTTTCTGAAAAATTCGCCTGGTACGTGGACAATATTTCAGAAATAAAATCAAAGCAGTTCAATTTAGATGGACTCTTTCCTTCAAGTCAAAATATATCATTACTCCGTTCAATGGTAGTTCAAGAATTCTGCTCCACTAAATAGTAAAAAAAAACAGTTTGAATATTTTGGTAATTTTCAAATTTGAAAATTCATCAGTAATTTATAAATATCCATTCAAGAAAAAACGAATTCTTTATTTGCGGATAATTAGAAAACGAAATAAATGAGCAGCTGAGGTTGAGATTATGATTTTGTATATAAAGATTTTGTATAGAACAACTTGAATGGAATAATAAAAAGTTACGAAAATAAGAATCTTTTTTTCTCAGTATTTTATCGAAAGAAAGAGTTAAAAATTATGTTCGATGTTCGAGATTGAAAATTTAATTTTTAATTTATAGAGAAATTATATTTTGGAGTTAGTACATTTCGGAGTATTAAAATTACGAGACATGCATTTTCAGGAGCGATGAAAGAAGTAAATAACGTTACAGGAGTTACAGGAGCACACAATATGACAGAGTGGAGACGATATGAATATTAGAGTCGAGATTTCTAGACCGGAATTTTTATGAAGTAGAGCCGTAAAGAGATAAATTGTTATACCGTCACTAAATATGTTACAATTGACAGTAAAAAAAAAATATTATTATAGGAATAAAGATGATTCGACTGTTTTATTTATTCATTAAAAATAATAGATCGAGATAATTGATGATCGCGACGAGTTTGCTCGTAAATCGTGAGTCTCGATTTGCGATAGCAGCACATTGTGACACTTTGATTAAATCCCCGGCGCCGAAGGGCGTTTGGGACAGGGAGGAGGGGGTTGAACCGATCGATTGATGCCAGTGAGCGAGCCCTGTTACTGCCACGTGAGGGTGGGGGCTTTGACCCCCGTTTACAGCAGCTTCCCATAAAATGCGTTTAAATGTTTTGAAATCATCCGACCAGCATTCAATCAACTTCGAAATACTTTAAAAAAAAATTTTTTTATGATAATTGTACTTTTGTACTTCGCGTCATTCGTTTTTATTGAGAAAAAATTTTTCTGTCATTAATTTCATTAGTTTCATAGAACATTTCATGAGCTTGAGATCGACTTTGATTTTTGTCCGTAAATTATATAATAATATGAAATTGCATTCGTAACGTTATTTTTTTTCATTCAAATCGTTTGTTTCCAGTGACTATTGAGAGTAGAAATTCAAACGGGGATGAATCTCAACAATTCACGAGATTCCTTATAACGGTGGAAAACAATAATGACTCCTTGAGTGCCGGGACTCTCGATCTGGCTGACGAACTGTTGAGTCAATTCTCTGACAAATGCCCGAGTGCAGTTATCGAGGGTAACCACATACCCAAAGCCGATATTTCGGTTTATTGGACCAGTCCACCCGAAGGTAGCGGTTGCGTCGTAATCAGGTGAGAATTTATAAAAAAAAAAAAAAACATTTAAAAAAAATGATGAAACGTTATAACCGGATGTTGCTATCGTGTATTTTTATGATCAGAAATGATTATTCAACAAATATTGAATCCAACATTTTTTGACATTAACGGTATTGATATTTGGAAATCGATCAACAGAGGCACAGTAGCGGAAAATGCAGAAACCTGGTACATCAGCGAAGGTGGTTTGGAAAAAATCGTCTGTCCAGATCCGAAGGCGATAGAGGATGATCCTGGTCCGGTACTTCTGGAATGCAAGGCTTGTGACGAGGCCAAGTACGAGGTCACTTTCGAAGGTCTTTGGTCGAGGAATACTCATCCCAAGGTGAGCTATTCCCTGTTATCGTTATCTCGTATTCTATTCTTTTTGCTCTGACGGATTTTGTCCAATATCGCATTTGCTCGTCTTCACTAATTTTCCGGTTAAGGAGTTTCGGTACAGGCGATACAATGTTGCCATGCTAAACCATGTTAAAAACACAAAAAATTGTCAAAAAGTTAAGAATTTTATAAAATTTGGTCAACATATTCGTTTAGTGCCAAATTTGACAATACAAATTTTTTCAGATTTTTCTTGTACACGGTTATCGAGTAATTGAAGACTAAAGTTCACGTGTATAAGCATAGCGTTTCCATATATATAGGTACATACACTTCGGGTATAAGAAATCTGCTTTAATGCGTAATTACTTGATAACTGAGTAGAAGAAAATTTTGAAAAAATTTGTGTTTTCGTACTTGATTTTGAAGAAAATCATCGCCAAATTTGATTAATTTCTTAACATTTTGTCTTTTGTACCGAAACTCCTCAAAGGCTCTTCAGAGTGTTTGCTACAGCCGATCTAGGCGGAGGTAATTAAAAGGAAAAATTTATCGCCCACTAGCAGCAATTGAGTGGGGAAATTATTATTCAGAGAATCTGAAAATTTTATGAAAACGAATAAAATTTTTTGTTCAATATGCAACGATCTACCGGCGTCCTCACTAAAAATTGATGCTTGAAAAAACTTTACGTTCACTCGAGAATTGTGCCAATACGGTTCAAGTGGGTTTTCATCCGAGCAATGTAATGGGGAAACTCGTGAAAAGTGATTCCACTGAGCGATTGATACGAGAACTGGTGCGGTGTGAAGCCATACATCGACCGTGCACACACTTCTGTCGACACAGTCATATTCAGACGGAAAAAAAAATTTGATGAAAAATTATTATAGCAGCGTGGTTCTCAAGGAAAAAAAGGCTTTTAACTGTAAACATACAAATTTTTCATGAAAATTTCATTGAAATTTGCATATTATTGTAATTTTAGCTCTCGTTCTAAATGGAGAATTACTGTTTTCGATATGAAAACTGTCAGAGTGTCGACTCGGTATTCGGCAACCATGGTACCATGTACTAATGTTTAATGTAATTTTATTTCCGCGTAATAGAAAATTTCATTTCATTCGATTTTCATTTTACTGTTCAATACTAATTTTTATGAATTTATTATTCCTTGACTGTTTTAGGACTTTCCTAGCAAAGGATGGCTGACACGTTTTTCCGACGTAATCGGAGCATCGCACACGGTGAATTACAGCTTTTGGCAACAAGATGAGCTCGCGAGTGCTGGTTTACAGCAAGTTGCTCAATGTGGTTCGACGAGAAAATTGGAATCGGAGCTCAAAGGAAAGGTGCGTTCAGAAATAATGATTTTTCTCGGTCATGTCATCGACGATAGGAACTCGAGAATTTTTTGCAACTTTAATTCACTCGTTTCTCCAAGAATTATTATGAATCCACCCATTTTTTCAATGAAAAATAAAAAAGAATTTGTAAATTCATTCAGGTTACAACATTTTTTGTTTACTTACAGTCATTTTACGTCACGTCAAAAAAAAAATGCGCATAAAGTCCAATTAAACGAAGCTTATTTATACTCATGGCCGAAGGTCTAATACTTCTTTATCCTGGATTATTCTCGTAGAGTGACAAGATCCGAACGATAATAAAAGCCCGAGGGATTACGTATCCAAACGTCACCGGTCGCACATTCGCGGTCTTCCGAGTCGACAACAAACACCATTTGATGTCGTTGGTTTCCATGATCGGTAAAACCAGACGATTTTTCATTTAACTATGTAAATATATTATTTAAACGTGATTTCAAATCAAATAATCTTTTTCATTATTTTTCAGATCCTTCGCCCGATTGGATCGTGGGGGTATCGGGACTTGAACTGTGCCTCGCAAATGGTTCATGGATCGAGCACAAAGAACTTAATTTGTATCCATACGATGCAGGCACTGACAGTGGGATCACGTATACGGTTAGTTTGAAGACAAAATATCAAAGGCCAAATGATCGATGGCGTCAATGCGAATTTCGGTGAATTTTGAATTCATTGATCCGATGAAATTTAGGCCTGTTATGGCGTCGCATACTTTTATAATCGATGAGATCGGAGCCTCGTTTGTAACGTCAAAAATGCTTGTCTCGCGAGCAGACGTTAAAAAATTCGACTATTCGTATTGAAATTAAGGAGATTGGCTACACACAACAATGTTGCCATGTTAAAAGCATAGGAAAATTCGAAATGATTAGAATTTAATGAAATTTGGTGAGCATATTCTTTTGGATTAAATATGAATGTACAAATTTTTTAAGATTTTTCTTCTACATAGTTTTCGAGTAATTTAACACTAGAGTTTACATCCGTAAGCATAGAATTCTGATATATATAGGTATATCTTTAGCATATTGTAAACTCCAATTATTCGACAACTATGTAGACGAAAAATTTGAAAAAATTTGTGTTATTGCTCTTGATGCTAAAGAATGTTACTAAATTTTATTAAATTCTTATCATATTTTCGTATGTAGCTACCCTCCTTAAATCCATATTGAAATAAACAAAATTAATAATATTTGAAAATTTTTTCATCTTATCATAGGATTGGAGTAAAATTATTATTTCCACTTGAAAAATTATTCATCATTCAAAAATTCAGGCATTTATCTTTTTCATATTTGTTAATTCAATCGATAGAGATAACAGTATTATCCTGGAAAAAATGTGAGTCGAGTTGCGAGCCTGAATAATTGAACTTTGAGAAAAACGCGTTCAAAAATTGGGATAAAGAAAATTCGTAAGTTGTTTAAAAAAAAAAAGAAAAACTCTTGACTCGTGACTCTTATGACTAATTTATGGCATAAAAAAACGTTGATTAAGGCTCTTACCTAAGAAATGGAATGAAAATACATATTATAAAATTAATTGAATGGAAAACACGTACCGAACGAATATTTGTGAATAAAATCTTCTGAATATGCTAGTATACGTAATACATGAGCTTTTCTCAGTCAGCAGACGCACCGACGGAACCACCCGAACCGATAAGACGTATAACAACGTTTTATCCGAACGACACGAGATCGCCGTTCTACGATCCATCCGGAGCGGATATGAAGCCTTTGGCGAAGCTTTATTTAAACAGACAGAGACTTTATGAAAAAAATTGTGACGAATTGCCAGAACCGGATAACAGCGCAGGTTCCGTTGAAGCACAAACTAGACCACGTAGAAATAGCGAGTATTGCTTTGTTTTATTTATTTGCTTTTCAGTAGTTCATTTATCATTAAATTCATTTAAAAAAACTACCAAGTTCAATCATATTGTCGTAATCGTTCATCATTTTCTAAGAGCAAAAATATCCACAAAATCATAAAATATACTTTTCGTTTGCATCGTTCGTCTAGTTTGCATAGGTATAATTATTTTTTTAAAAACCCGATTGCAATGCTAACCTGATTTAAAACTCGAAAAATCAATAACAGAAGCTTGCAAAACTGATCCATGGGGTCTATGGGGTCCTTGTCCGACCATCTGTGGTGGGCAACAACTGAGACAACGACGTTATCGAGATCCAGCTGCTGCCGCGTCGCACAATTGTACTCAATCGTTAACGGACAGACAACCGTGTCGGAGAGACGATCCACACTGGTGAGTTCATCACCTTCGAATGAGCAATAAACAAAAAGTTATTCGTCAATAAATCAATAAGTTGTTGCAGAAGAAATAATTTCACATTCAGCCTCGCTCGTACTTATGTCAAACTTTCAATATATAATTAAATATTAATAAAAAATCTATATTTTTTTTACAACGTAAAATACGTTTTCAAATATTTCAATTATTAGCATCGAAGACGGCAAGGCTGCCTCGGAACTGGATAAACCCGAGTGCGAACTTACCGAATGGAGTCCTTGGAGCACATGTAACAGGTCGTGCGGAGATGGTGAACGGCAGCGCACACGCAATTTTCGTCACAAAAAACATCGAAAACATTGTCGCGCTGTGCCCCAAGGACCGAAACTTGTACAGGTAGATTTGTGCGGTAATGACCCATGCGTCGATTCAGAATACACCAAGGTAAGTCAAGTTTGATTTCACATTCTTGTTTTTCTTATTTTCATTATTTTGTCAATCTTGAAGTCGTTGATTGAGCATATTACGTATATGAAATAATTATTTTTTTCATGTTTATTAAGGAGTTTCGGTACAGGCGATACGATGTTGCCATGCTAAACCATATTAGAAACACAAAAAATTTCAAAAAGTTAAGAATTTTATAAAATTTGGTGAACACATTCGTTTAGTGCCAAATTTGACAATACAATTTTTTTCAGATTCTTCTTCTACACAGTTATCGAGTAATTGAAGACTAAAGTTCACGTGTATAAGCATAGCGTTTCCGTATATATAGGTATACACTTCGGTCATAAGAAATCTGCTTTGATGCATAATCACTCGATAACTAAGTAGAAGAAAATTTTGAAAAAATTTGTCTTTTCGTACTTGATGTTGAAGAACATTATCACCAAATTTGATTATTTTCTTAACATTTTGCCTAATGTACCGAAACTCCTTAAGAACAATATGGAAATTTTCATTTTTATGACTTTATTGCTGATTATCATGAATATCGGTGTTGAAATAAGATGCAATTTTATCTTTGGAAAAGCTGAAGTGACATTTAGAACGACGGGTTGTCGGCGATACTCGTTTTTTTTTTCGTGTGCAAACTTTCATCAATTTGCTTGAGTTTAATAATGAAAAAAAAGGGTTCCTCGCGTTCGCAATTAAATTGGCTGATATGAGTATCAATTTCGTGATGAGAGTATGCACGAACTGAAAAAAATAAAAAAATAAATAAATAAAAATAATAAACATATGTGATAAATAACGGAGAGAAAGAGGAGGAGAATGATGATGGTTCGGAGGAAAATAGTACTGAGAAGAACGAGGAAACAATTGAGTACGGGTCAGGCGAGGACCCAGAGGGCCCTCAAACCTTGGAGGTAACGGCGGAATGGTTGCAGGTACGAAACTGAAGAATTTTATATTCATGCAAGAATCAGTGAAAAAAAAAAAAAACAATATCATGACTAAATCGAAGAATGCATTTATTGCAATTGACCAATGTTCATTTGAGGATGAAAATCGAATTGAATAAAAATTCAGCTGTCTTTGAAACTTTACGAATATTCATTTGCAATGCTAATATTCCTAACGTTTATCATCATTTTTTTGAAATACAATGGTTTTCAACGCGATAAGCGGATCATTTTGTTTCTCGTCGCGTGAAATAAGCTCGGTGAGTTCTCGAAATGTACATGGAATGATTTTTTCGACAATATTCCTCCTTCGTTTTGAATTTTGTTTCTGAATACAAAGAGCGATATCGAACCAGCTAATCTTTGATTACCACCATTAAAAATAGTGAAAAAGTTGTATTTTCATAAGAGGATCATTCGGAATTATTCTTTAAAATCAATGTATTCATTTCATACAGCATAAAAAATAAACTGTCAAATTATTTGTCGATTCTTTTATGGGTCTGTTAATAATTTTTTTAATTGCATATCAATGTTTGCAAGGTTCCAAAGACGACTGAATTTTCTCAAACATTTTGCGAATCGTTGAGTGTCAAAGTTTTAGTGAAATAAAATTAGTTGCATAAAATGATGTATGTCTAATTCGCATTGAACGTCGATAAAATGAGCGAGAAGCATTTCTCACTGACTAATTTTCGTACCATTCCGTTGCAATGTTTTTTTTGTTTGTTTGTTTATTTTGTTAATGACATTATGTTCAATAGTTCATTCACACGTATGCCTGCACCATTTCTCGCAGTAACCATCCTTTCGATTCGTATGTACTTCGTTCTGACCCTTCATAGAGGTGTCGACGAATTTTCATACATTCGTGCCCTGGCCATAGGTTTGGAAGACGTCATATTTTATAAAGCTTCTGGTGAAATAGTAATTTTTAAATAAACTTTAACAAAAACAACATTAATTAACGTCAATCCATTGCTATGGTTCGAATGGAACAATTTTTTTTTTTTTTTTCATGGATTCGCAGAAATGTCCGCCTGAGCTATATCACCCTTGGTCCAATTGGGCACCCTGCTCCGCAACTTGCGGTCAAGGAAATACAGTCAGAAAGAGAACACCGGTTGACGGAACTTCCCCGGTGCCTGATGACTGTATATTACAAGAAAGGAACTGCTCCGACATCATAATCAGCTGCGATATTACTCGACAGGAAGCAATTGGCATGTTCACATTTTCTAAAATAAAAACAACAGATTATTTTTGACATCAATATTTCTGAAAATTCTTATCAAAGCTTAAACTAAATTTTCTAGGGTAGTGGTGAATGTTTTAAAAATTAGCCATAGTTTTAATATGTCTGATGTTGGATAAACGTTTGAAACATTGCAAGACAATTTATGATGAAATTTAAATCATTGAAATGAAACGCGTTTGCTCAAAAAGAAAAGTCAAAAATTTATCAATTGTTATTTCTAGCAACGAATTTTTTACGACCCGGAAATTACTTAATCGAAAAAATTAAAGCCTGTCGAATGAATTTTCAATCAATCAAGTTCTCAAGAAGTCATTGAACATAAAACAAGTCAATTAATTAATGAATTCAAGTACATCATGATTTAATTAAAATCTATCATTAAGAAACACAATATTTTTTAAAATCAAACAAAATTATATTATGTTAAATTCGATTTATGGATAATGAGAATACATAAAATTTGAACAGAGATTTGCAAAGAACCACTTGACGTCGGAAACTGTAACAGACGTTACCAAAGAGCATACTTCGATCCGGAGACACAGCAATGTCACATCTTCTATTGGAGTGGATGCAACGGCACTCGAAACAGATTCGATACACTGAAGGCCTGCAACGATGTGTGTGTCGACTTTAAAAGTGAGTAAACGTTGGCAATAAAAAAAAATGAATAAATTTAAAAAAAACAATATCAATCGAAATTCTATTAAAATGGGATTTCTAAAGAAAAATCATCTGCTAATATTTTTGCACGCTTACCGTTTCGATCGCTATGAAAAGAGGAGAGGAGTCCTATGAAAAATTACAAAGTTTCCATCAGTAGCGTCCTCAGTTATCACATTCCGGTACAAGGCCAACAAACATCCCAAAACGAGACGAGACAAGTGTGGTGACCATTGTTATTGACGTATTGATAAAAAAAAAAAAAAATATGAGATTTTTCGCAGTCTCCATTCTATCTATATATATTCAAACATTCATCGTGTACCGACTGCTTATATGAAATATATCTCCTAATCGAGTGCACCAAATGAAAATGTTGCCTACTCATTTCATAATAACATCAATTAAATACACATTATTCTTCAATGGTTTCAGTTGAATGTCAAGCTCTCCTTTTGACACTTTCAGAATTAAATTGAACTTTATTTTTCAATCAGCCAACATTTTTTATCCACCTGCACTTTGTACTCTCGTGTCTGCTATTTCTATCCCATTAATTTTCTTCTCTATTTTTTTTTACTTTGAGCATACGTTGTTTATCGTTTTTAGTTTTTTGGTTTATCCGTTTTTTTGTTTTTTTTTTTCGTTTTTTTTTTTTAACAAATTTGTAGGTTCTGAGGATGATGTCTCATTCAAAGGTTTAGAAACCGATAATCAGTTCTCAACAATAGTTTCTGCTTATGAGAATAACGAAAAGATCGATTGCAGCGTTACAAAATGGAGCAAGTGGTCGCGTTGTTACGGTTGTCAAGGTTATACTTTCAGATCACGAAAAATTTTGGTAAGTAAATAAACATTAAAGTTCTAAATACTCTTCAGGAGTATCCGAACTCGAGTTTAACTTGTAACGTTTTTTTTTGACTCGATCCAATTTGATAAAAGAATCATCAATTCATTTTATTTTATTGATTTTCGTTTCAATCCTTTTTTTTTGTGAAAGAACGTAGCATTCTCATGAGAATAGTAATTCGACAGGTACAAGCACGAAACGGTGGATTGAGATGTCCGACGAAATTGATTAGAAAAAGAAAGTGTCGAAAATTTATGCCGGGATGCTGTGAGTAATTAATCAAATGAATTCATAGCAAAAAGAATTATCCATTTTTTCAATATCGTTTTAACAATCGTTACAATATTCCAGCTACCCGTGATAGGACAAAACGCAAAAACCCTTGCAATACAGAGTCCTCGCTCGATGAGAACCAGTGTGAGCCTATATAAGGAAACGTGATAACGAAAGCTGACTTCCAGGCTCATCGAAATACGATCACGTATTATTCGTTCTCGGGCATCTCCACATTCATTCGATGGCTCAAAATATCATGCCACTGATGACACGAAAAAAATTAAAACTAATCAATTGTGTTTCGACGACAATGGCCTTAATAACAGTATTTGTTGTAATTTTCAAATCATTCATTTTTTATAAATGAAAAGCGCAACAATAAAATCTGAGGATCTTCTTAAAGATTCATTGTATTGTATATATATTTTATCTAGAGACGCGGCAACATCTCAAAGTCAAGATTTGTGGCGTATCTATGTTTGGAAGTAACGAAACAGCGATCAATTTCGAGTGTGTACGTGACGCGTCTCGCTTCGGACGTTCACCACTTTTTTTTTAATACATGGCGTCAAAAGTCGCTATGCGTCTGTAGATATAGGACAATGAAAGAACTGCGAAGAGACCGACATATTTACGACCTAAAAAAATTGTGAAAAAATGAATAAAGAAAATATCATTCAGTACCCTTTCGGTTGTTTATTCGATGACGCATTAATGGTGTTGAAAGAAAAAAAATACCTGAACTTCTCGTGTTAATGGGAAAAATGTGTTCGATCGGTATATCAAAACTTAGCAATTTAGATATAAATCTGATCAGAATTCAACCGTTTTTTAAATATTGTACCTTTATGTTCGATAATAAATATTTCTAGAAGTGCAATGACATTACTATTTCAATATGTTAATAACGAATACGTTAAAATTTGTTTTTTTTTTCGTTACCCGATACGAATCGAGAGATTTTTCCGAATGCATGTGTATTTTTTTAAACTAAAACTCTTAGAAAATTCATTCGTATATACGAAATTTTAAAGACTTTTAACGAAAGGCTCGGAATATAGTACTGTATATCCGGAATAATCGAAAAAGTCATTAAAAGATGAAGAGAAAATTCCAAGAAATCGGAAAATTTATGAACTTTCTAGACTATTAATAAAGTTTATTCATAGGATAAAAAACCTGATTATTTTTCAATAAATGTTTTTCTTAAACAATTTGTTAATGATTTTATTGATGTATATCAATGTTTGTAATGTCATGAAGTGAGTTAATTTTTTTGATGCTGTGAAGTACTCCAATTTCGAACAGAATGTAACGTAATTCAGCAAAGATTGGTATATTTACAAAAAAAAAAAAACAAGGTATTTACCACTCATACTGCATTTGTAAATCCTTCTGTACAGTTCAATAAACAAATATTATATACAGTTTCAAGTCACAACAGTCGAAGAATTTAGAATCAAGTTGAGACATCTTTTTCTTTTTTGTCGCTAATTGGATCCGTTACATCACCCGATTCATTGGCTTGAAGGTTTGGTTTCACATAAATTTTCAAACTGTGGCCCGAAGAAGCTTTTGTAATATTCGGTGTGAACGCTTTTAATCCTCTCTCTATTTGAGCGAACATCGCCTCCTGCAACAGTGGGCAAAATTGAATGAAATAAATCAAACATACAATAATTACTTCAAATTTGATCAACTAAATATACATTTTTTAAATTTCTCAAAATCAACAAATATACCTTAATTTTCCATTAAAATTTCCGTTAAAAACTGAGCTATTTTGAAAATTCATTTTGATACTCACAGCTTTTTCTTTATTGTTATCGTACGATATCAAAATTCTGATCTCATATTTCTTCATCAAGAGTTTGCTGATGCTTTTTATTTTAGTTAGAAAATCGTGATCACTTATTTTAGTTGAGATGGACAACAATTTTTCGCCTTTCAAGGTTGTTTTTGATTCCTGCTTCTTTTGTTTTTTCATTTCCAGTTCTTCCTGTATGTATTGTTTACTGGTCATTAACCGATAAGTTGGTCGCTCGGTTTTGGCATCGTAATCGATTATTTTCACCAGTTTCAAATTTCGGCGGGTTGCCATTTTTTGTGCTACTTCCAATGTCACTATTGACATTTCATTGGTCTCTGACAACAGTGTCACGCGTGGTATGAATGTTTTTTTTTTTTTTGGGTTAAGTTTCTCGTCATCAGTGAACTTTTGTTCCGAGTACATTTTCTGACACGTTATTCCTGCGTGTGGAAACGTTCGACGTTTTTCTCGCTCTTGGGTCAAACTCATAATTAATTGCGTACGGGCACATTGCGCGTAATTGAAAAATCTTATAGGGTTGCAACGGATGGCTAGCGCCATTTTTTGTTTTGTTCGACATTGCAACTGTGATAACTAGAACGGTAGAGAGAGAAAAACTCCTTGAAGAAAATTTCGTAACAGGAACAAGTGTGGAATTGGGTCAACGTCTAAAAATGTTCCCAAATTATTCACTGACGTCGCTGTCATCGGCAGCCAACAGTTAAAATCGAATAAATTGCTCCTCTTTTTTTAACAATCTCAAGAAACAAATGTAACAAAACCCCCATATTTGTTGTTGCAATTAGAATGGCATAAAGTGAACAAATATTGAAATGGTTTTTAAAAAAACGTCATATAAATTTTTGTACTCTTTAAGCAAGTGCATAGTAAACAGAAGTTATACACGTAACAGCGAAAAGTACGTATACAAAAATATTTTTAAGGTTATCAACGACTTTTAGATCGTACATTGAGAATGTTTCTGCTTCATTTTTATCGAAATGTCAAACTCAATGAAGATAACATTGGAGTGAGCATTTCTAACAAAAAAGTATATTTAATGGAACAAATAAAAGGTTTTCAACAGCAACAAATTTCTGATTCTATAGATGCGCCGACATATTCTCAAAGAGGTACTACTCCACCACGGGCCAAGAACCAAAAGAGTACGAGGTGCCAGTTGAGAATATAAGGAATTTCAGTATAATAGCTCACATAGATCATGGGAAAAGCACGTTGGCGGATAGACTTTTGGAGATGACGGGAGCTATAAAGGCAAATTCTGGCCATCAAGTTTTAGATAAATTACAAGTTGAGAAAGAACGAGGTATAACGGTGAAGGCTCAGACAGCTTCGTTGAAATATATTTACAAGGGTACAGAATATCTATTAAATTTAATCGATACGCCAGGACATGTTGATTTTGCTACGGAAGTCTACAGATCATTGGCCCCTTGTCAAGGTGTAATTTTGCTGATTGATGCAAACGAAGGCGTACAAGCGCAAACGGTAGCAAACTTTTATTTAGCATTTGGCAGAGATCTAGTCATTATTCCAGTTATGAATAAAATAGACTTGAAAAATGCAAATCCGGAGCGAGTGTCTAAACAGCTGACAGCTCTATTCGATTTTGAAGACAGCGAAATTCTCAGAATATCCGCCAAGCTTGGTACTGGAGTGGAAAAAGTGCTGCAAGCTGTTATAGAAAAAATTCCACCTCCACCCGTCGCACGAAACAAGCCTCTGAAAGCTTTAATCTTCGACAGCTGGTTCGACAAATACAAAGGTGCGATTGCGCTTATATATTTGATCCACGGTTCCGTTTCATTGAAAGATGTCATCACATCGGTACACAGTGGCAAATCTTATGAAGTCAAATCACTTTATATGTTGAAACCTCATCTGGAAGACATCAAAACACTGTAAGAAAGTTTGCACCATGATATGATTAATTCGTGTGTGAACAATGAATAACTGACAAAACTAATTTTGCATTATCAATAAAAATAAAAGTTACACGTTGTTTTATTCCCATCAGGAAATAAAACGCAACTTTTTGTTTTCACAAAATATCAAACGTCACTTAGAAAACTATGAATTCACTTTGAAAAAATTTTTTACTATTTTCTAAATAGTTATGCAGGTCAAGTTGGATGTGTGGCCTGCAATATGCGATCTTCTGCGGAAGCACATATCGGTGATACGCTTCATTTGAAGAGTCAACCTGTGGAACCTTTGACAAAATTCGATTCGGTAAGACCAATGGTTTTTGCTGGTGTTTATCCTATGGACCAAAGCCAGCACGTTGCTTTGCGCGGGGCGATTGAAAAGTTGATCCTGAATGACAACGCGGTCACGGCTTGTGTGGAGAGTAGGTAAGAAAATTTGTCTCTTCAGAAATCAAATTGAAAGAACTTGAATCGATTCGTATTATGAGTAAAATATGCTAATACGATACAGCCCTGCTCTTGGACAGGGATGGCGTCTAGGATTTTTGGGAATGCTACATATGGAAGTATTTTCTCAAAGACTTGAGCAAGAATACGGAGCCGAAGCAATTGTAACTGCTCCAGGTGTTACGTACAAAGCAAAAATTTTAGGAGTCAAGAACATTAAGCAATACGGTGAAGAATTCACATTCAACAATCCATCACACTTTCCCAGTACTCAAATCGTTGAGCAATTTTACGAGCCCATTGTTCTCGGTACTATTATCACTCCAGGTATGTTTAACGAGAAATGAAAAAAAAATATTAACAAACGTTAAATGAAGATCGATGGAAGACGCGAAAATGATAAACATCGAATGAATGAATATTATAATAAACGAACGAGATATTTCGAAATATTATTGCAATTTGTCTTTCCTTTCAGATAAATATCTGGGAGGTGTGATATCGCTGTGCATAGAGAGGAGAGGTGTACAACAATCGTCACAAAACATTGACAACGAGCGAATAATGTTACAATACATACTACCATTGAATGAAATAATCGTCGATTTTCACGATACGTTAAAGTCAATGTCGTCCGGTTACGCAAGTTTCGATTATGAGAATCGGGGTTGGGTACCATCGGAGATCGTAAAAGTGGAGATACACTTGAATAACTCATTGGTAGAGGAATTAAGTACAATAGTACATTGCTCACGAGCGAGAGAAATGGGGAAGCGAATGTGTATGAAACTAGCTGATATAATTCCGAGACAACAGTTCGTTATAGCTATACAAGCGAAAGTTGGTGCTAAAATATTGGCGAGAGAAACGTTGAAAGCGTTCAGAAAAGATGTCACTGCCAAATTGGTAATATATCAATATTTTTTTTTTTTTTTCATAATCTACTTATTGACACGATGAAGCTTTATTTATCTTTTACTATTCTAGTACGGTGGCGATGTTACAAGACGAATGAAATTACTCGCAAAACAAGCTGCTGGCAAAAGGAAAATGCGAATGGTTGGAACCATTCCCCTGCCACGGGAAACATTCATCAATGTACTGAAGAAATAAAATATGCAGATAAAAGTCACAAGATTTTCTAATCCCTAGAAAAAAAAAGTACATTTGGAGGCTTCTAAGGAGAATATGCTTTCAAGGCTCGTTTCTCACGAGTTTCACCTCCGTGGTCCTTCGTGAAATGAGGCAACCTTTTTTTTCCGAGCCCTTGAACCGAGATAAATATATCCAGTCGTCTAAATCGTTCTTCAAACGGCCTGTGTCCACCGGCAAGATAACTTTATCTTGTCTTCTTGTTCCTCGATAAGCTTGTATCTGTGTAAGTGTTATTACGCGTATCGTTGCTTTGTTCGACGTGTCTCGTCATCTCGTTATACGATGTAGGTCCTGATATCAATTTCGTCGTTATCGCATCTCTGCCTGCTTCTTCATCAGAGTGGTCAAACGTTAAGATATTATTGAGTTCAGTGCTCCATTTTAGTGTACCCACGACGATCGGTTCGAAAGCTCACACCGAGTTCCAATTCATTGCAAATTTTCTACTCTATTTTCACCAATCCAAGCGTGAAAATTTTATCTTTTTCAATTATTGGTAAATAATTTCAAACAATGTTTGATTCAAATTGTCGATATTATTTTCTGGAAATTTTGGTACAAGAACTATCGAGTTGAAGCATTGGTGGAACGAATGGTTATTAACCTCGATGATAGCAGATAACTACGGTGGATTACGGTTATAGTGATAAGTGATATGGCGCGTAATTGCCTAATTCAATAACCGGTGGAAACTGAGGGTATAAAAAGCCGGATGAGAATGATTGAAGATCGACAGTAGTAAGATACGATCATTTTATTGAAATAATTTTTTTTTTTTTTTTTTTATCTCTGCGTATTTTTCGACCAATGAAATATATTTTATTTTATAAATTTCACTACTTGTACAAAAATTCTGTAGTTCTATCGTACGTCGAAGTGAACAAGTTCGAATCAGTTTAATATTCAGTCGACTGGTCTCGTTGATCGCGATTGATTTACAAAGTCATGCAATTTAAGCGCTGCGTATTGAAGTCCAACGCGAATGAATAATTATTCAATTACACATGTAACAGTTGAGCTTACTAAGTGGATAACGATAAGCGAATAACGTGTTTATCGTACATGGAAACGTAGTGAGAACACGATGAAATCGAACGAGCTTTTCTGTACCATGGAATTTCAACTTAGAAATCAAACGAATTCTTTCATTTTCAACATCAAAGAATGAACATTTTTTATAATTCTCGAGAATTCCGAAACAAATCTTTCACGTTTGAAAATAGAAATATCAAAGTTTCTTGAGATTACGTTCCCGAATAAAATGGAATTTTACAACGCATTCTTCAGTTTTCTAGAAAATCTCTGAATTAATGGAACGGGCAAGGTTTCGCGATTCGCCAAAAAAAATCACTTATTTAAAAAAAATAATTTATAAAAAACTTTCAATTTGCTGTGTGTATCTAGACTTTTCTCATATTTTTTTTTCCCGATTCGGGAACAGAGTCAAGATTTTTCACTGTATTCTGTAACTTTTTTATACATATATAATCTAAAAACGTCTCAAATTGAATTTAGACTGTCCAGAATTAAGCTCTTTTAACGATTAAGAAAAATCTGAATGAATAACAAACGAATTTTGAGATAAATATTGATAGAATTATTGAATGAAGATTTTTCGTTGCCTTTTACGGTCCAAATGTTCGAGACGATTTGTTATATCCGAGTCTGTCGGGTTTTGGGCCGGACCGCGATAACCACTGTCAACGGCTACCTATATTTTCTCGTATTCGAAGCGTCTACTGCTTGCACACGTAATGTTGAATCAACGCACACCACCCCTCGACATCCTCGTCAATTGTACAGAGTAAACGTTTAATGAGCCTTTCCGACTTTTTGTTGAGCGATTGTAGCGGAGTGATATCTATATGTCTCTGTATTTGATACGCGTGTACGAGACACGATTCGTTCGTAGATCATGTTGGCGAGGAGGAGGGGATAGGGAAAGAGGAGGGGTAGGTAACGTGAATTTTTGAGCAGATTAAAAAATTCCAATGTGTATAGATTTAGAAAATATTTTAACGTTCGCGAATTCTTCAATCGATATAGCGACGGGAACGCGTCTCGTATGAAATTCAATGAATTATATATTTTCATCGATAAATTATAAAATGTTGATAATTCATAAAACAGCGATTAAAGATTCCAAAAATATTACAAATTTTTATAATTGTAGGTGAATTGATTTGCAGATGCAGCAAAAAAATGAATAAATTTATCTCATCGAACAACGTCTATTGAATAAAGAGAAAGGAATTTTTGTCGATATAATGTTTTTCTCATTATTCTTTTTATCGAAAAATCCGAGATTCCGAGTTTACGAGATCGAGGATTTTCTAGTTCCGTAGATCGTAGTGCTATTAAAAGCCACAACAGTTAAGCGAAACGACAGAAGCTCTTTAGTTCTCGACCGTATCAAAGCTATGGCTGTTAAAGACTGGTTCCGAAGGCTTCAGCCACTCCAGCTATACGTCGTTCTCTTCTTCACCGTGGCTTTTTTCATTGTCGAAATAGTCACTAGTCATATCACGCACTCGTTGACGTTGCTCCTTAACGCCTATCACATGCTATGCAACATCGTTGCTCTCATCGGTTATATCGCTTCCGTCAAAGTGAGTATTTATTTTCTTTCGAATCTTATTTGTTATGTCTTTCAACAGTACAAATTCATTGTATCTTTTCGCATGTTTCTAGTATAATAATAATAACATTTTTCAATTTTCAAGTATGGACACAAAGATAATTGTCGAAGAGCAGGCAACAACAGCAATAGCAATTCTTCAATATGCATTAAAGAAGATGAAAATGCTTCGAGCATCTCGGTTTCGGCTAATGTGAAGGTATGTCTAGTGGTTTCTTCTTCCTGCTTCGCATTGTAAAATAACACATGAAGTATTCCACGCAATTCCGGTGGACTTTTCCCTGGTCCCTGCCAATTTTGTTTATTTTTAAAAAATATCGTTACATTGAGTCTAAAAAATGGTCTGACATTTGTGTAGACTTTTCTAGACAGCCCTTTAAAAAAGAATTTTAAAATAGCCCGTTTTGAAAGTCTGAAAAAATTCTCAAAAACACATGATTATATATGGAACACATGATAATATGTGGAACATATTAGACTATCACCCGTAATAGAAGTTTGATTCTTTCTGTGCTTCACAAACTGGAAGTGTGCTACTTCAGTTTCCATATTCAATCACGGATTATCGAACATTTTTTGAGATTTTTAAAACAGGGGTTCTAATTTTTTTCTCCTCCAATAAGGTTTACTTGCGAAGGTATGAATAATGTTAGGGTGCGTTTTAAACTCGATATAATTATGTAGAAAATAATGAATTAAAATGGCAGTATTGAGGGAAAAAGTTAGTCGGAATCGTGTAGAAATACCTCGTACATGAGTGTTTATCTGCATGTATTCAGAAGTATCTTAAACCTCTTTTTTACCTTGGCAAATTTAGAACGGTACATTTGGTTGCGTTATAAATTAAATTATTTCAATTACACGTGTGTCTTATTGATAAATCATAAATTGTGAATTCGAGAAGAGTCAATGAATGACGTTTAGAGTCGAGCTCTAACAAATTCGGTCGTACAAACATTTTGATTTCATTGAAATTGAGCATTTTTATTGATTTTATTGAAAACTCACTTAGTTAACGAAACTGCAACGAATATCAGTCGATCGTTGCTGACAAGTTGTGCGACAACGGGGCTCATGCGATAAAAAGTACATAAAAAAAAACTGCTCAATTTCTGTTGTACTTTAAGAAGTATGTTGTATCAAAGCCCAAGATTTGATTATGCCAACTGTACCATGCAAACGAAATCGCAGGTAAAAGTTAGTACTATATAAAATCTACTATGGAAACGTCTCCTAATCTACTGTTTGTTCCATAACAGCAATCATGTTCCGATAGAAGAATGAAAAATACTTTTGGATGGGCAAGAATCGACATTCTTACGATGTTAGTGTGCTGCGTTCTTCTGGCATCTTTTTGTTTTTCGCTTCTTGTCGAAGCACTCCAGACTCTCGTTCATATAGATCATCTCGATGAAATGCATCATCCACTTCCGGTAATGTGTATCGGTATATCCGGGATTCTATTGAACGGATTTTGTTACATCGTAATCGGTGGTTACATCTTCAATCAGAGAGTATTTCTTCACGTTACAAAGGATGGCAGCGTCATTATGCAAAGGTCAGTTTTCTGAAAAAAATATTACGTTATTTACATTTGGTATACTTAACGATATTTTAATTTTTTTTCATTTTTTATTGTTACCTCAATTGTAGAACCGTTCGTTCGGAAGTTGCGGTCGAAGGCGAACTCCAATTATCTCCGGTTCTCAACACGAGAAACCCTTTGTCTTTACAGAGGCGTCAAAGCTTTCTTGAAATGTTGCGTGATGTTTTTGGCTGTTTTCTCGTTGTTATTGCCTCCATAATCGTCTATTTCACTGATGCACAACTCGCCAAATTCATCGATCCTATTTTCGCCATTATTTCGGCGATTCTACTCCTCGTTCTTAGCTATCCTTACAGTACGTATTTATTCAATCAATAGTCAATGACTCATTGAGCTTTTGGAGAGAAACGAATGTCAATAATTATGAATGTATCCTAAAAACAGAGATAAATACTGTTGATTCGATTCGTTTCACGACCCATTATGAGTCATAATTAGCACTGGAGATAGTAACGATGCAGTAGTCATTGATCCTTCATAATAGCGATAGTCGCTTTCGGATCCAGTTATTCAAATCCTTTTGGCTCCAGACTATGATCACGTTCTTCCGGGCCTTTCGACCGTTTTTTTTTTTTTATGATGAAATAAATATATTTTTTGAACGACCTATAAAAGCACTATTTTATCTCGAATTATCATTTCTCAATACTGTCATCATGAATATTACTCGAAGGAATTGAAAATTCGACGAATTTTTCAAACGGAGGTGCTTTCCATTTTTTTTTCTTCGATATTCTTGCCTTCAACACTTCTAATTATTGTTCATTCTCTTTCCACAGTGAGAGAATCCGGTCTGATACTTCTTCAAACGATACCAAATCACATAAATATAGTGTCTCTGAAAAAAGAATTACTCGTGGCGTTTCCTGGTATCGTAAATGTCCATGATCTACACGTTTGGCATCTCGCAGGCGCAAAAGTAATATGTACAGCGCATATCATATTTTTGGATCCAATGGTGTACGCAAGAATCACTGACCAAGTCACCGGTTTTTTTGTTGAAATGGGAATAACTCAAGTTACTATACAACCCGAATTTCATAAAGTAAGTCAATTTTTCAATGGTTTACGATCCGTGAGATCATAATTCTTCAAGAAAATGCAAAATCATGAAAATCGATTTTCTTACAAAAATATAATTGAAAATCAATTTTTTTGTAACAATAAGAATTTTTATATGGATTTACAAATAATATATTTGCTATAAAAAATTTTCGAGTATGGACTCTTGCTAAACGTCTGCTCAAAAACGAAAAATATTACGCCATCTAGAGAGTTACTGTATAAAAAACGATTGCGAAAGTTCATGAATTTTTTTTGCAATAATTCTAGTTATCCTGTCCTCCGATTCAGAAATTTTAGTATTGAGAAAGATTACGAGATTCCAAATATTACGAACATTTTTATAACGAGGTATGAGGCGAGAGCTGAAAATTAATGGATGCTTAAAAGAAAGGAAGTTTCATTTTTTTAGTGTGCCCATTCTCCTTGATCGACGTTTACCCAAACACAATTCCCTTCTCAAAACGTGAATAGAAAGAATAATTATTTTCCAGATGAAAACAAACTCGGAACAGAGTCCTTGCCTCATTCGTTGTCACGGCAAACGTTGTAAAACGTCTCAGTGCTGTACGAAGGAAGTAACAAACGAAGTGACTAAATCTGAGCTTAGAAGAAGGGAAAGTACACATTCGGTAGCGGAGGAAAGATCCTTGGGAATCCGGGAAACCGAACGCTCCGTTAATCACCGGAAAAGTTGCCCGGAGAGCAGTACATTTGCGATTGATGTAGAAATTGTTGGAAGTCACGTGAGAGACGCGTGCAGGGATAATGAAGAAAGGATCAGTGATACCGTGGAATCTTCATAAACTGCCAAAGTATTCATATCGAATGATTAGAACAAGAAAAAATTTTGTATAGACTTTTCGAGAAAAAAAATCTGCAGAATCATTTCCATTGATAAGTTTTTTTTTTTTATGTTTTGAGACGATATATTTATTGAGTGAGGTGGAACATGACTTATTTTCAAGGATTTGTGACAAATGAATTATTTTGAAAAATGATATTTGGAACACTGTTTAAGAAATGTAAATTGCTCAAATCACCTCTGTGATCAAAGATCATGATGCCATGATTCCATTGCAATTCATCCATCACTGCTTAATTCGTACGATAATAAAGTCGACATTGAAATATAAAATTTGGATTGATCAGAGAAGAAGGTACTCTAAGAACTTTCAGTCATCATTTCCTCGTTGCTCTCTTCCATGTCCTCCTGTTGTTCTTGTTCCGTTGGTGGCTCGTAAGCTTTGTCCAGAGGACTTGCTACAACCCCACCTGCCCAAACACTCATCTCCACTGCGAGCTTATTGCCACCTTCCAAAAGAGGTCTGTAGCCTCCGTGAGACAGTACACGAAGAAGGGTCTGAGCTGTTAGACATACTAAATCTTGTTGCTCCAGTGTCATGGCTGTGTGAACCCGAATGTTACCGCCTTCGCATGGATCCGAAATGCCTGAAATTTGAATATCAATGAATATTGATCAATCTTTTCATTGTCATCAAAAAGTTGGAGAAAATTCCTACGAAAACACCGTATTTTCCTTGGAAATTCTGCTAACTAATAAAACAATTCAGCACCGTATTTACGAATGCATGTACAGCATTAATAAATAATATGGAGCAGCTCATTTTTAAAATTCTCGGTATACATTGATTTGTTGTTGCATCGAAAACCGGTGAATATTAGCTACCAATGACAAACACAATTTTAAGAAAATTCACGCGAATCTAATCGAAAATTTAAACTTTGAGGGTCGAAATATGGAAATGTTCGCTTGAACTTCCCGAATACGGCTCTTGTAGAAGTAAAAACGAACCTGCTGAGCCCGGGAGAAATAAACCTGATGCCAATAACTGGAGTACTCTTCTGTATGCTTGATTGATCGGGAGCGCTTGTCGACCCGGATTATTCATAATGGCATTATGAGCCAAAAGATCCAACATCCATGGAGACATCGGCTCAAAACCTTCGAATCTGCTACGCAAGTCACGGAGCAAACGAATGAGAATCTTGATGCATGAGTGATGAGCATTTTCTTCGAACCAGCGAGAGTGTCGGATCGCGGCGAGGTGTCCTGAAATTTTAAACGATGTGTTACGTCCAAAACGTTATTTCATTTGTGTTCGTTTCCAATAGAATTTGATTGTTTGAATTTATAAATAACTTTTTTTTTCTTTGGTTTCAAACGTCATTGGTTGTTGCGATAATTCAATCGTGATTTCATTCTATAAAATTTGTTTCCTATGATTACCCTGACAAATTTTAACGTCCAGATGTTGATCCGACTCCAATTTTCTCAAGTTCTGGTGTAACGTAGTTATAAGAATTCTCACGGTTGCTTCATTATTCGAGATATCGAAGCCTCGTTCCGTTTGAACCAATTTGGATGTTTCTTTTGGGTTAGCTGCTTTAAGATCCGTGTGTACCTTCGTACCCAGTGCTTCAACAGCTGTTTTTGTTGGAAGAGTTTTCAAAATGACAACAATATCTGCGACATTGTGACCCTTTATCATAGTTCCTTTCTTGAAACTGCCAACTTTCCTGACTTCTTCCAATTGCTGAAGTGGAAATTGAATATTTTATGACAAACATTAACATCAAAATAAACCACATTAAAATTTGTTTTGTTAGAAAATAATTTCTTCATTTTCATGAAGCTTCCTCCAATTTTTAATTCAAGAAAAAAAATTTCTCGCTTATACAGAATTTACCAATTTATTCTTTAACAATACCTATCGACAACTGAACTTGGAAAGTTTTACAAACCATTCTCGCAATGTTTTTTAAATCGAATGAAAACTAATTTTTGCATAAGTTTCAACCAAGGACACTTACGCAAGATTCGAAAGTACCCGGCGCTACGATCAAATTATCCAATACAGTTTGGAGTCGTACGACCAAGTCGAGAATGGAAGATTGTTCCTTCGGTGTTGGGCACATATCGGTATTTTTTTTAATGAGTGCCATAGTAAAGTCAGACTCATCGGGAACTGGTTTTACCGGTGGAAAAGCAGCTTCGCACAAAGTGTAATCGAACGGATGACGAGGAAGGAATTGTTTACGAGGAAATCCCATTCCTCTGCCCATGCCACCTCTTCCACCTCTGATTATACCGCCTCTACCTCCACGTACCATAATAGCTGGAAAAAAATTCATTTTATTCCGCATCCATCGAAATCAGAAAAGACAACACAGTATCGAAATTCGTCTACTGCAATTTCTAATATCATTATAGTGAAAAAATGATTGAAACTTGACAGATATAAAAAGTTGACGAATTTTTTATATTCGACTTCTACAATTTACGTACTTCCATAGTTTACGTAAATATTTGATAATGAAAACAGTAAAAATGATAGAAAAAATACGGCCGAATAAGATTTCAAACATAACCCAACTAACACGGAAAAATGATGAAAATATCTAACCATTAAAATTGTTGATAGTTGAATCCAGAAAGAATCTACGAATAAAATCAGTGGCCCAGCTTGGTATATTTTTTCCGAATGAAAAATCAATAACTTATCGCGTCAACTCGATGCTTTCGGTATTAACTATGGCAATAATAAAACAACTCAACAAAACCTTTTCATATAAAAACAATGAGTTATTCGACCGTCTTATACATTTGCTCTCATATTTTGTTATTTCAACAGAACTCACCGATTTTGAGGTGGAATAAAATTAATGAATAAACAGACGAAGAACGTCCCGAACTTCCCCAAACGTGTGTTGTCACACGAAAAAATCTATTGCCCACAAAGCCGGACTGCTGACTGCCTGCCGGCCGCTGTCGATAAAATTATTACAGCGTTCTTTCTTCAATCTCTGTTGTGTATGTATGTATGTTGAGACCGCGGTAGGGACAAAGTGGTTCTAAAAAGCGATACTTTTTTCGTAGCGGCCAAGGAGAGAGAAGTCGCAACCTAGAACCCAATGGACGTGAACTTGGCCGCCCGACATGAACTTTTCAAAAGTTTTCTGATTTCAATCGTTTGTGTGTCGTTTGTAGAGTATTGTGAGAACAAAATAAACGCTTGTGAGAAGAGTTCATCGCGAAAAAATGAAAAATAAAAATTAGCCTGAAGTTAGCCCGCCTATTCTACTTTCTTAAACCCAATGAGTCTAATTGTACGTAAATCAATGCGAAATCGTTTGTAGAACATGAATATTACAATAAAAATATTTGTAAGACGCATATTTTTATGAAAAAGCAAAAACAAAATTTGCACAAGTTTTTCCGAACCAGAGTCAAGGAAACTGGTGTGTACCATACGGGTCGCAACTGATTAGAAATACATGAATCTTGAAGGTTTTGAAATGCTAAAAACGATAAGATTGATTCATAAATGCGAAAGTATATGGATGGTCTGTTGAACTGATTCAGATGTTACCACTGCTGGTCTATTCCTAAATTTTATTTTATGAAAAGATTATATAAGTATATTTTGGAATGTTAAAATGGAAAAACTCTACTGACCAAAAGAAATACAGTATTCATTCCTCATTTCATCAATCAATCCACGGTCAGTAAAAGAAAAAACATTTTATCCTTCAAAGATTAACGATTGAAATGGAAATCGAATTCTTTAAAAAATAATAGTTAAAATCAAAGAAAGCCCAACAGTTTGATACTGAAAATTGCTATGCACAGAAATGAAACCAATAAAAATGATGGAATTATGTACTCACTCGTCGATGTCTTGTTCCCCTCCTCAATAACGAACCTACCTTTGGTAAAACCGAAAAGTCCGCAATTCCAAAATAGTCCGCACAGTTAATATCCACTTCCGTTGCAGGACACTCATTGCAGTTGATTACTTTCCACTCGATTTTTCCCAGATACTGCATGATTTCGAATTCAGACGAGCAGCAGCAGCGTCATTTTTCCAACGTTGAAAACGATAGTTCATCGTAGTTCAAAATTCAAATGCACTAATTCACACAACACCAATATTAACTTTTTACACTTCCGAGATAGTAAACGCGTGATTAAGACGTCAAAATTTTTTTTAATTTCCACGTCAACAAACACTTGCACGGAATAAAAAAATCTATTCAATATTTCTTTGTTCCGCTAACTCAAAAAATGTATTTTTCTTGTGGCAATAAACTTTCTTTTCGCAATTGAATACGGTCGGTGACGAGTGACAGAAAGTGTTATGGCAACTGGTGCCACAGTTTCGTGGAAAATCGTGCGTGCTCACGTGGGTGCACGCGTGCACGGGCGCTAGCGTTCTATTGTACTCTAGCAATTGCGATAGTAAAAACTATTCGCAATGCTGTACAATAGCTGCGGTTATACAAGCCTTGCGTGCATTGCGTTGCGTTGCACCGTTTGCAGCATCCGGGTTATATGCATGGACCTTGCCTGCTCGACTTCGATATGCGATACAGAAACTGTATCACGTTCGGAAACAGCAAACTACAGAGTAGATTTATAGCTTTCGTTCCGTTATTCTTGCCGACAATCCCATGGCTTTACGGTCTGCGTGCGTTTGGTGCTTTGCGTTGCGTTGCTCGACTCGCATGTATGGTTGCATCTTAGCTCCGCTTGCGAACACGCGTGCGTGCGAGCATACACACGATTTTCGAAACTGTAACACAGCCGTCACTAGGCTGTCTGTCACTCAAAGCCCTTACTCATGATGTCATTAATCGCGATTCGCTCAAATATTCAAAATAATTCATCCTATAATTTAGCACGAAAAATAATATCGTGGGCAAGAGGCTTTCCTATCGACTTGTCGAATATCGCTTGCGAGAAGAAAACTCATTGACAAAAGAAAAAAAAATTGAAAATTCATTACGATTGACAAACGAGCGAATTGTGTTTAACGACCCTAATATTCTTTTTATAGCGTTTTCGTGCATGGTTCGTTTTCGAGAAATCGCGCATATTTTTAAGCTCTTATTTTCGTGCATTTTTTATTTTCAAAAAATCGCGCACTTAATCGCGTTTTAATAATAATAAATTTTATCACGATTTTCCGTTTTTTTATTATCCATCGTTGTATTTTTATTTGGTTTAACAACAATTCAGACCGTTTAAAGTATTTTATATAAAGATTTTCGTCATTAACCGACTCATATTCCGCACTCTGTTTTATCAATTTCGTTGCAATCAACGAACGATAATGCACGGTATTGCACTAGCCGACCGATGCTAATGCAACTTTCTCCGCACGCGCTACTTGCCGCCCCGCCCCGCGTCCCGCGGGCGACTGAATGAACGCAAGTGTTTGCTCGCTCCTTCGTTGCCCCGCGCACGCGCATGATCCAGTCCTCGCGCCGCCTGCCCCTTCCAGTCGCCCCGGCGTGAACTCTCCCCACCATCCCCGCTACGGAACGGCTTAGCAGGCCAAGCGCGAGAGCGCGTAAACGTAAACAGTGTAAACACAGAGTCGAGTCTCCACGAATGTAAACAAACCTAACAAGCTAGGGACATTCATTCGCCAATATTTAACGATCACATTTTCGTGCATCGTATGAATATTCGTTCAGTAATATTTTATAAAAATTCAATAACGTTTTATTCTTTCGTTTTCTCAACGCATGAAAATGCCGGTAGCAAAAAAAAGACCGTCAATCGAATTTCATTCAGTTTTTTTGAATCTAGGAAGATTCGTTCCCAGAAAAGTCCGCACCAGACTTTCAAAGTGCCCAGAACCTATGCCCGAGTCCCAGCACTCCCAGCATATCATGGTAGGAAATTAAAAAATGTATTAAAGCGAAGAATTATACAAAAAAAAATTTTCAATCACATCTTGGAACCTAGAACTATCCAGGTTCATAAAGATCAACATTCGAATGATACGTTGAAACAGTAAAACCGGATTAGTAAAAAAAATTAATTTCGATTAATGAAAAAGAAAATTCATAAAACTGGACGATCCCAAAAACTGGCAATCATACTGCGCACGCGCGGATCTCGATTATTTATTTTCCTGTGTCCACTCCTTATTCTCTCCAGTCTCCCTGACTGGTTCGGAAAAATTTATGCAAATTTTGTTTTTGCTTTTTCATGAAAATATACGTCCTACAAACATTTTCATTGTATTATTCGTATTTTAAAAACGATTTCGCATTGATTTTCGTACAATTTGACTCATAAAATTTAAAAAATAGAATGAACAGGCTAACTTCAAGCTAATTTTTATTTTTTATTTTTTCATGACAAACTCATTTCACAAACGTTTATTTTGTTCTCACAATACTCTACAAATGACACACAAACGATTGAAATCAGCAACCTTTCGAAAAATTCATGGCGGGGAGCCAAATTTACACCTCTTAGAACCCATCCTCGGTCGAGAACAGAACCTTGCAACGAGAACTCCTGTACCATCTAATGGTAGACCAATATCTGCGCGATGATAATCTGATTTTAAATTCATTTCAGCAGCCCTCGAAACGATCACATGTATAGCAGTTAGAAAAAATCATTTCCAATTATTTAATTTGTTGGATAATTGAACTTGAAACAGCAGCATCGCGAATACGCGTTAAAGTTGTCAAAAAAATAAACAGAAAAGATCGAGCGTTTTTGCGCATGGAAAATTTTGAGGAATAATATATCTGTCATCTACCACGTTTTTATGAACTGATTAGTTTCAAGAATGTTTGTCAATAATATTGACTCCGAAAAGTGAATGCAATTTTTTACTCACTTTTATTATGCTTTACTTATTTTGTTTGAATACAAATTGCTACCGTCATGTGTATGTGGCTACTCGACACACACATACTCCGTGTTTCGTCCCCCCTCCCTCACCCCTTTCTTCGTGCACTCTTCCCCTTGCGCCCCGTGTCCGCCGTCGATGACTGAAAATTGCAGACGGGAAAACCGTGTTTGCATCTAAATTTAGTTGTTCGCACTTGGTTTTTGTTTAAAGTTATTCGTGTTTTTCGTGAATTTCTTTTCGTACCGCGATCCACGCGTTTCAATCAAAGACACTTTTGTCTCGTAGTTTTGTTCATCAACTTACGTTTCAATAACAATAACAATCATAATAACATCAATCGACTAAGAATATCGCGTAAAAAGACGTGCTTCGCCTTGTGTAACGTTGTCAATTCTTCGACATATAGATTGTTATAATAGACATATATATCTATAGATAGTAATATACATGTATTTCGTTTTGCGATCAAGACTCGACACATTTTTGGATTAACCCGACTTTTTTCCTCTCCCTGCACGTCCCCCCTCCTCCTTCGCCTTCGTGGCTTCAAACAACGAAATCTGGATTTAGTTACGAGATTGACGAAAAAAATAATCAAGATTCGTGATCTATGAGCGCCAAGGGCCAAGACGACCCTGGAGAAGATCTTGATTCCAGGTAACTCGAAAACCCGATTATTTATTACACGTATAACCTCACTTTATTTGGTATTTATGAATATTACGATTTTTGCTATTTCCGGCTTTATTCAACGTTGTTGATACAATATATATACGATACAATTATCGATTTTACAAAACTCCTCCACATTTTCTACTATCAAAGCATTTTCTCTACTGTTTCAACGACTTTATGAACGTGACAGCTTATTTTGACACTTCTGCCTAAAATTGTAAAGACATCATTCTAATTGACCATTTTTTGATAGATATTTGTTTTTTCTTAAGATTTTTATTCTGAGCATCACAATTCCATGAAAAAAACGTAAAGGATTAATACAATTAACTTCCATAACGATAAATACTTATTTATTCGAAATCATTCGAATGTTTTGAAATGTTTTTAGCAATAGAAAATTGAGAATACTATTTCATCACATGAATTAAAAATAAAGGTTGATGAAAAATGGAAAACGATTAATGCTCTAGAATATAAAATGATTTTCAACCAATGAACACAAACAATGACAAAAGTAATAGAGTTTGTTGTTGTTTTTCAGGGTAGGAGCTGAGAGCCCTTGCAGCGACATGAAGAGAGCGGCAACTCAAGTGAAGAAATTGATTGAGCGTTACTTTTATCAGCTGATCGATGGCTGTGGAAATCCACAATGTGACAATCAACATTGCGCATCAAGCGGAATGGTAATAAAAACTATGTAGCTGAAATGTGACAAACTAATTTTTCTTGCACTCAAGAAAGCTTTTTTTATTGAATGAAAAAAAAAATTTAGTTGGGAGATCCCCCCATTATCGTAATAACGTTGTCTTCAACATTATTTGTGAACTAAATTAGACTGCTATAAATAATAGCGCAGTTTTGTAAAGTTATATTTCATGACAAAAATAACAATTTTGCTGAGAAGCGACGGAAGCTGCAAGCGGTAGCGCCATTGTCAAGCAAATTGCCAATCAAAAAGTCGACAACGTCGGCGTTAGCCAATCATCGCACTTCTAGCAAGTTCTTTTTAGTTCCTTTTTTATCACCACAAACTCCGCTCTCCAAACTTTACTTTTACCCCTCCTTGGACACGCACGTGACAAAAAAACCTGCGTAACGTAAAAGTTAATAGGACTTTTTGATAATGAACAGATATTTATGAAAATAGAAAATTTATGGTTTTTTAAACAAAAATTCCTCATTCCGTTGCCTTGTTTCCAGTTGTATTTTATTTATTTATTGTTTTCTTTCGATTTTTCGTACTGTTGATTATATCTATTGAGGGTGAATTTATTTTTTCAGTTGTGTTTTCTGGTGTTTTTCGATCGCATGAGATCCCGTGCTTTCTGTCTGCATTTGCTTCGAATTTAAAACATATTTTTGTTGGTTCTTTCTTAGACACAAATCAAGGTCTCAACAACATTATATTTTTGTTTTCAATCTGCGGAAAGTCCAAAAGTGTGACGAAACCATGATGATTAACTCAGTCTCACAGCTCTTCTTAATTTTCTCACTATTAACGAATTTCTCGAAATTCATGGAATTATTGATACTAATATGAATGTTGTTTTTGTCGCAGCTAACGAATCTGACACCAAACGAAGCGGCCGTACAGGCGTTACAATTGTTCACGCAAGAAGCGCGCTTGTGCGATCGTACACAGCCAAGCAAAGTAGCGAGAACGTCGAAGGAGGCGGGGACAGGTTCTTTGACGAAGCCACGATTACCTGTCAAGAGTATGAATCCGACCTGTTCGATCGAAGGTACTGATGAAAAATCCTCCCACGAAGGACCTTCGCCCTCGAGCCCTGAAATAAACCTTGAAACTTCGCAAAAATTAGTCTCCGAAGCATCCCTAATCGCAACGAGAAAAATAAGCACGAAAAACGTTGGAAAAAAAGAGTCTCGAGGAATAATAAAAAATTCGCATATTTCGATGAAACCGAATGAGAGCAGAAAATCTTTGTTGAATAATTCGCGAGAAACGCGCGCTGTACTCTCGAAATTTAGCAACGTTTTGACCGGCGAGCAGGACACCGAAAATTCTCGTAATCTCGTTAAGCACGAGGATCACTTGAAACGTAAACGAAACGAGAAGAAAAGGACGATAGAGAGCAATAAAAAATTAAGAAACGTTCGTACGACGGGACGAAAAAAACGCGATTCTCAACATTTCGTGCGTGAATTACTCGTCCTCGCCCTCTATCTTAGATATCTCGGAGCCAAAAGATACTCGAAATCAGGAGGTCGCGGAAATCATTTTTGTTTCTCGTAAAATAACAATTAAAATCATATTTCTTTTTCGTTATTCATTTTTTCAATCCATCATGATTTTTTCGGTGTCGTTCCAATTTTTCAGTGCTACCGTCAAAGAGAGCTGTACGATTATTGAAAACGTGATACTTCAATAAAAATTTTTGTGAAATTTTCCTTACGACTTGTCTTTTGTTTTTCGTCAATAATTCAAGCAAAGAATGCCACGATTGATACTTCTATCATTTGAAACAGTAAACATAGAAAATATTCTCGTTATTAAACAAAGAATTCACAGAAATTCACGGCATATATTTAAAAAATTGCGAAAAATTCGGAGATAATGTGTGCTGAATAAAAAAAAAAAAGAAAATTTCTAAAAATTTGGTTATAACATTTTTCCTATATTTTTTTTTTCTCTCCAGGAAAACCGGTACCGTATCTGACCGAGGCGAAGCTTCTCGAAATAATCGGCCTATGCAAATCCGAAGGATCTTATTCGCTTCTGATACGCACACTCGGCGAGGTGTTTTCGTCGGCCGAGGCGCTCAGCCGGAGTTTTCAAAAAGTTGAGAAGGATGACTCTCCCCTCGTCGCTTTGTTTGAGCGAGCTCCGGTCGATTTTCTCAGTACACCGGGTGATCTCAATAAAGAAGCAATAAGATCCCTCCAGGGTGAAGACAAAGAGGAAGACAGTAGCGATCCAACGCCCGCGATCCCTCATCCCGACGACACCAGCGTCGATCTTCCCGCCGTAAGAAGAGCTTTCGCAGCACTTTGGTCTCTTCCCGGTAAAATTCTCGAGATTTAAAGTCCAATTTTCATCGAACCAAAAGAGCTTTAATAAATTATATTCATTACGTTTTTCATTTATTATTTCACTAAGACATAAAAAACTGTTTCATTTAAAAAACTGAATTCTTTCACTTACATGTTATTTTTATTTTTTTCTATTGATATCGAATTTGTGATTTTCAAAGTTATTTCTCATTGGCACAATAAAATAGTTCTTTTTAATCGTTGCAGGCGAAGCTTTCGAGTCTGCGCTAGTCCACGCGTTGGTGACCCTGGCCGATAACATTGAATTGGATCTCAGGGTATTTGGAATAGTGCCTTCCGACAGCACGGACAGTCTTTTGAACGTATTTCTAATTGTATTCGAGATACCAGTGTTGGGCACCGGTGAATACCTCGAATTTGCCCTGCATATGCTGTGCAAAGCGGCCAGCTGTTTGCCGGTCCCAGCTCAAGCGAGGCTAGCTCGAGTTTGGGCGAGACATTGCAAAACGCGGTTGCCGAGTCTCCTGCAAGCTCTTCAGGAACTTATCACAGTCAAGGTTAATTTTTTTTATCGATAATTCACTTAATTATCGAAAAAAAAAACGTCAATTTTTAATTTACTTCAATTTCACGTATATTATTGAAATTTTTCACTATTGCCGATCAGTACGAAGTCTAACACATATTTTGCATATCATTGTAATAAAAAATTTGAATTTAAAGGTAATCGGAGGCTCTTTTACCCGAGATTATTGCGTTCAGGATGCCGACACGATTACCGCACCAACTAAGGTCATGAAAATTATTTATTACGCGAGTATGCTCGCGGGAGAATTGGATCCACCGGAAGCATGCCGCGACGAAGAAACTATCGATTCAACCGGAATCGACAAAACGGGACAACGGACTACGCAATCGTCACTCATTTTTCAGGTTGTTCATCCTCATAAAATGCGCAATAATTGAATACACATCTCAGTTATTTAAGATGAAAATTTTCACGTGATTATTTTTTATTTTTATTATTAACATACAAAAAAATTCAGTTGGTTTTTTAATTGTTTCGATCGCAGGATCCTCTCGCAACAGAATTGGGTATAAGTTCGCTGGACGCACGAAAGCCTTTAATAAATTTTGGGGATTTTTACAACGAACTACTGAGTGACAGCGTCGAAATGGACAAAGATTTCGCCTATTACAAAAGCGAGCAGCCAAAGAAATTTAGCTTCATGAATTACGCTTTTATTTTAACGACCGCAACGAAAACGCTTGGGCTTTATTACGACAATCGGATACGCATGTACAGTGAAAGGAGAATGAGCGTTTTTCAAACAATGGTCGGACAACCCACCAACCCGTATCTCAGGCTAGAGGTCAGCATCATTTTTTTATATGTAATAATTATTTCGTTCTGGCTTTTATTTTTTCTTCGTAGTTGAGATTTCAATATTTTGTTTTTTACATAATCATTGACATTCGCGTTTATCCATATTGGCTTCAATATAAACAAAAATGTTCATAATTGTCAGCTAAACTATTTTCGTTTCATTTTATTTTTAAATTCACGTTTCACCGATAGCTTTCTGCACCAGTTTTATTTTTTGTGTTTTAATTTTCATTTGAAATGTTTAATCAAGGTTCGAAGAGATTTTTTGATAGACGACGCTCTAGTGGAATTAGAAATGGTCGCTATGGAAAATCCGATCGATCTAAAAAAACAATTAGTCGTCGAATTCGAAGGGGAACAAGGAGTCGACGAGGGTGGTGTTTCGAAAGAATTTTTTCAGCTCGTCGTCGAAGAAATATTCAATCCTGATTACGGAATGTTCACGACACAGGTTTGACCAAAAATTCAATTTTTCAAATAGTTACTGTTTCAATCTTTCTCTCGTATCGTGTATCCGTTTAAGAATTCATCAACCATCGTCCGTCTCAAAATTCATTGTGTTTGAACATTTTATTTATTTAAAAAAAATACCTATTGTATCTATTTTTTTTATCGTTATTGACATTTGAAGAGTCCGTTTTGTTTCACGAGATTTTTATAAGATTCGAATTACGAAATCCCCCGATTGGACAAGAAACTAAAAAATTTCAGCCATAATTAAAACTACACAAACATTAATTGAAAAAATTAAAAATTCACGAAGTCAACATATTTTTGAAATAAAATATCTTACCACACATAATCAGACAATTTTTATCCGTCTAATGAGTTTGGTGATTTTTCTTAACGCATATGAATCCCTTTTTTCGAGCATTTTCAAAAACTTTTGGAAAATCCATAAATATTATGAATTCCGCTATTGCTTTCTAGAAAATGAATAAAATTGTTTCATACAATAATTGATTTTTTTTTTTAATCACGTATCATAGTAATTAAGAAGGGTGGCTACATACGACAATATGATAAGAATTTAATAAAATTTAGTGATAATATTCTTTAGCATCAAATGCAATGACACAAATTTTTTCAAATTTTTCGTCTACATAGTTGTCGAATAATTGGAGTTTACAATATGCAAAATATATACCTATATATATCAGAATCCTATGCTTACGGATGTAAACTCTAGTGTTAAATTACTCGAAAACTATGTAGAAGAAAAATCTTAAAAAATTTGTGTATTCATATTTAATCCAAAAGAATATGCTCACCAAATTTCATTAAATTCTAATCCTATGCTTTCCTATTAAATTCTTTCCTATGCTTTTAACATGGCAACATTGTTGTGTGTAGCCAACCCCCTTAATTATATTTTGATGAATTTGATTAGTATACGAAGATTTACTCAAAGTTTTCGGTACAGTTACGAAAGTTTGAATGGAATAAAATTAAGAACGCGAATATATGTGTAATTTATTCTTGAAAAATCTGTAATATATGCATTTTTCGATCAATTTTGCAGGAAGAAACAAAAACTACGTGGTTCAATCCAACGTCATTCGAGAGTGACGCACAGTTTACGTTGATTGGAATAGTACTGGGTCTTGCGATTTACAACAACGTTATACTCGACGTACGTTTCCCGATGGTTGTATACAGAAAATTGTTAGGTCGTAAAGGGGGTTTCGCCGATCTCGAAGACTGGAGTCCAACGCTGTATCGGAGCCTTACCGAAATGCTTAATTACACCGGTGACGACATGGCCGAAACATTTATGCAAACGTTTAGGGTCGGTTACAAGTGAGTTTCAGTTTGAGATATTGTTTCAATTTGTGGAAGTGAAATTTTTTCCGTCTCATCGTTTATTATGCCTTAATGCATTTGTTCAAAGAGTTGATAACGCTTCTGGAATTCTTGAAATAAAATATTGAGAACAAATACAATCAAAATCTGTCGGGACAACATTTCGGAATTTTCTTCTTTTTTGCTTTGCTAATAGTCCATCATAATTATCACCGCTTTAGGTACCGAGTAGCTCAATTTTTTTTATTATAAAGATAAAAGAAAACTCACGAATATAATTTCCAAAATTGTTCTTTCATCTTAATTTTTATTCCATTATTTTTAGAGATGTATTCGGATCGGTGCTGTTTCACGAGCTCCGGGAAAACGGCGACGAGATTTATGTTAATCAAGAAAACAAAGAAGAATTCGCGGAGCTTTACGCTGATTTTTTGCTCAACGGTTCGGTCGAGCGACAGTTCAAAGCTTTCAGAAGAGGCTTCCAAATGGTTACGGACGAGAGTCCTCTCGCACTTTTGTTTAGGCCCGAAGAGATTGAGCAAGTGAGTGGATAAATGAAATCAAAGAAAATGAAAAAGAAGTAATGACGAAACTTCTATAACCTAAATTCTGTCCGATCTTATTTATTACGTACGTCACATTAATTCTTTTTGTGGCAAAATACAATCATAAAAGTATCTTTTACGATAGTGAAGTGAAGAATCATAGTTTTTTTTTTCACTTTTCGCGTGACTCCTGATTTTTGAAAACTAATTTTTATTGGTTTTTTCCTTCGACAGCTGGTTTGCGGTAGCAAAGTATTTGATTTCGCGGAATTGGAAGCTGCGACCGAGTACGACGGCTACACCGTTGAAAGTGCAGCGGTTAAGAATTTTTGGCGAGTCGCCCACGCCCTGCCGCTCGAAAGTCAACGGAGACTTTTGCAATTCACTACTGGCAGTGATCGCGTCCCCGTCGGTGGATTATCGCGGCTCAAAATGGTCATATCACGACACGGTCCTGATTCCGACAGGTTTGTTCTCATTTAAATTTCAAGCACACGGATAAAAAACAAATAAACAAAGATAAAATTTTACATTTGCGTATCGCCGACGTTTTCGAAAACTATAATATTTGCTAAACGTCGTTCATAATCTGATGATGCAAAAAAAAAAAAAGAAAAGTACGACATCCCTTCGGAAGTTTTCAACTTTTATAATGATAACAATAATGGCCGTGGAAGTTTCAAAACAAGAATTTTATGTTTGCTTTAAACATTTACAAATATTATTGTATTACACATTTCTGCGAAACTAGTTTAGATTAAAAAATGATACAGTAAATATTTGAATCTGAAAAATTTAATAGAATTCAACGTGGTTGTCTCGCCCCTCAAGTTGAAAATTTAGATATGAAAAGCTTCTCAAAAAAGCAATATTACCCGAGCATATCTTGGATAATATTGTAATAATATTAATTATTTCATCTTGTGATAATATAAAAAATTATGAATCAATGGGGACGACTTCAAGTTCAGAAGTGAAGGGAAATCGACCAATGTCGAGTAGAAATACACTGCGTGTCATGCCTTGCCTGATCGAACATTTTCTTTTCAATAATTTGGCGTCAAAACGCTGCCGCGTCTTTAGATTTCATAAAGTAATGAAAAAAAAATCTCTCATATCGAGTTCAGAATTTAAAAAATAACGTTCGGCGCATCAATGAGTATTCTTTTTAACATATCCTGTATTTTCGAAATTAAGCAATGAGAATCTCAATTTTACAATTGCTATGTTAACGGTGCAACAATTTTAAATTGCAGATTACCGATAGCTCACACATGTTTCAACACGCTGTTATTACCGGATTACAGGACGATAGAAAAGCTTCAAGATCGTCTTTTGAAAGCGATTAATTATTCTATGGGTTTCGGCATGTTGTGAACAAGAACTAACGAAAAAAAGCATGGAAAGCAAGAAAAAAAAATCATACGATTTAGGGAATATGAGGCGAGTACGTGTCGTATCGCCAGATTCCAATTCACCCGATCCTATTTATTTTTTAAGTAATTGAACTTTGCGCGACCGAAGGCGCGTAGCGAGTGCAAATTTTATGAATAATGAGCGAATAAAATAAAAACAAAATCACCATACGAAACATCATGTGAAATGAGTAAAAACAAGAGCTCATCGATTGCCGCAAAAGTACAAGAAACACTTTGTTAAAGTGACTTTTGACTGAAACGCGAAAAAATAGTCATCTTTTTTCCTCTCTTTCTCTATCTTTCTTTTTTCTCAGCCTACTCTGCGAGTCGCCGACGGATTTTGTGTCACTCGCAAACAAAGCTTCGAGATCAGTGTACAAATAAAGAATTTTCAAAATGTTTATCGTCCCTGTGGTTTTTTTTTTTTTCCAACATCGCTTTTTTTTATTGTACAATAATAGAAAAGTATTCATACATTTGTTCGATGCACAGCGTTTTTACGATACGAAATCATATCGTTCATGGACGGCATTTTAACGATATCTCAATTCTATTGAATCTTTTTTTCAATTATTACAACTGAGAGTACATCGAAAGAATAGAATAAAAATAATTCTGCAAAAAAAAACTTCGAAAAATTGGTTCTCCAAATAAATGCTGGCTAATCGTATATAAAAAATATATAAAGCTAAATTAAAAAACAATTGAAGATTGTGTAAACTCCATTTAAAATCGTTTCAGACGGAAATTAATATCTATGATGTATGAAATTCTTTTGAAAACATTTCCTATCGATACAACATTTATTAAAAAATTGTATAAAATCCTATAATAGTCATAATCATATGAGATTGGACGGAGTTCGTTTCCTGGCCGATATTTTCGTTTGAACGTGCTAATATGTACTCAACGAAAATTATTCGGTCAGTATTTTGTACGAGAGACGAATCGTTTGTCAAATTATCGAGTAACCTACATATATTCCTATATTTGTGTTCATAATTGAACAATCTGATATGAGAAAAATTTGAATACATATACAATTTTGTATATAAACTTTGTATATATATTGAAACTTTTTACCGCGTTTCTTGTCTGCATTGAAAATGATGTTTGTCAACATTTTTGTAAATAATTTTTTTTTTTTTTTCAAGTTTCTTTTTGGAAATGCTCTTTTAACCCTTTGAAGCATAGTGACATACTGGTATGTCACCTACTTTAACTCTGTTTTCCTTCAATCCATTGAAGATTGAAGGATAACAGAGTTAAAGTAGGTGACATACCAGTATGTCACTATGCTTCAAAGGGTTAAAAGTTTGTACCCACGAGTTTATATGTACATATAGATTTTTTCATTGTTTTTCGTATATGTAGAAAATTACCTATACGTATGAGATTCTATGCAAAGCTCAAGTGGAGATATTTATGCTGCGATATAATGAATGGCAGCGACGAGACTTATTATGAAAGCTGAAATATTAACAGCGGTGGCAGAATTACATCTGTGATCGAAGAAACAGAAACACCATGTGACTTCATCGTAATAATCACGATGAATGTCCAGCTGGCTTATACTGTTATTTACATAGTGACCCAACCGAACGTCTTTCGCTGCTGGACGACATCCCTCGTAATGGTCAGCCGGAATATCTGTTCTGACACTTCGTACTGTACTCAGACAGTCTCTCGTTATCATTTCTTCAGCTAGGGAAAAGAGGAAAGAAGTTTTGAACTAGAACGAGAGGTACATATTCAACTTCGTTGCTGAATTCACTTTAAAATAACTATTTCAGTTAATCTGGCCATTTTTTTCTCAGAGGATTTGTAGTGTAATTTTTTGTTGGACTCACATCCTTTACGCTCGATTATTTTGATGCAAGTGTCTGTATACTCGGGACATACTTTGCTCCAATGCCACCACCAGTTAAAAGGTGTTGCACATCCTGGGTCGTTGCTGTTGCATTCGTAGCAGCGCAGTCGCTCACCCAATACTGAAATATATATAATATCTTCAAATTTTACTGCTCATCAGACATAGCCGCAATGAAACACATCGTTGTCCAGAATTTTCATTGAAATAATTTACATTTATCAAAATTGATTGCTATTCCTGTGAATTCAATTAAATTGATTTAAATTGAATGGATTTTCAAAAAGTTATGTTCATTACGCTTCAGTGAAGTGCACTTCAATATCGTTTCGATCAACCGATTAAAATTTCGTTTGTGAATCAATTATTCAAATATAAATTGTAAAAAAGGTTTGAAAAAACAATGGTGTTCATTTGAATTCCTAATCTGAATAATTTTGAAAATGCACACGTTTTTAAAAAATGTGTAAAAATGAAGTCTAACCACTTCATAGTTGTAACCATAACCTAAATCCATTTTGGTCATATAAATGAAGAATATCGACATTGACAAATGAGTTATTGAAAAGCTCATTGATGCGTGAGTCATTGTTTTCATCCTAAATAGTCTAAAAGCTTGAGTCACTAAAATTCATTCATTAAATGAATTATTCATTCTATCAACTGCAAAAATGCTAAGAGGAAAACTGGATAACATAAATAAATAAAGGACCAGCATGTTTTTATTCGTATAGAAAATAATTTTCAGGTTATTCACTCACTGTAAATTGAGTGAATTATAAGTTTAGCAATGTGTGACGGAAAGCAAAAACTTGAGAAAGCACGAATCGATAATATGAGCGACTAAATTGGATGTTGTAAAGATGTCGAGTATTTAAATAATGTAAAAAACAAACAAAGCTTAGCGTTAAACTAGGCCACGCCCTGTGCATAACAAGCGTTGTAACGCTGAGAAGGTTAAACAAGCTCGCAAATGTAATAGAATATTCGTATACCTTGTTTTTCATAGATGACGATCAGTATAAGGGAGAACAGTACTTTGTTCAGCATTGTTTATTATTTCGTAGAAAGAAAAAAGAACGAAATAAAACTGTCAAACTTGTAAAGCTTCAACTCTATATATTCAGATGAGAAACGCCTGATTTTTCGTACACCATACACTTTTTTTGAATCACGTGGAACACATTATATATTTATATATGTATATATTTGATTGACGGGATAAAATAAAATTTGGAAAATAAATGAGGATGTTTTGTATCCTGCACGTGGGTTATAATAGTGAAATAAAAATATTAGACTGCGCGATGGCTTGCTGCTATGAAACTGAACACATGACGCATGTACACTACACATAGACAGACCGCATACGAGTACATTCTGTACACTGCAACTGATTGTAGGAAAGGGAGAACAACTGTAGGCGGAGGCCGGTGGAGGATTCGGGATTCCGATGGTTTCGTCATTCCCTGTCATAACTTATTACCTTTGTATATTTTCTATAAAGACGCTTTACGAATACAACGTCTAGCAGAATTCTTACCGACCGTGCGTCTCGGTAGATACATAACCCTAATTAAACAGAAATTTGTAACTTGAAGAATATTCTTCATTATATTCATCAAAGTTTCTGTACGAATTATTGTAAGAATCGGTTAAAAAATGAAAAAGTTAGCTTCCGTAGCCGTGCATCAATCTTGCTAAAAAAAATATAGCCGCCTCTGTATCGGCCATGTTTTCCACAGTTTCTCAGTAACTTTTGAAAAACCGTTCAACTCTAACTCAAAAGAGAGCTAGCCCAGCTCTTATATACTTGCCCGTTTAAAAAGAATTCTGTAAATGTATCATGACTTGACAAAATTCAACAAGGACACATGACAGTATTTTGATGTTTTCGAGTACGCACAAACGATACAGAAAAAAAATCTCTGGATCATGAAAACTATTTTAGTACCAAACAGTAATTATTTGTTTGAGTCGAAAATCACGTTGAAAATTCGTAAAACTACGTGAAAACGGTAAAGCTTGACGAATCAAGTCAAAAACTATCAGATGCTCATATATAAAAGTGTAGCAGAACGAAAACTATACCACGAGAGAGAATTCCACTTTTTGTTCATATCTAGAACGATACCGGCTATATTTGGACTCTTTTCAAATTTTATAAAACAAACATGCTTATCAAAATCATTTTTTTTTTCATTGGCAAACATCGAGTACGTTTGAAAGAGTATAACGGAATTGATAGCGACGTAAAAACGTAATTTTCTCAAAAATATTTTATGAGCTTAGAAATAAAGTAGGCCACAAACATATGTACGATGTATAGATCATACTGAAAAATGAATGTAAATAAAAATTTGTGTCAAATAAATATACTTTTCGTACCTACCGAATTCATCATTCAAATGCGCGTGATACGAGAGCGTTTTGTAATTTCTCGAAATTTTTTTCTTTTATTATATACTATGTTGAGCGACGAAGAAACGATTCATCGAAAAACAATTTATAATTCAATAGCAAAATGGTAAACGTTGATCCACGCGACACACGAATAAGGTGTTTGGACTTACTCGTCCATGCAACCGGGAATTTGCTGAATCCACGTTTATTGTTACTGCGAGTAAACCGACAAGGAGCGAGACTCGAAGGTTCATTGTTTTGACAATGAACGTGTATCAAGAAAAATACAAACAAAGCACCGACTAACCATAAAAACGAATTTAGTAAAACTTGCACTAATATCCATTTTTTTATTCGAATATATTTTTTATTGAACACTATAGATTCTAGATTTCATCCAAATATTTTTAGTTGACGATGGAATATGTACATAGAAAAATGATGAATAAATATGAATCAAACATGACAATTACCCACGTTAATTAAAAATCGTCCAAATTCTGTCAACTGGTTGATAAAAAGAAATGAATATAAAAAACATCATTCACAAAATAATTCTACCTGATATGTATATACGGATTATTGAATCCACACTTATTATCGAGGCATCGATTCTGAAAATGCGTTTGATTTTTTGTGGTGTGGACGTGCACGAGAATCCTTTCTTGCCTCGGTAAAGTAGGTAACAGCTGTATCTTAAGGTATTCGTTTACACACATATGTTTTTGAGTTCTTAAAACTTTTTTCATTTTCATAAGTCCGTCGAACCCAAGAAGTTATTCTCATCAATGAGAAGCAAAAAACTGTAATAAGAATCAACTGAAATCATAACATTTGCGAAAAAAAATATTTCACAGTAAACTTCCATCTCGAAAAAAAAAAAACAAAGTGCGTTGAAAAAAATTCGAGCACGTCCGACGTTGTAGTTGGAGTTAACGCCGTTGAGCAGTGCCGCATTCTGGCGCGCGACTCCGCATCCGCAGCTAAATTTGTCGAACTATTCTATTCCGAAAGTAGAACGGGAGAGAAAACGTGCGCGCGCATCGCCGGTTCGGCGGCTCCGCATGAGCGTAACAGGTGGTTGACGGTGGTTGGTCGAATTCTCGCCTGTAGAGTACAGGCGTAGGACCACGTGCCTCGAGCCGTGGATCGTGCAGTCGGCACACTCACGCGGCGGACGTTCGCGCGTGAACATTGAGAAGACGGTTTAATATTTAACAGTGAAAGATAAAAATTGAAGAAACCTAAAATTCAGGAATTCATTACAAATGTAACCTTAATTGAAACAAAATATGAACATATCAATAGGTGGATGAAAATTGTGTCAATAACGTTCCGAGTGCGGTGGTAAAAAATAGCAAAAACAAATATTCGTTCAGTTTTTTGACGTAATTGCTTTTTTCCCGCGTAAGATAATAACACTGAGTGGGGGGGAGGGGGGGGATTTTTTTTGTATCGAGATAACTTTGGAACCTGCGTAGAATCTACAGTTTTAAAAGTGCTGCCAAGTTCGAATAGTTCATTTATTTATTTATTTTTTTTCTCCAACTGTGTTATAACCAAAGTGCGACCGGTGGCATATAAAAGAGAAAAAAATTAAGTTACCAGCTGCGATCTTGACGTTGTGGGTCCGTCACGACGATATGCGGGTGTGGGCTATCGATCCTGTAGCCTGCTTTTGTGGATTTACATCTATATATACCTATACACCAATGCATAACACCCTGTAAGTTCACTACAAGCATATTGTTGCATTGTATAAAATCTTAGAGGTTAGTTAAACGCATTAACTCATGTATTGAAGCTATTCGTATGCCGATGTATATATGTATATTTGAATCAGATTCAAGCTCGTGACTGAAGCTTGTTTTATGTTATAAAAACAAAAATAACGTTGCCAGTAATAACCATGCGAATTGATCGATGAATCGAACGACGATGAGACTAAAAAAACAAAAAACACAATAATATTAAGAGAACGAAACTCGCACTTAAAACTGTACTGTTACTTCACCCGGCAACTTCGATATGAAACTCGTTAAGTGAAATATATGATTCTATACAATTGTATAGAATGGTGTTGAACTAAAAAGAGGAGCCATCGAACGAGCTTCCTTGCCCATTTAATCCCACACAAGTTTTCCGACACTTGACATATGTCAATGAACAAACATACGCTCAGAAATGAAACGAATAATTCGATTGAAGAATTGACACATTTTTTTCTGATTTTTACTCGGCAAATTTAGGATTCAGAACAATTATTCAGTGAGCGATGTTTTTATTTTTCCACGATTCAAAATTCCCGCCATTTCGAATATTCTTAATTCGGCGAATAAAATTCTTTTCATTTTCTATCAACGACTGTTTGTATGGCTTGAGAATTTTCATTTTATCCTTTGATGAATTTTTGTTTTTATATTTCTACGAGAAACTAAGTTTTCTCACGATTATCCCCTTTCCACTCGCAATTGCCTGGGTATGGCGGAGCATTCATGGGATAAAAATGATAAATGTATATCTGTAATGCTTTTTATGCAGGGATTTTGTTTCCCCTTCTCCCTCGGTTTTACCAGCAATGCGGGTATTCCCAGCACGAAACAACTTTTTCCACAAACTAACGTTAGTTCACTCCTCTCGTATTCGCGTGATCGACGAATGAAAAAATCTCGAAAAAAAAAACAATAAAGATTCGAAAAATAAACGTAGCGAAAAACAAATGATAATGAAATAATTTTGAAACTCGGTTGGTCGTCGATCGTACGGTATTCGCACATAATTCTATAGAGTGGGTGGTGAAAATCCATGACGTTTTTTTCCCGACGAGCCCGGCATTGGTATCTCGTCCTACGCGAGGCCAATGCCGCGAATTTTATCCGATCCATAAGCCGTCTCTGCCAGATGAATTAAAGTCTGTCAAAAAATGTTTATACAAAGGGTCTTTGAAATTTTATTTTCAAGATTCTTCGAACCAACGAATCAGAGAATTCTGAACCAAAATTTTTTCATGTATCTTTTCCCTCGATCCTTAGTTCACGAGACATTAATTATTCGAGAGCCCGCCAATCCGATGCGCTGCTCGCAGAACCGAGTGGGGGGGGGGGGGGGGGGGGGACAAGCGTCACAAGGGCGGAGGTTCAGCAGCCCCGCACCTGATTGGCTGTCACTTTATTCATCGATATCTCGTTCCTCGTGTCTCGTACAAAAAAATGACCAAGAACAATTATTTCCAGAATTTCATGATCTTTTGATTCCTCGAATTACAAGCCAACTTTTCGGACACCCTGTGCTTCTGTACGCGATGAAATTTACCATTCACGAGAATCGTTCGCTCCTAAAGACCATTCCTATCTCTCCTACATACAATGCATCTCGAGTATATGCGGTGCGTGTTAGCTTGTCTCTCTGTGTAGGGAAACATCCTGCACGTGGTGAGCTCGGCTTCTTCAATTGGCGTAATGCACTGATTACTTTCCACGCAGTTGAATTTTCTTCCACGGAATTCATATTATTCATGAATTTTATGAGCAATCCTACATTATACGTTGCATTTCGGAGTGTAATTTATCGGTATGCTTGTGCGATCTAAAAACTCTATTTACGAGGCAATTACACGTGTATAATGCTGTTTTTTTTTTTTTTTTTTTCCATTTATTACTTTATTCATTCATTCTTCTCGATGTTGAGCTTCATTCATTTTTGCGTATTATTGTACCGAGTATGTGGAAAATCGTTTCAAATAAAAATATGAATGAAACAATCGATTGAAACAGAGTTTGATTTTTCTTTACGTTTTTGTTTTTTTTATTTGTTTATTTTTTTTTTCATGCTGAATATAATTTACGTTCTGTTGTTCAAGGACGATGAGAGGGGATTTCTGGTAAGAAATATTGTTCCGACTGCATGAACCTCCGACCTGTGCGAGCTCGTGGTGAACAAAAAAAACAAAACAAAACAGAAAAATTGCGTGAACTTGAGTCGAGGAGGGAAAAAAAAAAAACGAGGGAGAAGGATGGAGTTCTACGATCCGGGGAGCAGCGATCTCAAAGAGTTATGGGAATCGTATCTTGCCGAGCCGGTAAGTAGATCGTTGAAAAATAAACAGCGAAGTTATTAATCGATGAAAAAAGCACTGAAATGAAGAAAAAGAAATAAAAAAAGAAGGTTTTCGAACGTCCTTTTTCTCTTCGGATTCGTTGACTGAAAACGAAATTTTGTTGAAACCGCGAAAAAATATTTTATCGGGTCAAGAACAAAAATTTCGTTTTCAGTTTTCTCATCGAGGATGAAACAAAATTAAAAATTTCTCTTTCAATCTCTTTAATTTCGGGAACAATAAATCCGGAGAGCCGGAGCGAGTTTATTTTATTTCGATTATTGGAACGTTCTCGAAAAATCGTTGTTGCAACATGAATAATTAATAAAAACTTGTCAGACTTTATCGGGCGCAACGATGATTTGGGTATTAGGCCATAAGTAATCGCAATCGAATGTAAACATAACGAGATAAGAAACATTTTTTTTTTTTTTTTTCACGAAACACCTCGTGCTCGATGGCAGGCGTGCAGCCACTGTAAACGAAATTTTTGTTGTAACCTTTCAGATATTTCGTTGAATAAATTCAAATTATTTTGAGAAAATGCAACAAAATGTTCAATCCTATCAGCACAAAGTTTCATTTCAGTATAAAAAAAGAATTGCTCGCAATATTCGGAATTTTGTTGTCCGAATGAAAAAAAAAAAAAAAAAAAAAAAAAAAAAAAAACGTTAAGGAGTTTCGGTACAAAAGGCAAAATGTTAAGAAATTAATGAAATTTGGTGATAATGTTCTTCAAATTTTTTCAAAATTTGTCTTTTCTACTTAGTTATCGAGTAATTATGCATTAAAGCAGATTTCTTATGCCCGAAGCGTATACCTATATATATGGAAACGGTATGCTTATACACGTGAATTTTAGTCTTCAATTACTCGATAACTGTGAATAAGAAAAATCTGAAAAAATTTGTATTGTCAAATTTGGCACTAAACGAATATGTTCACCAAATTTTATAAAATTCTTAACATTTTGACAATTTTTTGTGTTTTTAACATGTTTTAGCATGGCAACATTGTATCGCCTGTACCGAAACTCCTTAAATATCGTGCAACAAAATATTTGAATATTTCGACAAAATTTAGTTTCTCAATGAGCGTAACGAACGCGTTCGATGCTTCTTGGTGTGGTGATTTCGAAATTCGCTTTTTAAAATTATGTGTCCGCGCACGCGGTACATCGTTTACGATATTCAGGCACCCGGATAATTTCATTTAGTGTCGAAGTTTTTTAGTGTGCTTTTTCGACGTTGAATGTAAACGAAGTTTTGTTGAAACCTTCAAATATTTCGTTGAATACTTTCGACAAAAATATTTCGACGACGCAACAAAATGTTTTATCCTCTCAACCAAGTTTTGTTTCAGTATAAAGAAGCTTCGTTGTAATATTCAAAATTTTGTTGCCTGAACAAGAAAAAAAAAAGATTTGTCAAACACAAATATTTGTGCAACAAAATATTTGAATATTTCAACAAAATTTTGTTTTCAGTTCGCGAGAGCAACAGTCGCTTGAGAAAACGTTTCGGCGTTGTTCGTCAAAGAGTATTCGAATAAAGCGTTATACGCGTGCGACACGAGGCTCGATAGTTTCCTTGTTATGCTAAATACAGAAACTTCGTTTCTGCCAAGAAAAAACTTCACCGAAGATAAGAAATTCCGCATAAGCTAAACGAGCTGTAATATCGTTACGAAATTATCAGTGACTAAAGCTTCAACATCCCCAGAAGCGAATTCCACAAGATTTCGCCTTGGCGAATTGCAAAATGTCGTTGTCGATTTACCTCTCAAAAGTAACGTCGCTTCTCCTTTTTTTTCTTTCTCTCATACAGAATCGCTCTCTCGTCTGCTCGCGCTTCAAAAAAATCTGGCGTCTACCAAGCGTCTCGATCATTTCTCTTCCTCTCTTTCCTTTCTCCTCGTTCCTCTCTGGGGGGAGGCCAAAATTAAAAAATAAAATACAACAAAATTATCGTGCACTCTCAAAACGCGAGTAATGCGATCGGACTTCTGTCCGACCACTTGTTCAATCATTGAACATTCTCTTATCCGTCCCTTGCACTCTCCTTCTCTTTCATCGTTTACTCCCCCGAGCATCTTTTTTTTTTTTTTTTTCCCATTTAATTTTTCTTTTCCGATAACCTGACGCCAGAAACGAATTACGTAATTCCTCGTTACCACCGATCGTAATCGAACGCACGAACATACATCTTGAACGAGGAACAACTTTATTCATGAAAAACGAGTATAAAAATAACAATTTTGCTGTGGCATTGATTGTGAAAAAAGAAAAAAAAAAAAAAGAAGATCGTTTCGAGAATACGATTCTTGAGAACATCGATTATTCGTTCGAACTAAATAAATGAAAAACGAACAAGCAATTAAATTACGATAATAATAACAATAATAATAATAAATTATTGACGCACACGTGGAGTAGCAGACGAACCGTACGTCGTTGTGTTCCAACGTCTGAGTCATTACCATCTGTGCAAGCATAAGAAGCTCGAGAAAATATTCAAAAATTCTTGTCAATAACTCTCCCTCGACGTACTTTTCAGTCATTATTCTTTTTTTTTTTTTTTTTTCAAATATCATCCACTGTCAACGCTACGACAAGTTTTTACCGTCGTGTGGATATAGGAAAACGAGAAAAAATGCAGCACAGACATCGTAACACATAATTTTTATTTTTTATTACGTCCTCCGAATGACCGGTGTTACGAATATACTCCGACCTGGATTCGACACAATACGAACTTATTTTCCTTCAACATTTTTATATAGTCATAGATAACGAGCATAAAATGCTCCGGATACGAGGAGGTTATGTCGCGCGAGAAGCATGAAAATTTAATGCATCGTTAGTGTGAAATTGGCTTTTTGTTTTTTCCGTACACGCGATTTCAGAGGGGGAGAGCAGGGAGATGATCTTGGATTACGAAATACGGAAAACGCGTGCTCGTCCGCGTTGTATACTATTTTGAGATTCATTTTCTTCTGGGATAAACAGTTTTGAAAGTTTTTTTTTTCTTTAATGTCTCTCCAGAGATAGTGAAACGGATATTTTTGTAATGTATAGATATACATGGTTTGTGGAACCGGCAGCTCGAGATAAGTTATCGAAAAAAAGCACATGTTCGGTCGTCAAAGCACTCGCCCAACTCCAATCGTAACTTCTATCCTCCTATGGCTCCGTAGTGTTTCTCACTTTTTCCGTCCCTTTTTCCTCTTCTCTCTCTTTCCATATCGATCGTCTTATCTAATCTAATTGGGCCATGCTCGAGCACAAAGTGGCAAAGTTGTTATTGTAACTATATATACAGTCGAAGAAGCTTTGCGAGTGAAGCTCGAGCGTGTTAGAAGTAAACGGGATTGACACACGCAATTTTTGGTTTTGTTACTGCCGAAATTTTCAAATTTTTTTGAAGATTTTTGTCTCGAAAAATTCAAACTCGAACTTATTTGTTACTCCATTTATTTATTTATTTTTTCATCTTTCAGTGTATTTTCGTGCTGGTCAATAAAAATATGGGAAGAAAAAGAGAGAGAGAGAGCTTGTCTGTGAGAGATTCACGCTAGACCGAGCTCTCTTCTCTTCTCACTGCGGTGGCGGATGTCTCTATATTCCGCGGAGACCGGAAGCGTTCTCGGAGAGCCCTTCCCGTTCTCGCGCGTTTGCTTGTCAGCCGGAAATTCACCGGTCTCGCTGCGAGCGTTTAAACTAAGAAAATATAAAAATGAGAAGCAAGCAAGCAAGAAGAGGGACAGAAGTATACTCGTGTGATGGATTTTTCATGGGAAGAAAGTGGCCTTTCTCTCCACGGATATTCTAATCCTTTTTTTTATTTTTTCTTTCGTTAAAATCTCTCTTCGATGATTCGATGATTATCAAATCGAATTGACGTCGCCTGCTGCTTCCAATTTTCAGGCATTTTTGTTTTTAATGATAAAAACAAAAGTCCTTAAACTTTGGACTGGAGGAGATCCGAAAGCGTGTAAAACTGGCTGATGAGAATTTCGCGACAGAGACCCTCCACAGCAGCTTCGTTTCTACTCTTTTGTTTATTCTTCTCGCCTTCATTTGCTTTCGGCTTTATATTCAACTTTTGAAAAGATCCGTGACGATTCTCGCGGGCTCGGTAGGCATTTATAATTTTTCATGAAATCAGGCATTTCGATGGGTCTTATGAAAGGGAACAAAAAAATTAAGTATCAAAGACAACGAATGAGCCGGAGCAGTGAGAGCGAGACCGACCGCGCGAGCAAATGTACGTACACCATGCACTCCGCGCTCGTCTCGAGGCTTATCGACTTTGATGCCTTTTACGGGCGTAGCATTCCATCGTGTATAGTCTCTTACAAAAATGTTAAACGCGCATCTTTCCGAAATTATTATCATTCAAAGTATCCCAAAAACTTTGTTTCTGCAACGTTCGCTTTCGAATTTTTCGGGTTTATTCGACGCAGGCTCGGGTCAATCTGTGCGGAGGCTCCTTTCTTACGATCCACGCATCCTTGATCGATCGAAACACTCGCAAATTGGATTTTTGATCCTCCGAACTGTGAAATTGTTTCGAAAACAAAATGTTTTTCGACATTTCATCGATTTGAGAGCACGAAAATCATTCTCCGTACAAACGTGAACGTAGCCGGTAAGTTTTCGAACCGTTTCTCTACGAAAAAATTCTCTTCTTTTTTTTTCTTTCTATCGGCGCGTTTTATTTTCGTATTTTTTTTTTTTCTACTGTTCTCGGATAGATATTTTATATTTTACCCGTATATACATATGTGTCGCGAGGAACAAGGCTGTATTATTAATTTTCTCCTTCACCGTCGAGCCGTATCTTATCAGCTCCGCCTCCTCCCACACACATAAATTTTCACCACATTCAGAGACTCTCGCTTTCCATGTGCCACCGGTTTTTTTTTTTTTTTCTTTTTAATTCGGCACTTGGCCAACGATTTTCCGAATTGCTTCGAGTTTTTTTTGTTTTTTTTTTTCGAAGCACTGAATAGAACACGCCAGATATCATTCTCGTTACTGGTGGAAACGAATTTCGGCTCTGGAAATGTCAAAATATTCGGTTCCTACAGTAATCAAATATTGAAAAGGAAATTTTGTCGAAAGCTTAAAAAAACAAGAAAACTTTCAATTCTCTCAACAAAGCTTCGTTTCGAGGTGAAGAAGCTTTGTTGTACTTTGTTGCCTGATTTAAAAAAAATCGTTTGAATATTTCAACAAAATCTTTTTTTCGGTGAAATTTTCGGAAAAAAAAAAACAGTTACGGTTATAACGGGGAACGTTTCTCATCCGGTCGCTTGAAATCGAAAAGCAAAACACGAAATTGTAGAAGGCTGAACGAAACGTCGCGCAGTGATTTTTGTTCAACGATCAAAATGTTTGAAAATATTTGAAAATACTATTACAAACACGAATCGTAGGGAATCTTGGTTTACTAATTTTCGGTTTGTCGTCGATCTTTATTCGTAATTGTGATGATGAAAGTAAAAGCTGTGGGAAGTTTCACTCTCGAGAATATTTTTGAAGAATTTTCATCAACCGGGGTACGGCTCTCTAATGAAATTTGTAGATCCTGTCAAATCACCTTCGTGAACGACGTTAAAGAAAAAATACAGGCGCGCACACACACACATATACACCTTTATCGATCGTCCGCTTGTTTTCCGTTGCCGAGGTCTTGTCGATTCGACGCGGGTCGAGCGCAGTTAAAGTCGCCAATGCGTGATAACCGACTCGCGATCGACTATTAAAATCGAGCAAACTTATCGAACTAGATATTTCGTCATTAAGAGCGCCCTCATTTTTGTCATCCGAGTATACAGATTTCTTCCAACGAAGCACCGTAAAAGACGAAATTATAAACGAAAAAAGAATTTTTTTTAAGGAGGGTAGCTACATACGACAATATGATAAGAATTTAATAAAATTTAGTGATAACATTCTTTAGCATCAAATGCAATGACTCAAATTTTTTCAAATTTTTCGTCTACATAGTTGTCGAATAATTGGAGTTTATAATATGCAAAAGATATACCTATATATATCAGAATCCTATGCTTACGGATGTAAACTCTGGTGTTGAATTACTCGAAAACTATGTAGAAGAAAAATCTTAAAAAATGTCTATATTCATATTTAAGGAGTTTCGGTACAAAAGGCAAAATCTTAAGAAATTAATCAAATTTTGTGATAATGTTCTTCAACATAAAGTACGAAAAGACAAATTTTTTCAAAATTTTCTTCCACTTAGTTATCGAGTAATTATGCATTAAAGCAGATTTCTTATGCCCGAAGTGTATACCTATATATATGGAAACGGTATGCTTATACACGTGAACTTGAGTCTTCAATTACTCGATAACTGTGTAGAAGAAAATTCTGAAAAAATTTGTATTGTCAAATTTGGCACTGAACAAATATGTTCACCAAATTTTATAAAATTCTTAACTTTTTGAAATTTGTTGTGTTTTTAACATGGCTTAAGCATGGCAACATTGTATCGCTTGTACCGAAACTCCTTAATCCAAAAGAATATGCTCACTAAATTCGATGAGCGAATTTGACATCATTCGATTGCGAATGAAAAAAAGATAAAGAAATTTCTCCTATTATTATAAGAATAATGGATAAAGAATTTTATATTCAATCCTAATTCGCCAGACATCATTGATTACCATAATTCTTCTTTTTTTTTTTTTTCAACGTTCTTGCCGCCAGTATACTTTGACATTTCGAATAAGTAGGAATCAGCGAGAAAAAAAAAACATTGGCTCCCTGTCGAAATCAACGACGTTGCCAAATAGCGTCGATGAGCATTAAAACGAAAATGCAAAGTTAATTTTCGACGAAACAAATTTCTTACGAATACACCGCAACGAATGTCGAAAAGAATCACAATTTTTTCTTCTTCTCGATACCTCATGTATTCATTTATTATTCAGCAAAGAGACAAAAAAAAATATATAACAACGGTCAACAGTTTTTATTATATTTCATTTCACACGTATTTCGTTTTACGTTTCTTTCGTTATACATTTATTTCACGCCTGTTTTCCACATTTTTCTTGACAACCGTTTTTAAAAATTTTTTTTCGCCTATGACGAAGTGTCTCCGGTTACCCGAGTTTCTCAGGTTTCTCCAAGGATCGTTTATTCCTTCAGAGTAGAGAAGAAACACGACCAGGTTTCTCCCTTTTCCCTCTCCTCTGCCCCTCCTCTGCCCCTTTTTTTTTCTCACTCATCCCAGAAAAGTCGACACGCCAGGTTAATCCGCCTCTCTTTTTTCGTAATCTTTTCATCTTCCACTTCGTGGACCATTGAATCTATCCTCATTTTCTATCGATCGAACCTTTTTTACGCGCGTATACTCACATTGATATACTACGATACAGATTCTCTCCAAGGATCCAGGGAATTTTTATAGCTACGAACCAAAAAATTCTCAATATATTTGTCCCTGCACCTGCACCTGAAAATGCATTCCTGAAATCTCCCATGAACTGGGGAAAACTCTTGACCGCATGATCCCATATAATTGGACGATAAGTGGTGGGTGAAACAATTTTTTTTTTTTTTTCTTTTGCAATTGCAAATTTGATTCAGCTTATTCGACAAACAAACAAACAAAACTTTTAGATCTGCATTCTTATCCAATCACCTGGAATTTCGTTCGATAAACGATTTTTTTCGTTTCAAAAATTCGTTTTTACCGAGCAGACGAGGATTTCTTGACAAAATTAATTAATCGAGAGATTTGAAACGTGACAAATACGCCGAATGATTGACACAAAAACTTGTGCTTTCTCTCGAACTTCGGAGTCATCGGTTAATCTTTTTATTTTTATTCCAATGAAATAAATAAAAAAGAACAGCTTTCCAAATGGTGTGTATCGGTTAAGAGACGAGCTAGAGCTAACCTGATTGAGGGAAAAGAAGAGGAGAGCAAAAGAAATAAAAAAGATTGAAGTTGAAAAAAAAAAGGAAGAGAGAGGAGAGAGAGAGAGGGTCTCTCCGGTTGGGTGACCGGTGGCGCCGCTCAACGGCGCATTGGCATTGGATGAGAGAGCCTAGAGTTTGTAACATCGAGGACGTTAACCTTTTTTCGTGACTTCGCGGCCGAGTATTCCCAGAGTTTATATATTTTGCCTCTCTTTTTGATACGATTTGTAAATTATGAAATGCCATAGGCCTCCATGTATTTGCACACTAATAATATCTTATTAACCTATCAATAATCATCGTTGCATATTTTACTTCATTTTTTTTTCTTTTTAGATACAAATATCAAACGATATTTATTATTTTTTTGTTTTTTTTTTCTATATTATTCTATAATTGTTCATAGAAATTTCATTATTTTCGTATATTCATTCATAGAAGTCTGCTGGTACCGATCCCTTTGAAAATAATAGTTCGAACCACCTCGCCTGGTGACAGCTGCAATAATCAATTTTTCGCAAACCATAAATACAAATTGAATGTAAAAAAAATATAAAAAAAAAAAGGTCGACAGTCGACTTCATATATAATATCATTTTATCAACTTTTACAATGATTGAGAATTTTTTTTCGTGTCATTTTGATATTTAAAAAATGTACGATTATTCCATATCTGAACGATACAGACTCGAAAATAAAGGTCACGAGTCTCGTTTCCGAGCGGCTTTTACTCCCCCGTTATCGTCTTTGGATCAAAAGACTCGGTTATCTTTTTCTTTTTTTTTTTTTTTTTTTTTTTTTTTTTTTTTTTGTACAAAAATAGCCCTTTTTGTCAAGGAATAACGTCTTTTTTCGAGGCACAAGACATTATTGCGATGCTGCTTACGAAAAGTAGCATGTTTTCATGCTTTAGAGATAGGAATCTACTTTTCGTAAGCAGCGTCGATTGGTTGTAACGAATGTCAATTGTGTTACAAATAGAGTTGAAAATAGAAAATGCTGAATAAGTATTTTGGCTATTGAAGAAAAGTCATTAGGAGTATAATAAAAATGAGGGACTTTGGATTTAATGCTCTTTCCATGTTTTCGACGATTCGGTGCAAGGAGCATTGGCCCTAATGAGGTCATCGATGGATCTTATGTACGGAAATTATATAGCTCTTTATAATCGTCGTAGAAATGGTGCAGCGTCATTAGCAGAACGATTAATATTCATTTAAAAAGAAATTTTCTCGAGTTCAGAGATTTGCGTGGTGAACAGAGACGATAACGAATGAGTCGGTAAAACAAATATACAGCGATGGACGAATCTCGATAGTAGATAGAAAAAAACATGCATTTTCCATGAGTTTTCATTTAATATGCTCGAAGATTCTGTAGCCTTTTATTCTAGGACCAGACGAGAACGATACACCGAGAGAATGAAAAGGGTAAAATCTCAGAGACATTGACGAAGGAGAATAACCCGATTGTCAGGTGTGCATCGTCGGATGAGCACCAACGGGACATTCCAGTCTCGCTTCCCGTAGAGGCATTCCGATCATTTTATTTTTAAAGTAACTTATACACACGAAATTGACCAAAATTTTATGCGCTGAATTAACTCGAGAATTTGGGACGTTCGTGTTGGGGGGCAATGATTAAAAGAAGAAAGAAAAAAAAGGCTTATCACACCAAAATTGAAAATAATAAACAATACGAATTATTAAGAATTAAGTACAATCGAGTTTCAAATCCATTATCGTGAGAAAATAAGAAATATTTGAACTGCCTCGTCGCGACGCATATTGTGAAGCTAAAAATTTGTCGATCCAGCGGTATAATAAATAACTCGAGGTCTTAAATTACCGAGCACAGCGAATTCTCGGTTAATGCTTCGAAGAGATATAAGAGCTGAACGAAAAAACAAAACGAAAGGAAACGAAATGGTTGATTAAGAAAGAAAATGGAAATTTTCTTCTCGAGCCAACGAATGAAATTTTTCGATTACACGATCCCTTAATAAACAATGATAAAACAGCAATTCACGTCGTAGGCGTGACCCAACCGAGTCAATCAAAGTTCTTAAAAAAACGTCGGCAAAAGTACTCTTTGATCGTGAAAACAACGAACGACGAGTTTATAATTTAGCTGAGAATATTTTTTAAAGAATTTGCATTAAAATTTATTGATCATTATTCACTCGTTCATTCGTTTATTTTTATATTTCGTCACGAAGCATTTCACAATTCGAATTCTTCTCTCGGGCAGATATAACATTTTTTTTTTTTTTTTCTTACAAAGTATTACAAATACGTGCTATAATGAAATTGTATTTTCAAACACGAAAACGTGCTTTTTAAAATAAATTGAAAAACAAAACAAAAATAATCAGTACGATAATGTATTGACAGTTGTATTATTTTTTTCTCATCAGCGTTTCCTCGTTTTTCGACACCGTAGCGCAGGTTTTTTCGTTCAATTATTCGTCGTTTCGTTTCCTGAAATCTCTTGAGCTTCCTTGCTGCTACAGTGCTCGAATCATAAATACTACCGAACGCGACGATAAGATAATAAAAAAAAAGCAGCAGTAGATTTTAATGATCGTGACGAGTCGAAGAAAAACAAAATCCACAAATTCCTTCTCAATGGGGAAAAAAAAAAAAAAAAAAACACGTTAGGATTGAATATTTCTCGCTTGGAATAATGGAAAGTCAGCAGAAGGAAAGGGAGACGAGAAAAAAAATGGAGCAAGAAAAAAGAAAATAGGCTCGAAAGTATTGCGTACAGTAAAGACGATCAGACGGCTTAGGCGCTCGAGGGGAAGTTGTGTGGCGTCTTTGACCTTGGAGAACACGAGTTCCGCATTGCTGGAGCGTGGCTCGAGGGACGTTTCGATCCTTCGAGCCATACAAATACCTCCGAGGTAGTGGTATCCTCTATATAATCTTAGAACAACCACATCTCTCCTCTGCTTTCACGCTTATAGAAGCCACCGACTTTACTCCGCGAATGTGTCTGCAGACCAAGAGAAATAACGAGATTAATGATTAAATTAAAATGGCGATAGATTTTTTATGATTTTCGATAATTCATGTAGGTCCGGCCAAGGCAACGGGAGTTCATTGAGCTTAGATATAGCTGTTGAATCCGTATCGACTCGTCGTGGCTGTTTATCTTCACAAACGCTTTCACTATCCGTTGAAAAACAGTGCTCTGCAAGTTCGTAAATTGAAATCATTAATCAGGAGCCCTCAAGAGATTTTTCCAAGCCTCTCGAACCTTCCAGACCCGTGAACTCCTCCGCGTCTGCAGTCTGGAATTCTGACCGGTTAATTCTCCAGCCATGAAACGTATTCCCGATTAATTAACGCAATGGAATAACGTTGTATGTCGGTACTCAATTTGGAAGCCATTAGAACTGGCCAAGAATAGGTGGCCTTCAACTTGACCGTTTCATCGAGAGCGGCACATTGCCCTCGTACTCGTTCCCATTCTGTCCAGGAATTGCGACGATGTGTTAATTTCAAATGTTACGCGAGTTAAGCAAACCTGCTGGACAGTCTATTCGGGGAGTTAGGAAAGGTTCGTTGCCTCTATTTGTCTTTTACCTCGCCGGTGAACGCTCACCGGTTGAAGGATCCTGCATAAACTATGCGGTAATACGCGCGCGTCTGGCTGTGTCTGGTTTATCAATAGGTTTCTCTCGCTCTCGCTCTGGTTGCCCCCCTCCCCCCCCCCCCCCCCCCCCCCCCCAAGCTTCGCTTGTTCCGTGCTGTGACGGGCGGCAACGTTGACCAGCGGGAGCCTAGTTTGGGTGAAGCGAGAGGTCGATGATCCCTATGGCTGCTCTGGCTACCTCTGGATTGCTGGGCAGCACGTCGTTTCACTGCTTCTGATCCTTCCAACGGATAAAAGCCTACATTCCTGTTACTCTCGTATTACAATGATTCGCAAACTTTTTTATTGCCACGATTAAACGTTAAAGAAAAGCTTTTGATTCCGTTTGTAAAACTTTTCATTTAAATCATCCTGAGTATTCGATGATCAGTCAGAATTTGTCATTATTGTTCAGGCCCTCGGACAGGATGTCTTGATGGCGACGAGGGAAGAAGAATGGGGAAACGTGCTGTGCCTACGAGAAAAAGGCACCCTGGGGGTAGTCCTCCGCGATCGGTTGATGACCGATGCTGCTTTGGGTGGCACCAGACCCATCAAGTCCGAGCACAGTTACAGCCTGTTGGCTTGTAGTCCACCGGCCAGTCCTGTTGCTCCTGAAAGTAACCGGCACACACCACATTCCGTTTCCATCGAAGGATTCACCGGCTCGACATGTTCATCCGGGGCAATCAACTCGAGCAGCAACATGGCCGATCATCACAAAAGCTTAGGGCTTCGCAGTCGAATCGATGGTACGAATTAGGAATATTTTTTGATCTAAATAATCCGGAGGTCTAATATGATTCAGGGGCCTTCCGGGCGACGTTTGAACTTGTTCAGAAATCTCATTGTTGCTCATTTAGATATGGAGGAAGAGTGTTACCCGGCAATATCAATGGGAACTGCCTCCGGACGTCCCTGCTCATCACCATCCCCGACCCAGTCTCCCTCCGGACCAGTTGGACTCGTAACCCCGAGACTTCGGTCAATGCCGGAAGAGAACGACTCCGTCGATATAAAGGGCGAGCCTTTGAGTGCTCCAAACAGCCCTGGTGAATCGGTGGTCTCTTGCCAATTGGTCGACGATAAAACCACTATAACTGTTGTTGCTCCGCACAGTATACACATTACCAGGAATCATCTGCTTCACCAGATAAGCGACAGTGAGGATGACGAGGAAGAGTACTATCAGGTGATTATCAGATTTCATCAAGTTTAAGCTTCGTTCGAATTCGAATCGTTTCAAGATCTAACGAACCACCAATCACTTGTTCTAGAGCATGGAATTGGATGATTTCGATGTTAAATGTGAAGGGAGCGAAGCCAGTGTTGACGGATCGCGACAAGGGCTTCCACCGACTCCTCCCAGCAGCGCCAGCTCAGACAGCGAAGGCACAGCTTCCGCTTCATGCTCGCCGGAACGCCGCGAAAGCTCTTCTGGTCACGTACAAAATCTTCGGGGTCTACTCGCTCCAAGACTCTACGTCACCAACGGCAATCACGCTCACGCTACCAGACAACCCATACACACGTCACTAATATCATGCCAACCGGTGAGTGAAGAAATAGTGGGATGATGACAGCTCGGCTTACAGCAAATCTGATGAACTTCCTGTCTTTAACTTTGCTATTATTGCAGAAGGGATCCACGGGAATTTTGACCCTTACGGATGAGGAAAAAAGAACTCTCATTGCCGAAGGTTATCCCATTCCAACGAAGCTACCACTCACCAAACAAGAGGAGAAATCCTTGAAAAAAGTTCGCAGGAAAATCAAGAATAAGGTTAGTTTGAAAACAGCTTTTTGTATAAAAGTATTTTCACATGTTGATTCATTGTTACATTCTGATCATTCGTGAGGCACAATAAAGTTGATGTTACTCTTCTCTGTCGTAGATATCCGCCCAAGAATCGAGAAGAAAGAAAAAGGAATACATGGACGGTCTTGAGAGGCGAGTTACGACATTGACCAATGAAAATTCATCCTACAGGGATCGCCTCTCAACCTTAGAGGACGCTAATCGCGAGCTCATGCTCGAACTGCAACGCTTACAGTGTCTCCTCGAATCGCAGTCTTCCTAAATACTTATTTTTTTTTTTTTTTTTTTAATTTAAAAAATCATTTATCAGCGCGTTTCAATCATTCCCCGCTGCCAAAGGAATTCCCGAGAGTCTTCCCTGTCCACGTTGTATTTAAGCAGCGAATTTTGATCCATTTCACTCTTTATTTTAGTGATAAATTATCAATTCAAGCCGGGTATCGTCTGTCAGGAAACTTCGTTGAATTATGTTGTTTAAAAGTGTGTGCCTGCAGCGGCTCAGTGTATTTACAAAGCGTTCCTTTGCAGACAAAGAAATTATTGAATATTCCACAAAAATAGACGTTTGCCAGACACTCTGAAAGAGAAGCTCTCTGTTTCATGGCACAAGCCACATTGATAGCTTCGAAACATCAAGTTTTTTTTTGACGCTGATGTTGCTTATGATTTGCACATAAAATAAGAATTAATTTTTTTTCTAAATTTTGCTACACGAAATGATTGAGTACAGTGAAGTTCAGAACTGTTGAAATTTCACTTTCGTCAATTTGCTGCTCCGAAAATTTTTGACCAACTTAAAATAAAAACCAAAAATCTAGCTCGTAACGAACTTTCACAGCTCTCGAATGCGATTTGTTACATTAAAAATGGCTGATCCGGTCAAATTTTTCGAGTCATTGAAAAAAATCATCGTGCTTCATTTCTTATGGACCTGGCGCCAAATATATGTTGTTCTTGTCCAAAGTGTCAATAATCTCTGAGGATAATTCGTGCGAAAGCTGGTCACGTTACAATTTGACCTTTTGCCAACGAATTTTAACGACTGTGAACGAATTTATTGAATTCGTCCAATGGCTGATAATCCTTATGTTACTTTATGCTTAAATCTATCAAAAAATGTGAAGGCTTCAAGAGATGTATACATATATTTTTGTTTCGACGAAGTTTTACATTTAAACGAGAAATCGTTAAATTTCAGATTGATATATCTAACGTTTTTTTTTTTTTTAGTATTTATAGGAAAATTGTACAAATTCTATAATGACACGACGTGTCGTTGAAGTTTTCACTGGAATTCACTGAAATCTTAAATTTATACAGATTTATATAATTTTTCGATCGAAAGACAAAAAATATTTTTCAATCTCCCTATTTTAGGAATAAAGCATTGTACGAGGCATTTCATTCCAACTCGATCTACCTTTCCCCTGTTACATCTTCAAATTTTTATCGAATTAAATTTTGTTTTTGTTTCTTTTTTCTGTGGAAATCTACGTCTCTCGCAGCATTTCTAAGACTATTTTTCAATTAAAAGAAAATACAAATCAAAGTGCAAATTAGAAAATAACATTTGAAAATGGAGGAAAGTAATGCTCGAAAGTTTTCGAGCATTAGAGAAGTAGATCGAGTCGGTTTGTTAATTTCCTGAATTTTATTTCGTAATGTTGTTGCGAATGAATTTATACTAATGAGAAGAGTGATTTAATCTCTAGTTAGGCTAAAAATTTTGGGGAAACGTGTTTTTTCTTGATACAATAATGTTTATATTTCGACCAAACTTTGTATTTTATCGATACGAATTGATTATGAGTGTGCTTACGGAATTATTGATTATTTTATGGATACAAATATTAATTTGTACAACGTGCAACGAAAAGCGAGCGATATGGAGAACAAAAATGAGTCCATGCTCTCAAATTGCTCGCTATCCTTCGATCCGTCCACGAAAGGTGATCGGATCTCCAATTCATTATATTTATATGTGTGTATATATGTATACGTATATGAAGCGTTCGATGTCAAATCCATGTCGCAGCTCCGATCAATTTTCTATTTGGCGATTTTTCTTTTACATCACTGTTATCAATTAGAAAACCATGCCCTAAGTTTTTCTGTGTGACGAATTGAAACTTTCGCAACTAAAAAATCATCGAATTTCCATTTGATGCAACATTCAAAAGAGAAAATTTGATTTTTTGAACAATTTTAGTCATGTTAACGTTCTGGAATGAAAATTCAGTATATTTTAAATTGATCGGGGCGATTTGACGTGAAAAATCTCGTATATATTATTGTTTCTGTAACTTTTTGCACTAAATAGGTGCGGGAATATGTGCAATTTTTACCAAGCGCCTGAACGAATTATTCTCGAATAATTGTTTGATTCTTTTAATTATTCTTCGAGCAAAACGATAATAGTTCGTGGCATATTTCGTTACGGTACATTTTATGCCGAACGATTTTTCTATTTACTTTTTAATCGTTTATAAAGAAAGCTGAAAATTCGAATCGACGATCCAAATAAAAATGCGTTGATATATGTAGCTATTAATTATTGTAGACAAGTGAATTTTTTCATTCGACGAAAGATAAAAGAAACATTCGTCATGAATCCAAGACCAGAAGATATATGTACATATTTTTTTTCTTGGAGTGCTGCCAAATATTCGAAAAATTAGAGCAAAGTAACACCGTCCAATCGTCGAAATAAGGATAATTGATTCTGGAAAATCATTGAAAAAATGCCTTCAAATAAATTTCAAATATATTTTATAAAAATATATATATAAATATATGTAAAAGCTGTTTTCTGCAGTTTTAGAAATTTTCCAAGATTTCTAACATTTTTAAACGACACACGATTCTTCAATATCTTTCCGGAGTTTTCGAGAATTCTTTGTTTTTTCTATTAAGACATCCTCCGTTTATTCGAGAGTCGAAAAGACAGATATTTATGGTGCGTTTCGTGGCTTGAGATCAACGATAAATGCCACTGTCCTCGTCACATTTCAACCGGTTAACTGGTAAGCTTTCATCAGTTTTCATTCCAAAAACTTTTCAACCCGAAAAGTATTTCATCAAAAAGTTTTTCTCAAAAATAATCATACGTGACGTCATTCTGAGACCAAAATTTTGGAATTTTACATACACCGATACATTTTTCTCTTGGATTAAGGAGTTTTGGTACAGGCGATACAATGTTGCCATGCTAAACCATGTTAAAAACACAAAAAATTTCAAAAAGTTAAGAATTTTATAAAATTTTGTGAACATATTCGTTTAGTGCCAAATTTGACAATACAAATTTTTTCAGATTTTTCTTCTACACAGTTATCGAGTAATTGAAGACTAAAGTGAGACGTGTATAAGCATAGCGTTTCCATATATATAGATATACGCTTCGGGCATAAGAAATCTGCTTTAATGCATAATTACTCGATAACTAAGTAGAAGAAAATTTTGAAAAAATTTGTCTTTTCGTACTTTATGTTGAAGAACATTATCACCAAATTTCATTAATTTCTTAACATTTTGCCTTTTGTATCGAAACTCCTTAAGCATCTCAAGACACGGTTCTGTAAAAATTTTTGTGAAAATCGATTGAAAATTGAGAAAGTTATTGAAATTTTGTACATATAAGATACAATACCAGTCAACCGGTTAATCGAGTGTGCCTAGGTAGAATAGTTATGAAACAAAAAATCATTATTGTAAATAATAGAAACGAAGAAAAAAGAAATTTATGTATACGAATACGAATATATTATTATTAAATTACAGAAATATAAATAAGTATAAATATATATATTTGATGGAAATTTTGAACGAGTGAAGATCGAGGGTTGAATTGAATGAGCCCTCAAAAATTGCTGACTAAGGGTTCGGGTTAAAGAAAACAAAGCTTAACTTAATTTGTTTGAAATGAAGCAGAATTGCTTTCTTTTTTTTTTTGTCAGAGATGAAAAGTCACTGATATCGAATACTGAGTGTGTTGTATGCGACAATAATGAATAAACACGTGTGTGACCTAATATTGTTATTCTCATTTATACATCCATATAGCGAAGACGTACGATGTTCTTAGGCCTTCACCTTCCATACTTCTGAGATTCCTTTCGATTCCACTACAATTGTTTACTCGTCACCCTGTCAAGAGATTCCACCATCGAATTTTCCCATTTTGTTCTTAAGCGCGATAACGAAGGAGATCGAATTGAAGATAAATTAAATTAGCGACTTCATGAGATTCAGGAGGGTGCGATATATTGAGCGATCGTTTTCAATGGCCTACGTGTATTCTTACTAATTCCACTCGTATTTATTCATGCGGAATATTCAAGAGAGAGAGAGAGAGAGCTACGAGAAAACTTGAGATTTTCGTTTATTCATCGATAAAAACCACATTTGTTGAAAATGTTTTATTTTTTTTTTTATCATTTAATTTTTGAGAGCTTTTTATTCTTATCAATCTAACGCAACTTCCTCGATTCCTGGCTCCTCGCGAACTCTACTCTCAAGCACGTTCAGGCTGACTGGCGAGTCAATGTCAATCATTCTCTCCTCAGCGATCGTTTTCTCCAAAGTAGTTTCACGTTTCGATCGATAAAGTGGATTTTTGAATCTTTTCGACGAACCCGGATGATCGAGATCGTCGTCGTCGTCGTCTTCGCCGACGAGACTTTCCTCGATCGCTGGTAAAGCATCCTCGTCAATCGTAACATCACCTTCTGGAACATTTTCGAAACGAGCGAAACCGAATTTTCTCGAATTTGGTCCCACTTCCGGTGCTCCGGATACCCGAACCGATAACCAAGCTTCTCGCCATCCTGACGCGAGTCTGTAATCAATGATTTTATATATTTGTAATGTTCATCAATTTTCAGGACTTCGGAAGAGTTGATTTTCAATATTTTTATATATTTCAAGAATCTTCGTACAAAGAAAGATTGAAACAACGATGGAAAAAAAAAATATATCAAACTTCCATCATTCCCTAAATAGATATTAGAAAAAAAGCTCCATTTATACGGATATTGATTTTATCATTTTTCATCGTCAGGGTACTCGTCTTCACGACGTCGTTCTTGGGGCAATAAAAATAAATTTTTTGTCATCCTCACGAGGGAGCTCAATATTGTGAATTTTTAATATTATTTCACAAAAATTGGTATCGATGCATCAATAAAAACAGTGAGCGACCGCGATATGTCAAAAAAATGTGTGCGAAAAACGCCATCTCTTCTTGGTCCCGCATGGAAAAATGAAATGATTAATTCAAAAAATATTTATTCCCAACAAACATTAGGCTACAGCGTTCTGAATAGCCGCGATCGAAAGAAAAAAATAAATAAAAAATACGTGAACCCGCGGAATCAATCAAAACGTTGTTAGTTGAAAAAAAATATTTTTTTTTGCAACAGTTTTTCGAGAGTTTCCAAAAATCGTTCGAATCTCTCGGCTTCTGATGCGAAGAGTCTGCGGCACTCGATCGTCCTCGACGTTCTAGTATACGTAAACGTACTTTAAACGTAATTGTCGACTGTCGCTGCCGCGACTTCAGTAATTATTTATAGCTGAATTGAAAAAGTGTCCAAAAAATAAAATTTATTTGGCCTCTCACAGGCGTTCGACCCTTCGGTGTGCTACAAAGTGCCGAGCTCTTTAACCGTGTTTATATTTCAGTTGAATCAAATAAATTTCGAAATTTTTTATGATTACCGATTCAACGATAGCGAAGCATCGTCGAAGGTTATCTATTTTCAATAGACATTTATGAAACGGTGAGCAAGATGAAATGTCTATTTAACCATTACGAAATGGCGCGTCAGAACGTCAGAAATAATTGAATTCAGTTATAACAGTAGAACTTGAGCTGCTGTACCACCTGTTAGGCGTTCGTGAAAATTATGCATAACGACCAGATTTTCATAGCTTCCTGAGAACATGGTATAATATTGCCGAGTATTGTAGAATTCCGGCTTTGGAGAAGGAACATTTAACGGTGAGGCAATTCCGGCGAGAAGAAGGGGGGTGATTTCAACTTTCCCTCTCGACAATTTTCCTCCGAGTCCCTATATTCTCCTCGTATAAGTCTGAGTAAAACGAACCGTTGCCTCGATTCTCCTTCCAGTAAAATAATAAACTGTTTTCTACTGGGGCTACTGGGGAGCGCGGTGCTAATTAAATGGTACAACGACCTGACTATTGTTCCTGAGAGAGCCCGAAGAGTCTTTACTCTCGTCAATGTCTGTTTCGTGAATAAACGCTACGCCAGTTTTCATATTGGATTAAAACTGACGCTGCTCCGCCGAACTGTCTCACCGAAGGGTTGTTGCAAATTATTTTTCACACCGACGAAACGTTGAATTACTGAAAAATAATCACTATTATTTCGGCACAAGCTGCTCTATACTCGTAGCTCTAATCGTACTATTCGTGCTCCAATATATTTACGAAAAATCTTATTCACATGTTTTTTTTTCATGGATTTCAGGGATTCTGTATGACTTCAAGGAGATTGGCTACACGCAACGATGTTGCCATGTTAAAAGCATAGAAAATTCGAAATGATCAGAATTCAATGAAATTTGGTGAGCATATTTCTTTTGGATTAAATACGAATATAGAAATTTTTTAAGATTTTTCTTCTACATAGTTTTCGAGTAATTTAACACTAGAGTTTACATCCGTAAGCATAGGATTCTGATATATATAGGTATATCTTTTGCATATTGTAAACTCCAATTATTCGACAACTATGTAGACGAAAAATTTGAAAAAAATTTGTGTCATTGGATTTGATGCTAAAGAATGTTATCACTAAATTTTATTAAATTCTTATCATATTGTCGTATGCAGCCACCCTCCTTAATTCGATTAAATAACTGAGCCATCGATTGAAATCCATCGAAATTTTCGTAATTAATGTTTTATTCGATCGATCGAAAGTCAATAACCGCGATGATAAAATTTGAAATAATTCGTCGACAATCTTTGAAAACAGTAACGAAGGTAATCGGCCATTAAAGTGTTGTACAAAATATTCCCTGAAACAGCGAACCTACTCAAACGCATATACCGTCGTTCATACGCAGTTTAATTACTTTTCCCTCTCTCAGAATTTGAGTATATCTACAGAAACGTGTGCATATGCACTCGAGAGAGCTTCGCAGGGAGTGGTAATAGTCAGAGAGAGACAAAAAGAGAGGGAGAGAGATAGAGAAACATGGAAAAGCCAATAATAGGCAGACGTAGATTGGCCAAGTAGATGTCATGACAACTACTATCTCCTCTCATTCCCTCTCTCGTTGAATACACCATGAGTTCGAGTGGCGTAACGAAAATATGAAGACTAAACTCTTGTACGCGTGCGGATGATAATGGCTCTCGAATGAACATGTTTGTACCATGCAGACGTAGAAAGTTGATAGTATATCGACAATAAAGGAGAAGAATAAAAAAACACCATTGAAAACTGCATTGTAATGGCAAAGTTCGTGGTCGTTGAGCGAGCTCTTGCTACCCAGGAAAAAGCACTTGATTCTCGTTAAATTCCCATCTCGAGACTCCATCCGAGAAGCAACACGTGCAAAAGCAAATATCCGTTCTTACATTTTCAACAGAACTCGAGTTTACACGTTTTCCAAGTATAAAATTATTTTTTTTTCTGATAAAAAAAAGAAATAAAAATTAGGAAAAAAATATATTTCGAATACTTACTCCGTGTACGAGTAACCGAAGTAGGGAAACGCAGCGAGCATAACGAGCACCAGAATTACAGGGACTCCGAACACGAGCACGAGTGTCGCGCTTAAAGATGAATCTTTGCGCGCAGCACCACTCGTCTGACTGTCCAAGAGACTGTTGCCGTTGCCTAAAATGAGATAAATCAATTGAGTTTAGAACGAAGCAGCACGAATATTTCAAAGAGAACATTTTTTCTTCACTCGTTTCCCCAAGCCAAATCGTTGATATTTTTGTCAATTAGTCATTGCTAGAGCACTGCGATAAGGTGCAGTTTCTTCCAGTCACTGACAAAATCGCACTTATCGGTTCTGATATCGGCAAGGATACATTGTAGAAAAAAAAAAAAAAATAGTCGGGATTTTTGTCAGAAAAATGTCCGTATGCTTCACTACCGACTTTACTTCTAGAATAGCCTTATCGTATACGAGAAAAGTTGTGAAAAAAATATAGTATCAAACCTATCAACACGTCGGAGAGAATATCAACGGCTTCCTGGCTATTTATTCCGTTGTACGCTCCTTTCTCGGCTACCAAGACTTCGGTGTTGCCATCCCACTTTTTTCTAATGTGCCACGATACAACATCACGATAATTTTCCAAAGCCTTGTTCACCCAAACCTCGATCTTATGCAAGGAAACTTTGCTCGACAGAGCCACTCTACCCCCGCAATAATCGCAGCAGTTACCTTCCACCTGCAATTTCTCACTCATCGATATTAATTTTGTTTTTCTTCACACTTTACTTGCGAGCGAAAATATGTTTTTCGAGTTTATTTTTATCCTATTTCAAAAAATCTAATTTACAGGAACTTTTTTGTTTTTTCTTAATATTCTTCTTCAATTTATCTGTTTTTTTTTTTTTTTTTTTTTTTTTTTTCAATGCTAACCTGGAGTGGATATTCGCATGCAGGAAAATCACATTTTTGAGCCTGCCACATGTAGTTGCAAACTTCCTCCGCGACTGCTTCGTCCTGACCACTGTGACACGTGCAGTCGTTACAAACCTGTAGCATAGACGGTGCATACCTGTTGTCCAATCGATAAAAGGTTCCATATTCATTAAAAAATTGAACAAACTTCTTTTCGTTCGAAAAGTTCGAATTTTTTTTTTTTTTTTTCAATTTTATTTTATAGTTCTTTCGTGCACCTTTTTCCGGTTTTTACTAAGCTATTTTCATCGTTTTCATTGCACTCAGAAAAACTATTAAGAATCTGTGCTGACCCAGTCAATGATATTTTCCCGGTTTTAGCATCAGAATAAACGATATATTTTTATGCACGTTTTTTTTTAAGCATAAAATCAATGAATTTACAACTGCATCAAGATTTTTCTTTTTACTTTTCTTTTTTTTTTATTTTTTCTCTTTTTTTTTACTTTTCGTTTCTTCAGATTTTTTACTTTTTTTTTCTTTCATTTACTTTTCTTCACATTTCGCTCTGCAATAAGTATTTTTATTTTTTTTTAAATTATTTCTGCGTAAGCGCCTGTGAATTTTGACGGGACTATTCGATTATTTTAACTTCATTCGAATCTTATGAATGATTAAAAATAACTTTTTTTTTATTTACGTGACGGTTAAACGGCTTTCGGTAAATTCTCGTGTTTCGCTATTCAGCTGTTTCCATTCCCAACGATTGAGAGTCGTTGTTTCATCGGCGATCCTCACCGCTTGGACATGCACATCAACCGTCGGTAACGCTAAACTCAATGCACGTTTTTTGCTTGGTAATACAACGATATCATTGTCGCAAGGGATTCTCTCGGCATGAGGCGTCGCGGGGGTGTAACCATCCCAATTGTCGGGATCGATCCACATGTAAATACCTTTTTTCGACCATTGAACGTTTTTCAATTTTTTTTTCGATCCCGAAAACTAAAAATTGTATTATACGATTAATCAATCGTTGAGGATCGATTGGGATGATTTTTTTTTTCACATTTTTTAGTCACAGTGAACATGCAACATTTTTTTTTCAAACTACTGTATTCCAGCCTAGTAAAATAAATGCTCAATTTTCGCAGTACATTAAATCCATCGTTGCGGCTAATTGTTTAGGAAGCGAAAAAACTTTCAGTCAACAAGTTGCTATTACTTTAGAGGAAAAAATTCAGAATTGCGTTGAAATAGTAAAATATAAAAATAATGAAATACTAAAATACTTTGATGGACGTATTCAACTTAACTGTATCGTTCATCACTTTCAACAAAGTTTTGCGTCGGTATAAAGAAGTTTTGTTGTAATTATATAAATTTTTGACGCCTGAACGATATAATTTCGTTTAAGGAGGGTGGCTACATACGACAATATGATAAAAATTTAATAAAATTTAGTGATAACATTATTTAGCATCAAATGCAATGACACAAATTTTTTCAAATTTTTCGTCTACATAGTTGTCGAATAATTGGAGTTTACAATATGCAAAATATATACCTATATATATCAGAATCCTATGCTTACGGATGTAAACTCTAGTGTTAAATTACTCGAAAACTATGTAGAAGAAAAATCTTAAAAAATTTGTATATTCATATTTAATCCAAAAGAATATGCTCACCAAATTTCATTAAATTCTAATCATTTCGAATTTTCCTATGCTTTTAACATGGCAACATTGTTGTGTGTAGCCAATCTCCTTAATACGTCCAACAAAATATTTGAATATTTCACCAAAATTCTGTTCTCAAGTGCACTTGTAATCAATTAATTATCGCGTGAATCTATAATTATTGATATTTTTCAAGGTTGTGAAGACGAGCTGTTCTTCATAAATTCACCTTCCCCGTGTTAAAATCAATGTGCGAAAAATTGATTTGATTTTGTCATGGATTCGTTGAAATTGTGAAATGAGAATAGAAAAAAATAATAAAAAAATACGTAAAATATATAAATAATATCCTATCAATCCGATTCTTTTGAAGTTTATCGACATTATATGGTGGAATGAAAAGAATAAAGCAATTGAGATCTCGAAAATATCGCGTTATCAGCAATGTTTTCTTGAACTTGCCATTAAAACTCCGTTCAGGCCAAGACTCAAAGATCCCTCCCGAGGCAAATATATTTCAGCAATTTCGAGATTACCGGTATTCGGTAGACCAACCGTGTGCCAAGTATCCTCAGGAAAAATGGCGCGACTATCAGCATCGGGCAAAAGACCACCGATCCAATTGCTTTTGGTTTTCCACTCGAGATCGGGCAGCCAATGTTTTTCGTTGCCCAGACTAATTTTTGACGTCAGAAGAAGAAGAAATATTCTTACGAAAAGTATTTTTGTCACAGCCATTGTGTGCCCTATTTTTTTAAGTTTTAATTATCTCATTAACCGTTAAAAAAATTATTATGATTTTTGAATTTTGTTCATTATTTCTCCGGACATGTTTCTACTTAAACCTTTTTAAATGAATTATCTGTACATAGAAAAAAATGAAAATAAAAATTGAATTTTCAAATTATTGCTCAATCGAGTAAATACGTTTTTTTTTGTTATATATTTTAACATTTAGGCTCGAAGTCTCGCGATCGACTAAAGAAAAACACAGACTCGGTGGGCGTTGTTCAACTATCGAGGGATTTCCCAGAGGGATTTATACGATGCCATATGTGTGTTCGTCCCTATTGCCTTTCGTCGTACATCCATTATTAAATGAATTCGAAATGAAAAATCGAAACTCGTGAATATTGAACGACTACGGAAGAACTCAGTGTAATTTCCGATATCCATGAAAAAATAAATAAATAAATAAAAAATCAAATATGTACCAAAAATCCTGTTTCAACGATTCATCCTGATGTGAAAATTTACCTTTTTTATCGTCGATTACTATTTATTCAAATTGAAACCACAAATAAAAAAAAAAGTACGTATGACATTGGGACTTATATTGCAACGAACGATGTCACTTTGCGAAACGTTAGAATTCCACACAGTATATTTTAACATTATTATTATACATCATCGAAATTCACAGGGTTCGTATATGTTTGCTCGTTTGTTTGGTTGTTTTTTTTTTTATTTTTTATTTTTTTATTTTTATTTCATTATTATAGTGGTATACAGATATAATAAAATCTCACCTTTATATTTGCAGACAGTATTTTTAATTAACACACATCGATGAGATAAATACAGATATATTGACGATTAGGGTTGTTTTTTTTTTTTTGTTTTTTTTTCAGATTGAGGAATTGATCGATCGATTGATCGAAGGCTCGTAAGTACAGGGGTGCAGCAGTGAGGCGTGCAAAGATTTTTTTCATTTTTCTTTTGATGTTTTTTTTTTTTTTTTTTTTTTTTTTTTTTAATTTCCGAAAGAATAGTGTGAAATTTGGAGTTTTCTGAAGTATTATTTTTCCTTAGATCGAGGAGCAAGGGTTTTTCTAGCAATGCGTTCAGTCCGTCTATCTCAAGTCACTATTTAACTTGTCTCGATGGGAGACGAAAAAATAATTTTTCAGCGTTTTCGTAATGGAAAGAAAAAAAAAAATTATGAGCATACAAAAATGTCATGCGCAGAGTACTCTCAACAAAAAATCATTCGGTGTATGCTCGAGGAACATAAAAAAAAATTATAAGTACAAAAATAGTTCTGTCGCGAAATTTAACGTGCTGGATTTTATTTTTTCACAGTCCTCTGAAAGCCTTGAAACGAGACAAAAAAATGATGTCAATAATAATCCGAAAAATGAACGAAAAACAAGCTGGAAACAGCGAATAAATGAATTTTGGCACGAAAATTGATTTCATTATGTCTCACAATTATTCTATTTGTTTATTCTCGACGAGCCTAATAGTTATGCCTATTTATAAGTTGGGGTAAACTGAAAATAATTTCGAAAACGAGAAATCGAGAGTTATCGTTGAGGTACACGAGCAAGAGAAGGTTAAAGATTTCGAGCTTGAGTCAAATCTCGTTATTGTTATTTTCTTGTTTTTTTTTTGTTGTTTATTTTGTATATTCAAAAATGATTATTTCCATAGAGTCGTTCCCATTCGGTTATTATTCAGGCGGGCGGGCAACAACGAGAATATCTCGTTTTCTCAAAATTTCCAATCTTTCACTCCGTTCACGAGGGGGCGAGAGGGGGGGGGGGGGGATATCATCAGAGAAAGTGGGATAAAAGGGTTGAAACTTTTTTTTGATGGGCAATCGAGCGAAAAAATGGATTTTTCGTTTGTTTTTTTTTTAATTTATCGTTCGTAAATTCTTAATCGTCCTCTTGAAGATCGTCTTGATCGTTGCCGAATGTGTTGGTCAAAGGATAAAAAAATCTTTGCTCGAACGCGTTCTCATTGTCAGCCTGTTGTTGTTGTTTTTTCATTTCCTCCATATCCTCGTGACCGAATCCCATATTTCTCTCATTGAATTCCGTATTCCCAGTGCTCCGTTTTCCCAGACCAAAATCGTATTGTCTGACCCGTTCACCACGTTTTGTATTATCTCTTGTATTTTTTCTCATTATATCGTTCACGTAACTCTCGTAATTTTCGGAGGGTACGTAATTCATGCCGATTCTCATGGGATACAAATTTGTCGAAGTGCTGCGTTTACCAAATCCGAAAGAATACGGTTGCGCGCCCTTAAATAGAAACAGAAAAGAAATTTCGCATACATTTAAACGTCATGACTTTTTCGATATTATGACGTCATTTGAATTAAGGAGTTTCGGTACAGACGATACAATGTTGCCATGCTAAACCATGATAAAAACACAAAAAATTGTCAAAATGTTAAGAATTTTATAAAATTTGGTGAACATATTCGTTTAGTGCCAAATTTGACAATACAATTTTTTTCAGATTTTTCTTCTACACAGTTATCGAGTTATTGAAGACTAAAGTTCACGTGTATAAGCATAGCGTTTCCATATATATAGGCATACGCTTCGGGCATAAGAAATCTGCTTTAATGCATAATTACTCGATAACTAAGTAGAAGAAAATTTTGAAAAAATTTGTGTTCTCGTACTTGATGTTGAAGAACATTATCACCAAATTTGATTAATTTCTCAACATTTTGCCTTTTGTACCGAAACTCCTTAATGAAAAAAAAAAAAAAAAAAAAGATTCAATTGACATTAAAAAATACTCAATGGGACATTCGGACACGTGACGTTCGATCAGTCCTGTGATAACGAACGATAAAACGTATTTATAAAGTAATCGAACTTCTTGAAGAGAAGAGTTATCGAGGATTGACAATTCCATAAAACACACGTGTAAGATAAAACCCATGAAAAATCTTCAGAATAAGATGATCGTGGATCGTAACTGGGTGAAAAATAAAAACCGTAATATTTTGAGTAAAAAAAAAAAAGCCACCATAATACAAGTGTCATCTTGACGTATTTGCGCATGAAAAAACAATGTCCAGCTTCCTTCGAAGCATCGACAACGGTTCGTTCAAATATAAAATGAATACGCAATGTTCGATTATGGATAAAAGGTGAATCAGAGCTATCAACATTTTCGAAATAGCCACGTTGTAATGGGATGAGGAATTCCGCTTGGCTTAATTCATCACAACAGTTCGAGAACTTCATTCTTCGTATTGGGGTTCATTCATTCTCGGGAAACTGAGAGCGACGCAACGTGTTTGTTGAGTTGTGGCTTCTGACCAAAGTGGCCGGATGACCGAATCTTGGCAGACTCTTATTCAAGGCTTCTCTCATTGTGCGTCGACACACAGGATTCGATTATTTTTTCTTTCATATATATTTATAGTTCTCGTATGAATTACAGCCGTGATTCTTGACGGTAGTGAGTCGTCAGCTTTTCCATGAAACTTTATGAAATATAAAAGAAGCTTGTAGGCGACACCGAGGATAACAGAACCCGAGCTTTACGTCCAAAAATCCGGTCCACATTATTAATTTCTTTTCTCAACACGAAGAAGGTAAAAAAAAAAAGCTTTTTTACGCATAAAGGAAAGTAAGACTTCACTGACTTTTCTTTATGCGTGAACGTCAAATTGTGATGAAATTAAGCCATGATAATGGTGTATGCGAATTTATTCAACAACAGTTTTATTCGAATAATCAATGAGTTCTGATAAACTTGTGAGGAATGATATTCAATAGACACAATACCTTGAGACCATTGACTGCCCATCGTTTACCAATCCCAAAGCTGTATACCGGAAGTCTTTTGTACTCGGAGACATAGGTGTATGCCTTTTTAATTGGTAATTTACTTTCTTGGTCGTTGGCGATAGGTTTGAGCCTTTCCGCAATCGATCTTGAGTCTCCTAATACCGAGCTACTCGACGACATCATCGCCATCAGGAAAATAACCATAATTTGAGCCATTTTTCGTCCCGTCATACTCGCTGTTAACAGATAATTACGATGCTTACAATCAACTGTGCGGAAGAAAAAAATTAAAAAATGTTGGAAAGTTTTGTTAACTAGAACGTGAATTATTATTTTCTTTTTTTAAAAGCAGCGATTCAGATTTTTTTACTTCGTTACTGATCAATTTGTAAAATAGTTTGACTGAGTTCCATTATTTATCGTAATCGAATGGTTATGGAAGCAGGCAAATATTTGATCGGAAATAAGTCCAGAAATTTTAAATATAATAACTAATCGGTATCGAATTAATATCCATGAATCTTCTACTAAATTTAAATAGTTTTTTACTTCTCGGAATGAGAATAGTTGTCAGTACTTGTCAAAAGAGTAACTCTCCCAAAATTTGAGCTTTAAAAAAAAATTTTTTAGAGGTCGCTCGAATAACTTTTTTATTTATTTCTCTTCAATCGTGGCTGAAAATCGTGATTTAAAAATTTCGATTTTTCCGTTTTGCATGAAAAAATATCCGTACTTGATGAAGCAGTGGTTCTCCCAAAATTTGAGCTCTTGAAAAAAATTGTTTAGAGGCCGCTCCAATAACTTTTTAATTTTTTTTTTGATCCTGGATGACAATCACGATTTAAAAATTTTTATTTTTCCAATTTAAATGGTCTGTGCAGCCATTAAATTCTTTTTTCAAAGATTCAAATTTTGGCTCGATCACTGCTTTATGAAATATTTATATTTCACGTTGCGAGACGAAACATTCGAAATATCTAAATTATGATCGTTAATAAAAATCGAAAAAATATATCAAATTGATTTGAGCGACTTCTAGAAGCTCAAATTTTGGGAGAGTTACTTTTTTGACAAGTACTAACAGCTGTAAGACCCAATCGAATAAAAGAAATTTCGATTTTTTTTTGCATCACTCCGATACACAATAAAAATCTGTGAACACATGAATGATCCAATATCAATGATATCGATGTTTGGACCGATAGGCTTTTCGTAATGGAGTTGATCAATGCCAGCGGGAAATCTCGTTCGTATATAACGATGGAAAGGAAAGTTGTCGTTTGTAATCGATGTGAGCAGGGGGTTAGCAAACAACGGACTGAAAATAATTCCCTTAGGGATGAGTTTCGATTGTGTCGCGTACGACGATACGCGTGCGTGTCTGTGCTGCTGATCATCCCCTATTTTTCCCTCGTCGTTTCAATATTCCTTGCCAAGTGCCCAGCAGGTGTCTTTGCCAAGGGAAACAAGAGGGTGGAAAGAAAAAGAGAAAAAAAAAAAATTGTACACAGTTAACGACCTGAAGACTCGTTAATTGAATCCTACCATGGTAATTTAATTATCATCGTTGGCACTTTCTTAATGTTATCTTTTTATTTGTCTTTTTGCAATTTTTATTTCCCTTGCCCATTGTGAATTCAGAGAGAAAACGGTGTGAGAATCACCATATAAATGGAGTCGGAGTCTAACCACTCATTTCGACGTGAATGTACTTTTGTTTGTCAAATTTGACAACGATAAAGCACTCGAAATTAATTAATCTTTTTTGTTGCATGATCGCAGAATAATCGATCTGTATTTTTGAGAAATATTTGACATAAAATTTACAAAAAAAAAATGTATCCTTCTAGGCCCTCTTCTAAATTCACTAGATAACCGAACACGATCATCTCTGATGCACCGTTTCATCATATTGGAAACGAGGGCCTGAGAAAACTGTGGTAAACCGGTTTGATTCAGGCAGTTAAACATTTACTGAATTCTGGAAAAGTATCGTTGACTGTTCGGTGTTCGAACCACAATGATTATTTCGTGAATTATTCTACGTCTAAATATGTAAACGTTTCCTGCCATCAATTCTTTTCGATCGGAGCTTGTTACAAGACGAAATAGTGTGAGCTAACCGAAATAGAAATTGACGATAAATTTAATATTCGATTATTGATCGAGGAACTTCCGGCTTCATGAATTTTGAATTATGCTGTGCAGCGAATGTCCCGCGATGTGCGTGTAGCGACTTAAACGCGAATGAAAGAACGCCCGAAGCGACCACTGAGTCCGAGCCTGATTTCGTTATGCGGAAACTTCAATTACTTATTTCCGTTTGATTTTATATTTCGAATGCATCGATGTTTTCCTTCGATGTATGTCAAACTCATTTTTTTTCAGGCAACGATGATTAAGTTTCAATTGATTCCCGAACGATTATCTTTTTTTTATAATAAATTAACTTGACTGATAATAAATAAACGAATGTGCATGATTTATGGGTTATTAGAAATGTGTCACTTAACCGTCGTTGTGTAATTTTCAAAATTGAATTAATTATCCAGCTGTCTGTCGGAATGTTGAGCTTTTGTAAGGCGATGAGAGAGATTACAAAAGGCATCGAAGAGGTTGGTATTCAGAGTTGATTAAAAGCGATCCTATAATCTAACTGTACAAACACACACACCCACAAGCATTCTCTCCTAATTTTCCAAATATCGCAGGAGAACTGGACTAAACGTTAATATTTGATTGTTTGCGGGATTATCGGAGAGTGCTCGGTGAAACAGATCACCCTGGCCTGTGAAATCCACGATTAAGGACCGTAACGCTTTCCCACAAACGTCGATACTAATCAATTTACTAGTGCGAAAGAGACGGAGAAAAAAAAGTTTTAATCGACGAACATGGCGAACCAGTCAAATACGAACCCCTTGACTCTCCATGACGGATATAACCGTCATAAAAAATGGACCAAAAGTGCTTCATTACGGATATATATATCCGTAATATTTTATTTAGTTCAGAGGCTTTTGATAGCATTCTTGGCACATAAGCGTTCTTTCCTCCTGGACAGTCGAGGGGCTAAAAATAAAATTTATCCATATTTTTGGATCTCAAACATTAAAGAATCCAAATAATGTGTCCGCATAGTCACTGGATCGAGTTAGTGGAAATGACTATACTCTCGACGATTGAAATTATCTCAAATGTCCTTAATCAATTTTCCATTAATAATAAAAATCATTCAAACCAATCGCGCGCGTTATGCTAGTGCGATCAAGAGTTCTCGGATGAATATATAAAGGACTCTGATAACAGTTTCATACATATAGTATACGAGAGGTTCAATAATGGTGATTTTGAAATCGAAATACCTGCCAATTATGTGATTCGTAGAGTCACGTAGCTCGAATCGGCTATTACATTTTCATAGCTACTTTACCTCTTCGTGATATCGCCATAGGCGTCCTTCTACATATTAAACTATGTGTGCATGTATATATATATATATATGTATATATCTATGCACATAGATGTCAAATAACGCGACAGGCTTTAAAAGTCACTGTGTATCGATGTATAGAGGTATAACATCATTATATATACATCACTATGGACCAGCTTATAACTTGTTCATGGATATAGTAGGCTCCCGTTCGTTGAACATCGCCAGCGCAAGGATTCTCGTCAGCATTCCCCCGGTAGCAACCACACGAGTGTCGAAATGGGTAGTGATTTCCGGACCAATAACATTAGAGAAGCTGCCACAACCGTACAGTTCTTTGAACAGTTTTTTTTAGAATAAAATATATTTTACCGATTGTAGACTTTTTTCAGTTTTCGAGTCAAAACTGATACAAGCAAATTGATTATCAGGATTTTAGGGATGGGGGGGGGGGGTCCGGGCTGCTGATTCTACTCCCGAACTTAGTTTTTATTTTGCAACGCAAAAATGATTTCGTCAGTTTCTCATAAATGATCGTATCGCTATTTTGAGATCGACATTTCGAATTTTACGTATGTTGATCTATTTTTTTTCGATAAAGCATCCCAAAGCACGGTTGTTTACTAATTTTTGTGAAAATCGGTTGAAAATTTAGAAAGTTATTCAAATTTTTATGTATGCTATACAATACGAAAATAGGCAAGATATTTTTTTGTGCGTATGAGTTACAATACCGGTGAACCGATTAAAACGGTTCGAGTTTTTCCAGCTTGGAATATTTCTCACAGCTAAATTCATCGTTTAAGGAGGTTGGCTACACGCAACAATATTGCCATGTTAAAAGCATAGGAAAATTCGAAATGATTAGAATTTAATGAAATTTGGTGAGCATATTCTTTTGGATTAAATATGAATATAGAAATTTTTTAAGATTTTTCTTCTACATAGTTTTCGAAAAATTTAACACTAGAGTTTACATCCGTAAGCATAGAATTCTGATATATATAGGTATATATTTTGCATATTGTAAACTCCAATTATTCGACAACTATGTAGACGAAAAATTTGAAAAAAAATTTGTGTCATTGCATTTGATGCTAAAGAATGTTATCACTAAATTTTATTAAATTCTTATCATATTGTCGTATGTAGCCACCCTCCTTAAAATTACACACAGATTTTGAAGATTAGAAATACTTTTTAGAGGCTTCCTCGGCAAGAATGCTGCTATAGTTATAAACCTCGCTCAGTCGCATCACTGTTTAATTTGGTGCTCACACGGAGTTTCAACTGTACCGAAATACCTAAATTCACGTATTTTCTTATAACGACTTATCCTCGTAGGCTATACACATCTATATGTACATTCCATTCCCATAGTAACCTTCAGTAACGTCTCGTCTTGCCCTTATATAGCCCATAAAACAAGCCCTCGAAGTGCAGCTGCGGAAAGCGAGCAAGATTTATCACGAATGGAGCTAAAGTCGAAAGCCAAAAATACGTGAAGAGACATTATTTTGAATTCTAAATGTATTCGTATATAATTCATATATGTGTGTGTATAAACGAATGTATGAGCATGTAGATATATACATGTATACAGACGTGACAATGCGATGGCCCCCATTCGGAATTTACGATGAGTAACTCCCTTGAATTTCATCGTGTCCTACGAAAAAAAAAATTATACTACCCTAGAATTTCGTGTTCTCGGCTCTTCTGAATTTAAATCCATTTCGAATAGATGTTGGCACAATCGTTATTGTTATTTTATTTTCGTAGTGACGGCTTAAAGGGCAAGGACTTTCTGTACCATAATTACAGGTGTCTAAATGCGTAACTGCGTGGTCGAAACTACGTATTTTGACCTTTGAAACACGTTCAAGTGCTTTGGGAATACGAATGAAGATTTAATTCGGGACTGAGCTAGACATTTTTTTTTCTTACATCAGCACCCAGCTGGAAAAACTTTGGAACAAGTATTGAATCAAGTATATTGAATCGAAAATGCCACGAATTCGTCGAACTCGTAGTTGTAAAATCTTTTTTTTCAAGTAAGACTTCAAGCTTTTTGCAAAATCCATATGGGAATGAACGTTGGCAGAAATTGGAATCAAATTGTTAGCAACATTCATTTTTCTCGTTCTAAGAATCAAAATGAGAAACCGAATTATCGATCATTAATTGTGATTCTATTTTTTATTATTTGTAGTAGAAAGCCATGACTCAATACCAACAATTCAGTTGTTATTTTAAGAATTTTTGAAAATTGATCCATTTTTTATTCAACTCAAGCACCACAGAGTCTCGGGTACCAGAAAATTTGTCCGCAAGATTCTAAGCTCCGTTCAACGAATAGATGAGCCCATTTTCTTAATTCGTCTCGTCGCCTTGTGAACTTGGGCGAGCGCTTTTTTTTCCCTATTTCTTTCCAACATTTTCAACTTTTGCGAGAAAACGAAGCGCAATGAATTAATGAAGGGCGGGTGTAGACTGACGTTATCCTACGCATCATCTTGAGCGAGGTTCGCGGGCTCCTAGCGGTGAGGAAAATTAAAACGGCAATTCCATTATGAAAAGTAATAAAAACGTTTTCGTCCTTCCCTCTTCAAGCCCCGCTCTGAGTCGTCGACGACTCTCGCGCGGCCTCCTTCGTCGTCGTCGTCGCTGCTGCATAACATTTTAACGCGTCACAATGCTCGGCACAGTTAAAGGGCGTCGAGGGGTCAGGGGCCAGGATGAAGAGGGGTGTGGTTGATGCGGTTGAAATTGGTGGTAATTGCGCCGGATCCGGGCCAGAGAGAAATTAAATATACGGCCAGTCCTGTGCCAACATTATGCGCGAGATTTTATCATCACCGAGGTGCTATGTATGCACGCAGGATATACACGGCTCTGTAAATATATGTAACTGGAAATCTGGAGCTGGATGATATCACGGGAAATATTGCTGTTGACATTTCATCGTCATCAACGATTAAGCTTTTATCCGATGGTCCATCGTTTTTGTATTTTCTTTCAGAATTATTGAATCGATAAATTACACGATTTATCGGCATAAAAATGATAATAAATTCAGGCATTTTCGGCCTGCTGTTGATTGCGCGATATAAATTTATTCGAGTTGGATCAAAGCTCGCGGTATCGTAAAATTTGAATCGCTCTTATATATATATCGGTACCAAGCGGGCAACAGGTGTTATCCGCACGTGTTGAACTTCGGTTTCGAAAGGATTGCGACCAAGTCGATTGGCTCAGAGGTTGTGGAACGCGTAAACAATATATCGCGGCTTCGAAAAATCAATCCGGAGTAAAATATCGTCGTTGAAAGACAACTTTTTTCTTATCGGGTCCTTGACACGTTCTTTTCGTAATTATGAATAATGAGGGGAGTGTCAAAATTTTTTGGGCGCGTTCAGTACACCTGATGTCTTGTCAATGCGGAAAATTGATAGATTTTTTTCAGTTTGTTGATGTACTTGAAAATATTTTTTTAAATTAGGATAGACATGCGATCATTCGTTTTATTCAGGAAAAATACAGCAGTCGACAAATTGATTTATTGGATCTCTTTTTTATGAAATTTTTATTTAGTTTTTTTTTTCTTTTTTATTATTATTTCGTTACTGCAGTATTAAAGTAAAATAAAAATGATTTTCTTCCCGCCCAAGCCTTCGCTTGCCGAATCCTTCGAAACGTTTCTCATTTCATCGAATATAAGCCGGATTCATTGGATATATATATTTTTTTTATTATCTCAATTTTTTTTTTCCACCCCGCGGTACGAACGCATAAACGGATCTGGCCAATGTACTTCCGGTTTCCCAAGCTTATTTTTTCTTTTTCTTTTTCACGTGGTCAAATAAACCGAACGAGATTGCCGAAGATTTGGTATTATGTATTGGATCTCTCTGTCGACTCTCAGGCATCACTTTGTCATTTCGATTTGGCTTCCAAACCGGAAATGAGAAAAAGCGCTGTACCTTTATATATAATATGAATGAATGTATCTCCAATAATGCGTCAGACTATCTGTACAATAATATAGATATATATATATTTTTGTTGATTTTAGAAAAAAAGGGATAAATGCCTACTGCACGTTTAGTGGATTCTTCATTTCTTAGACTACATCGTTTTGGTTTTTAGCAGAAATCAATTTAGCGGTAATGAACATACATAAATGTGATTTTCTAGATTGGAATCATTAGAATTTTTTTTTTGCTTAAGGGGATTGGCCACACACAACAATGTTGCCATGTTAAAAGCATAGGAAAATTCGAAATGATTAGAATTTAATGAAATTTGGTGAGCATATTTTTTTGGATTAAATATGAATATAGAAATTTCTTAAGATTTTTCTTCTACATAGTTTTCGAGTAATTTAACACTAGAGTTTACATCCGTAAGCATAGGATTCTGACATATATAGGTATATCTTTTGCATATTGTAAACTCCAATTATTCGACAACTATGTAGAGGAAAAATTTGAAAAAATTTGTGTCATTGCATTTGATGCTAAAGAATGTTATCACTAAATTTTTATTCAATTCTTATCATATTGTCGTATATAGCCACCCTCCTTAAAACAAATGATGAATTGATGGTTCTTTTAGGCAACCAATTCTTCATAATTGTAAATTCTCGCGACTGCCTTTTTTTTTTTACTCTGAGAAGAGGAAAAACATTGAATATTTTACTTTTTTAACATTAATTTATTTTGATGTCCGTTACGAGTATTGAACCTATGTTAGGTGGAAGCTGTGTGTAATCTCTGTTGAAGTGCGATGTAATATATGGTGATTCGTAATTAGAGGCACGAAGGGACGATAATTCAAAAGGACAACATTGCGTTTACGAGATGAATTTGCGTTGGCAGCAGATATTTCCGATTGAACATGATGAAGCCTCGCGTGCGAGGGATCGACAAGATCATGAAATATGGTAATTACGTCTCGATGGACTTGGCTTCTGGCGCATTACGAAATGGAAAATGAGTATTGATGCACAAACCCATTCGTACGTGATCGGCAAAATGCGATGAAAATTCTTTGACATTTTGCTCTTTCGATTTTCTACTTTGTTTTTCTCTCTCTCTCTCTCTCTATCTCTCTCGTATATCAAGTTAAAAAATGAGATTAACGTCACATCGATATTCTCCAATTAATTTTTATAGAGATCCATCGACGTGAAAACAATTTTCACGTGTTCCCGCGCACTCTAATCTTGATGGCTCGAGCTCCATCTTCCATAAATCCATGCCTAAAAAAACATCGCTCGGTGGGGCTTTGCGGAGGACTCCCAAGAAAACTTTGTAGGCTCGTAACGGCATAGCTAAGCAAGTGCTTCCACTTACGCACCCCTGGTGGGCATATGGTTGACGTTATGACGCGATCTATCCGCAAAGATTTCTACAGTTTCCATTTGCTCTCGGTATAAGTCTGACGTGGGTTTCAGTTCGAACAAGCCATATATATATAGGGGAGGGCGCGGACAAAGAATGAATTTGGAAAAGAAAAAGGCAAACAATGTTCGACAAAATGAAAATTCAAAATAACTTTTAGTTTACGATCGATCACGGATGCCCACATTTTATAAACTGACTGAGCAAATAATTCCATTTTTACACTTAACTGCAAAATGGAAATAAATGTATGTGTCAATTATTATTTGACTCTCATTGATCGTATTTTTTTCTTTTTTTTTCTACTGTTTATTATGCTTTCGTATACCCTTGCGGGTTTTCACGAGTCCATGCCATCGCGGCGCGTCAACCCCACTGCGCTCATTTCCAGTTTCTCATGTTCCTGAGAGCCCCCAAGAGTGTTCCTGACAACCATTTTTCTCAATGTGTACTATCGCGTATAATATTTTCATGAAAATCGATGGAAACTGTAGAAAATCCGGTTATGCGGCAATATTTTTTATTGACAATGAGTTTAAAATCAGCGTCATCGGAAAATGAGTACGCGGCTGCCATTCGCTCAGCGATTGACGCGCGAGTAGATATATGGCTGAGCAGCGATCATCCAACAAAGTATTAAGGCGATTCGGTAGTGTTTGGCTATGGTCAAATTTGAAAAATGAACTTTAAAGTCCATTCTCAGTTCCTTGGAATAGTTTCATTCAAGAAAATAACTGAACCGATAAATAGGGTCATTCGAAGCTTTAAAAACTTGCGATGAGTAAAAAAAAAGACTTGGAAATGAAGCAGCCGAGAAAAACACTGTCCAATTGACATTTCGGACCGGCAGGCATCTTCAGCGACGACTGCGACTCCAGAAAGTCTGTGAGAAAGAGAGAAAGAGTAAATTCATATCGATTTCTCGTAAATGATTTTTCACACGAGATTGGAGCAATGAGTGTTGGTTTTTGTGGGTTGTGCATCTAATTTTTGATTGTTCTTGAACTGAAAGTTTTAACAGATGCTATCGATCTGCATTCTTCATTGATCATGATACATGAATTGTTATTTATGTTTCATTTAATTTCGTGTTTGTTCAATTTGGGAAGATTTAAGATATTCTCGAGTATATTCTGATAAGATTTCCTCAATATCTTTTCCGAATAAATATGTATCGAGAATCAGCAGAAAAGAGCAATATTATAGGCTCATTTGCTCGAAATCTTGTGTGTTTTTTCGGCTTGATTGGTGAATTGGAATGAAGGGTGGATCGTGCCAATAGAAGAGTTAATTGCTCCGAATCCCTTGTTATATTTCCCACAGACAAACCGGAACTTCCGAGTCCTACGTGCCAGTTCGTATTTCCGTGTGTTTGTCTATGGGTAATAAAAGCTATATCAAAAGTTCAGTCATTTGGACCCACGTATTTTTTATTCAATTTATTTCGCCACAATCAGAGAGAGAGAGAGAGAGAGAGAGAGAGAGAGAGAGAGAGAGAGAGAGAGAGAGAGAAAAAAAGGAAATAATTTTCGTTGTTACGTGGAAGATTCCCTAATTTTTTTTATATTCTTATTGTTGGTAATTTTTTTTCTGTGATTTATTATTCATGGCTCTTCATCGATCCCCTTTCTCATGTTTGTCATTTTATCATGTGTAACAAGTTGTACAATTTTTTAAACGATCGACCAAAAATAAACATTCGAATATTTATTTCTACAGATATTCTTCGAAACTGAGCTATGAGGAAAGTCTCATTAGCCTTGCAGCAATGATTCTCGACCTTCTATTTTTAATTTACGGTCTCATGTTCAGTAAAATTACATGACTCTGCAGACTGCTTTAAAATATTGAAAATCCTTATAAGACTCTGACTTATGAGGTTCTGTACCAGGTGGGCGCTGACAGATAATTCATACCGAGAAAGAGAAGGAGAGAATGCTAAATAAAAAAAAAAAAAAAAAAAAAAACAAGTTACGAGCTGCAACTACCGTTTCGCTAATAATCCACCTCCGAGCTTTGCAGTTTTCCAGATTTTTATGATGATTTTTTTCATCCCTTTGACCCTCATTGTGGTTGTCCTGGTTGTGCTCTCGTAGCTTTATTTGTTTCGTGCTCTTTTTCTTTTTTTTTCGAGTATGCGGCTTATTATTTCACGCTGAAATCGTTCAAATTTTTTGCACAGAGTGGTTCTTGTATTTTTTTCAAAAGATACTTATATTTTCGACAATGATTTTCGAGTATTTCGTTTTTCAATGATTATTCAAATATACAAACTTTTTTTACTGTTTTGTACAGCGACATTTTTGCGTTTACATCGTTAATTACTAATTTTTTCTCTCTCCAGCAGAAGACACCCGAGACATAACAGCTTCATAATATAAAATAATGAGACCGGGGCATTCGTAATCGCATGTACTGCATAAATTTGGGATTAATGTGGATAACGATAAATCTTATACCGCTGGATCTTCCTTAAGATGTATCAACTATGATAAACGATGCAACTTGAGTTTTGTCCTAGAGGGGATAAAACCCTTCTCCGAAGTGCATGGCGTACTCTGATACGAGCCAAAACCAATACTCGAATTATATTCTGTCGTGACGAAACGCCTCATGTTTTTATCGTTCAAAAATCATGCTTTACTCCGATACAATAAACTCATTTTTTTTTGTCGATATTGTGTTCGATATTTCAAAGATTGACCATTTTTTTCAAACTTTTAGCTACTTTTTTATATCGAAAATAGAAAAAAAAAAAAAAACTTGGAAATGTGTTTGGAAATCGAAACAAATTTCTTGAAACAACGAAACTTTCGGGAAAATAATGAATTTTTCTTGGACTCGAATTTTGCTTCGCAGCCTCCAACTTACTTGGGATTTTTAGGATGAAAACATTTTGAGAAAAAACCCCGTGAAATAGTGAATTAATCAACAACTTTTTTATTCACAGTTTTTTTTTTTTTAATTGTGAAGTAAATCAGAAAATTCTCGAAATGCTGCAAAGCTTTTCAGATTTTCAAGAGATAATTTTTTTTTCTTAGAATTTTGTGATATCAAAATTTTTTAATTATTTTGAGTATAAGATTTTGATTCTTAGGGAAACCGATCGATTTAACTTTCAATACAATAACGACGAATATTCGACTCAATTTTAAAAAATTGGAACACCGTATCAAGTTAAATTTTTCTTTAGTACGAAAATATATGAATATTCAACAGGAAATATTCAATCCACGAAATTGATCGATCAGCCAAGGCTTGATAGAAGAAAAACTAAAATTACTTCGATTGAAAATTCTTACGAATCGTTGATTAACTGAAATAAAAACTATTTAGCACCCCTAAAACGAATCCACTTATTTAAAAACAAAAACGTCAGTCGTGAAATTATTAGAAATTTTTGAAATATATATCACAGCTGAATATTTAACAGAGAATATCGAATCGACGAAATTGATTGATTATTGACAAGCTCGAAGGACGAAATACGAATCATTCAATTGGAAGAGATAAAAAGTGAGGGTAATGGCTCGTTTATGTCTCCTATATAAATCGTATCGTGAAATATGAATATCGCGAAGCAACAAAAATTAAAGGCCAAAAAAATTGGCGAGTCCAAGTGATGGATTCGTGAATAAAACTCATTTCTGTGATGGCTACACAAAATACGTTGTTCGTTCGAACGAATCGAATTAATGAATTATAGAGTGAAATTCGATCTTCAAAAAAGCTCGAATTGAATAAAAAAGAAATACTTTATCGTGTCAACTGATAAAATTTCTTTACACAAATATTAATTTCCTTCGAAAAAATATGAAAAATGTACACCCATGAATTGATTTTATATACGTATAGATACATGCGAGGAACAAAATGAAATGTCTGAAACTCACCTGTTGCTGACGAGTCTCAAAGTAAAATTGCAGAAGTTTCAGAGAGCCACTTTATAGATTCGGAAAAAAAAAACACGACGATCCTTAGAAAAAATTTCAAGCGGAAAAACCTTTCGATTTTTGTCCCTTTTTAATTTCCTTTCACTCCCTCGAATTTTGCTTGAGTCGATTAGCACGAGAAAATACAAAGAGATTTAGAACCAAGAATTTGGCAAAATAAGTATATATTTGTTGTTGAAAATCGTTGCGTCGTGATTAGAAATTAGAATTTATTTTTTTTTTTGTTTTTTTTTTTTTTTACGAGAAATCCTGTTCGAAATTGTAGCACCGGAGTCGCGGAGTCTTCTGCGCGGGAATGACGCCGATCGCTGTGCGAGCCGGCTTCTATATAGAGAGCAAGATCAACCCCTCACGCTTCTATTTCTCCGCCAACTCACGACACGATAAGAATTCGACGCATGACGTTTTACCCCTTCCGACCCCCTCCCCTGTTAACCTGTCCAATTGCAAAATGTTCTCACGAAGCTTCTCACGTGGATTTGAAGAAGTTAATAACTTATGACAGGGCATTTCATTGCGGAGATGTGTTTTTTCCCAATTTGTAGTTTTTTTTTTTTTTTTTTTTTCTGTTTTCTCCAAACCATTTTTTATCTCGAAAGCATTTTCCTCAACCATATCCGTATAAACATTTTTGTATTTGCTTATAGACTCCTCTTTTGTTTAGTAACTTTTTGATTGAGTGTCTATTTTTCTGTGATTATCTTCTAAAAAATTTTTTTTGTGCCTGAAGTAAATTCACTGCTCAAAATAGTTGAAGGATCGAGCTGCAGCATCGTAATTATGGGCTATTTAAAATCGACTGTATTTTCGTAAAAAATAATGGTAAAATTGATATCAAAAAAGTAATTTGCAGCTTGAATTTTCTAGGTTCCGCGTGATGATTTGCAATTGAAAATCTCAATGCTCGCAGCTCGAAGCTTCAATTCCTTTGAGTATAGTTTAAAAAAAAATCAAATATTTTACGCTTTTTTCTTTTGAACTGCCAAAACCTCGCACAACCTAAAATGCGTGAGAGAAGTGGAATTGAATTAAATGAACACGAGAGTCTCGTATCGTTCTCCATTTAATTAGGGAGCACAGTGATAACCGTGGTTCTAGCTGCTGTAATTGGTCTCGTACAACATACGCGAACTTGATATTTTCCGAAATTAAATTTTCCCCGCTTGATGATCCTGTCTGACCTTTAACCTTGCTTGTCGCCTTGATCCCTTAAAACACCTTTCATATTTACGTTTACTGATATATCTCTAACCTTCTCTTTTAAATAGGAGAATTCGTCGAAAGATGATATTAAGCGAGTTTCCAATTAATTCATTCTCAATTAGAAACTTGGGAAAATATTAATCGAAACAATTTATATCGTTTTAATTAGTATTCGGAATCAAGAGATAATCGATTAATACGGTCATTTGAACAATAATTATCAGGAAATTTAATTACCTGCAATTGAATATACGGAGAAAATCTACACAATTATAATTGCGAAGCAATTGAATTTCGTCCAATTCAAACATGAAAAAAGGCGTGGGGAATTAAACACTTTTCGAAAGAAAATGCTTCAAAGAAGAATTAAAAATTTTTAGAATAGATGCTCCAATTATTTTTTTTCAGTTCAGAATTTTTCATCTTCAAAATTGTTTCGAAAATCCCACGCTAATCATAAACTTCCTTCAATTTTTTGTCATCAAATCCGATGAAATGACTCACGCCCAGGTGCCCGTCGAAAATAGCTTTTCTCGAAACATTCAATCGTAGACGTTATCAGACGAATGTTCAAATAAATAGAAAAAAAAGTCAAGGCTCCTTTAATTCATTTATCTATAGCCAAAAATAAATGTATATATAAAACGTGAAATTCACATATGTACCGAGCAACGTTAACATTTCCGTCCATCGCGTCTGGATTTTACGGTTAATCAGCCCGAGTGGACCTTACGCAAAATGTGTGATACATTTATAGTCATGGGAACTTCGATGTAGAATCAAGCCAAAAACCCAAAGTTTGGGCTTTTAAAACGATAAAATAAACACTCGAATTAAGTATCGCGGATTCAGATACTTGAAAAAATATTTCTCCAACAAATAAATTCTTGTTCATAAAAAAGAAAATGCTTTAGAAATTATTGCACGAATCCATCGACTCTATTTTTTATTTATGAATTTGCGAAACAGATTTTATTAGAATTTTCATCAAGAAATTATTTTTATAATGGGGAGTAAAAATTTGAATAATTAATAGAAAATAAAGATGAAAAATATTGCAGGTTTTAAGTAAACACGGATTTTCCCATACGTGCGTAAAGTCCGCGGACTATATCTGTAACTTCGTGTCTCTTGGGAACCGGAGACAATAAATTTTTTTTTGTAGAATTGTCTAAAAGCTTCGTGGCTATTTCCCAAACGACTTCTTTCTATTTGTTTTGTGTGTGTGTGTTTATTTTTTTGTTGCTTGCATCGTAATCGAACATGAGCCGAAACGAAGGTATGAAAGGAAAAAAATCTGTCACTTCCTCATCGACCGAGCTTTCAATCTCGGCTCTCGACTCAATTTGGAATCCAATTAAAACGTTCCTCAGTCATTTTCCAGCGCACTCTTGCTATATATCGAACCTGGATTTCACGAGACTCAATATCCTTCATTTCTAAAGGCGATAAATCGTCGAATCACATTTTTCAACTCTCATTCCTCATATCCACGTTTGCATTCTCATTTTTCTTAACTTAAAATTGAATTTTTACTAAAATTTGTACCGACCGAAAGAAATTCTCTGTCAGACAATAAAAAGAATTCCCTTCAACTTTTCCGATACGGTTTTCTCACTTCTTATCACTCATACCTTTCTACTATTCATGACTATAAAAGTTTCCGAATAAAAATGAAATATGAATTTTGTATAAAGTTCTACCACGAGTTCCACGTGATTCGTTACATTTTTTTCTTTATTTTCATTTTAGTCACAATATTCCAGTCGATTTTTTTTGTAATTCGAAATCTTCAAATTTCGATTGATTTTTCTGTTAAAAACAAAAAATTTCTTTGCATGCGACGAGTTGCATCGTTTTTATTTTTTATTTTTTATTTTTTTTTTATTTTCAAAGTTGTACAGACGATTACAAATGGCTCTCGGTGAGAGCTCGGTCGTTAGGTCATATAAACGTCAAGCTGAACGTCAAATTATCTCGACGTTTCATTTCGATCTCGAATAACGTAGGTGGAAAAACTGTAGGAGCTGCCTTTATCGCATTTATGAAACTTTTAATTCCAAATTGAACGCGTGGAATCGTTCCCACCTGATACCATATCATTTTTGTTTTGTTTTTTTTTTTTTTTCGCCGAGCTAAAGCCACAACTTCGAACGATTAATTTTGCCAGCTGGTTCTCATGATTTTCTCGATAATGAGATTTTTTTACCATTCCTCTTGGCCCTCGTCACGACAACGAAATAATTGTTTTTTTTTTTCTTTTTTCTTTTTTTTTACACACCGCGATTAATCAAATTTACACCTCAACGAAATAAAGCAACGGCGATGATACTTCACTTCGATCATTTTTTTTTTTCAAAATTGTATTACAATTTTGTAACGTACGAAAAATAGTCGATGAGGGGCATCGATTATATTTATTATATCAAAAATACTGGTAAACAAAACTTCCGCAGTCAATTTCATCCAACGACATATTAAATTCTACTTAATCATTCATTTAATTCCTAATGCTAAATATTAATGAAAATCAGAGAGAGAAAACTCGTGCTTCGGGAGCGAAAAAAAAAAAAAACATGGCCAACCCCGAAAAAAGCAATAAAAAATGGACCTTGTGAGTAACACTTTTATTTTTTATACGTTTTATCACATTTTTAGTGTTGTTTTTTTTTCTTCTTCTTTTTATAACGTTTTTTTTTTGGTCCCCTTATTTTTTATTCGTCTCGTGCATTATTTTCATCGGCCGAATGTTTTTTTCTTGTACGTGCGAATTGAGACTACTTCAGCCTTATGGGCCATTCAATATCCAGTTTTCCGAATCGTCCCTTCGATTTATTTATTCTTTCTCTGTCTCACTCGAGCTAACATTTTTTCCCATTCCCTCTTGTTTTCCTTTTCACCCCCCCCCCCCCCCTTCGAGCGCTTTCTTCCTTCATATTTATACTTTTTTTTTCACAGAATAAGCGTCGCTTTCTTATATGGCTACATAACTTTAACAATGATCAAGACTCGATTTTTTTTTTTTTTTTTAAGGAATCATTATCGTTGCCCTTTGTCGCCATTATTGTGTGACCACTTTTCGCCCTCTTCGTGGCCTCCCTTTTTACCGTATTTCTCCTCGTGGCTGTGGTCCTGTTCACGTCCATCTTTCTTCTCGTGTCCTTTGGTCTCGTGCCAATGTTGACCTTTCTCATGTTCACCCTTCTCTCCGTACTTGTCCATGTGATAGGCCGAATCGTGATGTCCGATTTTTTCGTGACCCCCCTTTTTGTCCTCGTGCTCGTGATGATACTCACCCTCTTTCTCATCCCCGTCCTCCTCGTGTGACTCGTCGTAGAATTCCGTCTTTTTCTCGTACTCGTCCTTCATTCATCCCAACAGAAACAGAATTGATTTTCATCGATTCACTTTCACGTTATCGTTGTTTCTCGATTACCGAAGTTTCATACTTTCACTGGCATGTATAACGTTATAGTTTTTAGTGGTAAAATGAAAATATAAATACGCGGAATCAGTGTCTAAAAAAAAGGACTTCTTTTGCCTAATTTATGAGTGATCATTTGAAACTAGTTCTCTTATTGATATACGTCTTTATTCAAAGACTGGTATGAGTTGAAAAAAAAAATGGATGAAAGAAAGAAATAACCTTTTTGTGGACTACGTGCTCGCCTTTGGTACTATGACCCTTTTCATGTTTTCCTTTCTCCGCGAATTCGGATTCTTTGCTGCCCTTTTCCCCATGATGATGCTCCTTGTGGTAACCACTTTCCTCCTCGTGCTTCTTTTTCCCACCTTTTTCTTCGCGATACTCATTGTCGTGGTGCTCTTTGTCGTGATGGCCTTTTTTACCTTTATCGTACTCGTGCCACTCCTTGTAGTCCTGTTATAGGTAGAAACATAATTCGAGATAGTTAAGGACTTGAAAAGTTTGAGAGAAAAGGGAGTAGGATCGTTGAAAATTTGTGAAAAGCCAACATTTTTATGGCAATTAATCCGCCAAGTGGAAGAGGATTGGGATTGAAAAAAAAAATTGTAATTAATTATGACAGAATCGATGATTTTATTCTCTGAAAATGTATAATCAAATCAATTTCTGATTAGAGAGAACGAAAAGCATTGGATCGACCTAATTTTCGGACACCTGTCTCAAATCAATGTTTCAGTGACCCCCCGTTGAAGTCAGGTGAGCCAGAGAAAGTGGAGAAAAATTGTGGTCTGAATAATAAAAAATGTACCTTTTCGGCTTTTTCACCGCTGGAATTATGATGGGCTTCCTCGTGTTTTTCTCCACCTCCTTTCTCACTTTCCTCGTCGCCAACCTCATCTTTTCTTGATTCCGCATGGGTTTCGTGATTTTCTTCATGTCCCGAGCTGGCTGGTACCTCGTCCTCGTAATCCTGAGCATCGCGGAGACTGTTGGATCGCTGAACAGACTCGGCAGGTTCAACATGATTTCTGACAGGAAGAATTATTGGCTGTTGCCTCCGATCGATTGATGAATCTATCGGTCTGGTTTGATGAGTTTGTGGAGAAGAAGGTAAAGGGTTTTGTTGTTCCAAGACCTTTAAGGGTCTAACACGGGTTCCGTAATGAGCAGAATTTTCGTGATTCAATAAGGTGGGCCGCGCAGCAGCTGGTGAAGCGTTAATAGATTTATAAGCATCATAGAAATCATAAACTGGATTATTTTTTCGACCTTGGCTATCATCCTTTTGCAACTGAACGGAGGAAGTTGGTGAATAGAGTTTGTAATCATTAGTGATGTATTCATTGATAATCCGGGGGCTTTTCGTATGAGCAGGACTTGAATGTTTCAGGGGTACAGTTAAAGTGCTTTGAGGATTGAACTGAGTCGCTCGCAAGGATGGTGGAGAAGCGAGTGTGTTCTCCGTTTGGCTTCTATAATCATTGCCATTGCCTTTGTCGTACACCCTACTCGGTTTGCCGACTTTCGTTAAGCGCTTATTTTTGCCATTTTCTAAATTGACGTAACCCTCTTCAACGTCATTTTGATTTCGAACAGGTTGACGAATGTCTTCAAAACTCTTTGACGCTCGTTCCTCCGAGGCTTCCTCAGGTTCGTAGGTCTTATTCGGTGGATAAACAATTTGTGGATGTTTAGTTACGCCTACAGGCCTTTTCTCGATATGACCAATATCCGGAACAGTTGGTTTTGGATTCGAATAAATATTTTCGTATGGATAAATCGGTCCAGTCACCGAATCAGACTGAGACACTGGGCCAATTGTACTTGCCAGCTGACCGTAATTGATAGGCTCGGTTGGGATACCGACGAATCGATTAGCAGCTACACCTTGCAACTTTTTGGCAGCTGGACGAAAAGCCAATGAACTCGATCTCAACTTTGGCTTAGTTGTGATTTCGTCACTCTCATCATTTACGTAATCGGGTTCGGCCGATTTGGAAGGTGGATTGACGCCATTTTGGTACAATTTATAAAGTTTAGGATCTGTAGCGTCCTCGTATGAACGATAAGCTGGAATGATTTTTGCGTTCGATTTTTCTTTTTCGGGATAATCAACGGAGTAAGGTTCCCGTTGACTGGGTCGTCTTTGCTCATTGGACTCGTCGTAAGAATCATAAGTTGGAATTATTTTAACGCCGGATGTTCCCTTGTCGCGATAATTCATCGGGCGAGACGTCCGTTGGCTGGGCGATCTTTGCTCGTCGGACTCGTCGTAAGAATCATAAGTCGGAATTGTTTTAGCATTGGATGTTTCCTTTTCGGGATAATCCACGGGGTATGAGGTCCGTTGGCTGGGCGGTCTTTGCTCAATGGACTCGTCGTAAGAATCATAAGTCGGAATTGTTTTAGCATCGGATGTTCTTTTGTCGGGATAATCCACGAGGTAAGGTTTCCGTTGGCTGGACTCTTCGGACTCCTCGTAATAATCGTACTCAGCATTTTTCTCTGGGCTTCCGGATTCGACGGCTTCCTCCTCGGTATTCTCAGCCGGAATATTAGGCCGGTTAGTGGGTATGGGAATGGGTGGATGTGGATAAGGATTCGGCAGTCTTTTTGTTGTGCGAGATGCTGAATTGTAATGATTCGAGGATGCCAGCTGGCGATCATTGGGTGCCGAATGAATTTCAGTGGTCCCGTAATCCAAGTAATCATTTCGTCGATTAACCAGTCGAGGATGTTTCAAAGCCACTGCCTGTGGCTCGTGGTATTTCCTTTGAGGATCCGTGGAAAACTGATTCGGTTCAATCGTTGGGTAGGTCAAAGGTACTGTTGCTGGAAATGTTGTTCGTGTTGAGGGGCGAAATTCCCTTCTGGCAGGTGCTGAGAAATTCGTAATATTTTCTGAACGGCTCCCATTCGCTTTCGGGTATTTTAAATCTTCTGCTGGTATCCGCGGAACGACAATCGTTAGTGGATCTCTATTAGAAGACAATAATTTCAAGTGTCTCGGTTCGCGCAACCATTTTTCCTCGAGACTGGACAACTTTTTTCGAATAGTCAAAGGCGACAACGACTTTTTTTTCTCAGCGTTGTAATCGTACTCTGACAATCGATGCCTCGGTGCCGCTCGGTCTTTCTGGTGACGAGTCGTGTCCTGGGATGATTCCGTTGTTGTCAACTGGGCTCGAGAATCATTGAGATAAATTTTTGGAGTTTTTGACCATCTGACCTGACCGATTGGTCTTTCTGGAGTTGCTGAAAAGTTTTTTCTTCTCGGAACGTCGTAATGCATCTCTTCCGGCAGCCTATGGCTCGTTGTTTCAACTACGCAATGAATAAGGTTCAAAAACCTATTTCGTTTGAACGTTTTACTTAAAGATACTATAGAGTATAAAAAAAAAAATCGGTGTTAATTGGCTCTGATATTATAAAAGCCTTGGAACAGGATGTTGAACAAATTGATCATTCGGTAACTCCGAATTCAGAAAAATATCAATTTACACTCTATTCGTTAATGTTTTGTATGAAAAAAAAAGAACGATTGTAATTTTTACCGATCGACGTTTCAGTTTCCGTTATTTCGTCTTTCTGGACATCGAGTTTCTGAGGCTCGTATTCAGCAATCGCTAGAATATCCTCGATGTTTTCAATGTCCTCGTGCTCCTCGTGATTTCTAGGCCTCGTTCTCGTAAGGATTTGTGACTGAGCAATTTCTTGATCATCAATCGTTCCCGATTGAGGAATCGGTGATCGGGGAGCCGCCGATAAATTTTCGATCATGATCAAAGGGCCTGCGATAATGTTACTCAAATTTGAATTTTCAGCCTGAGAATCCGATAACATTATCAATTGCCCCGACGAGGCAGCCTCCTCCAAAACATTTTTTAGTTCGACCTCGATCTCTTTTTCTTCTTCAATCAACCCCAATAGGCTCGTCGTTGCTTCCAATGGCAACGAAACATTATCGAAATTATTCACCGAAGTCGCATTGTCAAGCACATGTATTAAACTTTCGTTGAATTTGTCCTGAATCAAAATCGTTGACGCGTTGCTCAAATTTTTATCAAAATCTCTTTCGATATTCCCAATCGAAAAATTCACCTACAGAAGACAAAACATTACTTGTTACATCAGGATCGTATTAATTCGACACTTTTCACACCTCACAGTGAAAAAATCTTCAAGACCTATGAGCTGATTCACCACGATCAAACATGGCGAGATAAACTGGACCGAAATTTTGATCTAAAATTTTCTTTATTCTGTCACTGACTCGTACAAAAAGAAAAAATGATTTTTCTACATTTCATCAATGATTGAGCACTTTAAGAGAGCAGACAATATCCCCGAAAAATTGCGTAAAAGCCCGGAGAAAAAATCCAAGCAAAGCCAACAAGGAAATGCGGGGCTAAACGTCAATCATTTTGCACAAATGAAATTGAGAGAAGAACTTCGCAAAATAAACAAAAAAAAGAATTCATGACACAACGAACCCGTTTGAATAGAAAAAACGAAAAAAAAATAAGGTACCAATTGGGCGAGTAGAACAAAAATAAACAGGCTTTTTAAAGCTGCCATGATGAGTCACAATCGTCGCGAGTCTGATCTCACAAGACCGATAACGATGTTAATTATAGTTTCGTCCCATATCACGAGATCTTAGCACAGTACTGAAAACCATTACTCCGAGTTTCGATGATTTATCCACGAAAAATTGTGGTCTCAATTACGATTGATATGAATTTCATGGAGTAGGGATCGAGGAAGGGGGGACGCGAGGAGGTGGAAAGATCACTCAATCGTCGTGATCTGGACCATCGCTTCCTCCTTTCTCCCTCGATATTGCATCACGAAACAATGAATTTCGTTTCATTCCACTGAAACGTAGATTCCACGATAAATCCTCGTAATATTAAATCTCGAATGGTACTTCGTCTTTAAAAGATGTCGCAGATACCTTTTTCACTCTTTCTCCCTCTACGTCGTTTGTGCGATTGTACAAAATATTTATGATTTTCATAAACAAATATATACATTTACTTACACACACGTGAACACAATATACATAAATTTCTTATAATTAAGGAGTTTCGGTACAAAAGGCAAAATGTTAAGAAATTAATGAAATTTGGTGATAATGTTCTTCAACATCAAGTACGAAAACACAAATTTTTTCAAATTTTTCTTCTACTCAGTTATCGAGTAATTATGCATTAAAGCAGATTTCTTATGCCCGAAGTATATACCTATATATATGGAAACGCAATGCTTATATACGTGAACTTTAGTCTTCAATTACTCGATAACTGTGTAGAAGAAAAATCTAAAAAAATTTGTATTGTCAAATTTGGCACTAAACGAATATGTTCACCAAATTTTATAAAATTTTAAACTTTTTGAAATTTTTTGTGTTTTTAACACGGTTTAGCATGGCAACATTGTATCGCCTGTACCGAAACTCCTTAATAAATAATAGTATTATAATATCTCTTTTTCTAAGCTAGAGTTGTGACTAGAGTTGTTCGCTGTGTATGAACGTAGTCCAAGGAGAGCTGAAGTCGATAGAATTACGACTCTGAACTATCTCCTCTCAAATGTCATAATGACAGCATGATTTTTCACAGATCTATGACAACTCAGATTCCTTCTTGGCAAGTAACACGCATCGGTAAGAAAGATAACGAAGAAAAAGTATTCTCAATAAATTTTCGCAAAAGACAAATATTTATTAAAACTTGAGTAATCGATGAAGAATAATCTTTGATGTATAATTTATTATTTCAAATTCAACCAACGGTTCGAACAACGTTGAGATTTGTTTCATAATTAAAAACAACGTTCTTTATATTTTAAAATATTTTTTTTCTCATACACGTGATTTTTGACGTAAATGCACAGTTTTGTTTTATTAATAACTGAAGATTTTGTCGCTAAGAACTTGAGCGTAAATGAACAGCCGGTAATCATTTCAACTCCGGGTTTGCAACTCATACGTTAGCGTCTCGAGTTTCTCATTCGTTACGACCCTTGGCGCACCGAACTTTTATTTATTTATTTTCAACTACACTAATTAATGAGAAAACATTTCAATTATTTCGGAATATTTCTTAAGTATATTTCCCAAGTAATATTTCATTGTCCAGTACTTTTAGCATGAATTAATTTGAAATATTTTTTTCGTCTTTTTGCATGAGTATGCAATATTACGGATTAGAGCATAGGGAAGAAAGTTTTAAAAAAAAAAAAAACATCGCTCGTATTGCATTACGAGAATTCGATCGATAATAATAATCAGTATAATGGAAAAGTGTTGGCCGAACTGTGACCAATTTAACGCTAGGTTTTCACTTTTTACGGAATTCATGGAATATTCATAGACTATTTATTCGGTCTGTAAATGGAGGTTCTGTATATATACGTTCGAAAATTGCCGATACGAGTTGGGGTGTTTCACACTCGAGCTATTTGCCGGTTAAATTCGTTTTACTTAAAAATGCATTGCTTGTACAATCGTATCAACAATCTATCAAACTTGCGAATATTTGGAAGAATCAAAAATTGATCGAAACTGAACGGATAACGATTTTTTTTTTCGATTTAACTCGGAAACGGAGCTTAAATTTTCAAAATATTTTTAAAAAATAAACAAATCAATGGTAAAAAATATACTTCGGATAGCATATAATCAGATAGAAAAATATTAATATTTCTCAAATCACATGAAAGCAAATTTATTTCAATGAAATACATGGATAAGCAGTCTGTTTGTTTTTTTTTATGTCAAATTTACTATTTTTTTCGCACACATCATTTTTGAGGAAGACTGTACGAGCGGTTTATTCTTAAAAGCTTCGTCTCGGGCTTGTAACTATAAAGTATATTCTCACCTGTCGATCTCTCGAGTGACCGCGATAACCGCATTTCCTATTGTTCATCGAGCGATGAAACCGCTACGGTTGGTCACGTCATTGACGATTCTCGACGTTTACAATAAATACGGTAAAACAAATGATTTCGTCATAGTCTTCCTTCGATCGAAGAGTATTTATTGGAAATGTAAAGTCTCTTGGAACAGCATGAGATTTAAATTAAATTGATAATTATTTGTAAATTGGTGGCTATAAAAATAAAATATTCCACGACACCAATGATTCTCACAAATGTTCGGATTCTTCAGTCTTTTGAAATAATTCATCAAAATAACACACTCTTTTTTTATAACGAAAACACTGATCATTAAGTTTTCACCTCGTACATATTTAACGTTTGCCCTTTTTGAAAGACCATTTCTTGCCTCCCTCGATCCCTCCCTTTTTCCCATGATGCTCATGGTGTTTGTGATGATGACTGTGACCCTCGGCAACTTTGTGACCTTTTTTGTCAGCGTCATGATGACCCTTTTCATACTTTTTCTTCTTGCCATGATGACCCTGAAAGAAATGAAAATTTATTTATTTTTAATTTGTGATAAGAATTTACAATTATCCGTGAACCGTCACTCGGTAAATTCAAAGTGTGCACTGAAATCCCATGCAAAAATGTCTGAACTGCGAGACAATTGTTTACTGAGCCTGAAGGCGATACTCGTGGCTGCTTTAATGCCTCATAAGATTAGTTATCGAAGAGAATGAGCAGTAACAGAGCTAGAAATCTGACCTCATGATGATCAGAGTCGTGATGGCCTTTTTTGAAATGTCCGCCTCCGTGAGACTCGTGATCCTTGTGATAACCACCTTCCTCCTCCTCGTCTTCGCCCTCATGAAATTCGTCATAAAAATTATGTTTTTTTTCGTACTCGTCTTTCTTAAAAATATTATGTTCGCCTTTGGTGCTATGGCCTTTTTGGTGTTTAGCTTCTTCCTCGAAACTCGATTCCTTTTCACCCTTTTCCCCTTCGTGATGTTCCCCGTAATGGCCCTCTTCCTCGTGTTTTTTTTTCTCATGGCCCTCGGATTCCTCGTAATCGTGCTCGTGTCCTTCGACATCGTGATGACCTTTTTCACCCTTGTCGAATTCCTTATGAGCCTCATAACCCTGTCAATTAAAGGTGGTCCAATCGGAAGTAAAAAAAAAATCTGTATAACCTTTGGAAAACGCGGTCTTTCGCATTTTTCAGGACGAACTCAACAAAAGTTTTTTTCCAACACTCAGGACACTCTGGAGTAGTTACCTTATCTCCTTTTTCTCCGGAGGTTTCATGGTGATCAGCTTCGTGTTTCGTTCCACTACCCTCTTCTCGATGTTTCGTCCCCCCATCTATAAAATAATACATAAATTCATACAATAAAAAAAAAAAATAAATAGCAAAGCTTTAAATTGAGTGTTAATTAACGAATTTCGTCGAATCTTCAAGAAAAGCATTAGCATTTTTCCCCGAGAGATTGAAACTCGAGACTCACTTTTGGTCGAATAAACGTTTGAGAAAGGAATTTTAAAAATCATTCAAATTACAGAGTACGAACCATGATGAGTGGCGGAAGTTTCCAAATCTCCCTCATAACTGAATCTAATCGGTTTCCTCAAAATTTTTTTCATTCCTTCACAATCGTTGATCATTAATAAAACAGAAATGACGCTAAATGTGAAAAAAATTGATGCCTTCATTGTATAAAAACGATGCGACTATTTAATTGCTGCTTGATACATCGATCGTCAAAACGATACTGATATCTCGTGAAATCCGGACGGAACTATTATATCCTCCGATTCGCATTCGAGATGATTCGAGCCATCTGTTTTTTAACACGATAGTAAGACGGTGAAGAGATTTTTTTTGTTTTGTTTTTTCTTACCGGAAAAACGTGACAATGGAGACTGCAGCAAGAAACCATGCTGCAGTTTCATCGATTAGCTAAGGTCGAGAGATCCATTTTTTTTTACTCACTGCTTCACTACGAAAACGAGATCGATGTAGAGGCATAAAAAACGAAGAAGAACTCTACTTTGTGGCTGTTATCGTTTACTTTCACTCGCTCCGCTGCAAATTAATTTTCAAGCTTTATAAAAATAAATATCGCTCATTTCCGCACGAAGCCTCTCCACCGGATATTGAGCACCTTTCTTCGTTCAACTCTTCCGAGCACTCGTTTATCCATTTGCAACAAATATTAAAACAACATTGTTTACGATTATTATTGTCGTTATTAATGATTCAAGGTCTTCGGAAAAGCATGCAAATGTGGACAAAAAAATGATTACATTGAGGAGTTTCGGTACAAAAGGCAAAATGTTAAGAAATTAATCAAATTTGGTGATAATGTTCTTCAACATCAAGTACGAAAAGACAAATTTTTTCAAAATTTTCTTCTACTCAGTTATCGAGTAATTATGCATTAAAGCAGATTTCTTATGCCCGAAGTATATACCTATATATATGGAAACGCAATGCTTATATACATGAACTTTAGTCTTCAATTACTCGATAACTGTGTAGAAGAAAAATCTGAAAAAATTTGTATTGTCAAATTTGGCACTAAACGAATATGTTCACCAAATTTTATAAAATTCTTAACTTTTTGATTTTTTTTTGTCTTTTTAACATGGTTTAGCATGGCAACATTGTATCGCCTGTACCAAAACTCCTTAATTAGAAAATTATAATTATATCTATGACAGAATTGTGTAATTGTTGACAATAATATTTGTCAATGGCATGTACCACAGATAACGAGCCAGTGAGTTACACAGCTGAGATAGTCGAGAACAATGATCTAACGGTTATAAAGAACAAAGGCGACTTAAGAAAAAAATCCCCGGTACAAACAACCCCTTGATAGTCGAGAACAATGATCTAACGGTTATAAAGAACAAAGGCGACTTAAGAAAAAAATCCCCGGTACAAACAACCCCTTGAATTTCCTTTCATCCCCTATTTCTTCATCTTAAGTTTCTTTGTATCTCTCCGTCTCTCTTTTTTTTTTTCCCATTCATCGTTTTTTTTTCTTACTTGGCATCTCTGTAGAAGCTGAAAAAAGCGTTTCTCACGATCGTCAAATCTTTGTCGATTACTTTGAGACTACGACGAAAGACTTCAATAAAGTACGAGAGTATTATTAAGAAATCGAAATTTTCTTTGAAAAATTTGATTTTAATTTCTCCTCCATATGCGTGCCAATAAAATATCCATAAACGTGTATACTCATATATCATATATATATAGTTACTCACATCCTGTCGAGTTAATTCAAACCCCTCGTAAACCGACTAACGAGATATCGGTAAGCAAATTAGGGGTGTTGGAAAAATAGTCTGTATAGAGCCTCTAGATAAAGTCGATATATAGATATGTATATTCAGTACAAATGCGCGAGTCATTCCGCCACAAATCGGCCTGTACGCGGCCTTCACCTTTTTGTAAATGCATTCATTTTTCGATTTTTCTATCGTATTTTTTGTTTGCGACGAGGATAATTGAATCAGAATTTTTCTACGAAGTATACAGCGATTTATTTAGGCGTTAAACTTTCATTAATTATTGTCAGTATTTATTTTAATGAGCTTAAAATGCTTTCGAGTTCCTATTCGACGGGGTGATACCATGAATGTTTATTTTTGTTTTTGTTTCAAGCGCTTTCGAACGTTATAAAAAATAATCGGTGAATCGAATAGCGATCAAGGAGGGTTGAGAAATCTTTGGATAACGATGAAACCATCTTTTTTTTAGCCATGGAATGATAACGAATGGAGGAAGGATATCCATAAAGGTCACAGATCAAATGCGGGTGAATTCTACGTCGAATTGCTCATACTCAGGGAGAATCGTGGCTACGGACCTGGATGACTCTGTTATATTCTTTAAATCTACCTGCGAATAAACAGGGTCTGGGTTAAGCTCGCGTAATCTAATTTGCATCATCCGGTATATAAGGCTCGACTGGCGCGACATTCGTTTAGCTCGATACCACCACCGCAACCCCTAAAAACAACGAAGCTCTATGTGATCCTAGTACGTCGTCGCGTTCAAGATGAAGAAACGAATAAATAAATAAATAAATAAATAAATAAACAAATAAATAAATAAATATATCGGATGTTTAAAAATCAAATAAATTTTGATTAAACGAGTGAACAGAAAGTTAAGATATAAAATAAAGGGTGAAACAAAAAAAAAACAAAAGTTTTCATGTATTAAAAATAAATTGGCGATAGTCTAATGTACAAAATTTGCGAAACTGAACGACGGTGGGATTCAGAGATCAAGTTTGTCGTCGCAGTGCATTATAAATCGACGAATGAGGTGCCCGATGAAAAATATATAAAAATCGACGGCGGAAAATTTCATCGATTAAGCGGAACGTAAATTTAAGTAAAAAATTATTGAAAACTCTGCAACCGAACCAATGTAAGAACTATTGTTACGGAACATTTCAAAATTCCCGTCAATTTTAATCATCAACGAATATTAAAAATTTTAAGAAAAGAAAAAAATAAAGAAAAGAAAAAATCAGCGATGACTTGCGAAAAATCGGAGAAGGAGGTGGAAGCACCGCCTGAAAAGGCGGACAATTATATTCGCCACCTTCCTCGACCCCTTAGCATCGATGAAAAAAAATATCTCCTAGCAGTCGAACGTGGTGATTTGGCAAACGTTAGAACTATTTTGCAGATTGCTGGCAAGCCAAATCCTCGTGTGAGTTATTCTTCTCTGGCAACGATTTTATCGTCGTTCTTTTTTCGATATACAAGTAAAAATACTTTTTCGTAAAGTTTCGTTCAACGCGAGCATCAAATACGTTTTTATTTATTTATTTTTTTTCAATATTTCGAATAAGATTCATTTTTTCATGCATAAATTTTGTCAGAATCTGGACAAAAATATGAAATTTATTGGAAAACAAATACAAACCAAACAAAACTAAATCAGTTCTGATCACAGGTCAGACCGTTGGATGTGAATTGCGTCGACAGCCTCGGTCGAGGTGCCCTGACCTTGGCAATCGAATCGGAGAATTTAGAAATGGTTGAACTTCTCGTGGTAATGGGGGTCGAAACAAGAGACGCTCTCCTGTATGCAATAGACGAGGAATTTGTTGAGGCTGTAGAGCTTTTGCTGGAACACGAGGAACTCATGAGACGTACCGAAGTGGAGGGTCCTGATCGTAAGGAAAAAAGAAATATTATTGAAATAACTTGGCTTTAAAACATTTCATTTAACGAATTAATGAGATTCTCGCGAACCATCCAGCACCGAAGGACGTCATACATAGCTGGCAAAAAATTGATCCGGCATCCGCAAGATATCCGGCGGAAATGACACCTCTCGTGCTTGCTGCTCAACGAAACAATTACGAAATTCTTAAATTGTTGCTCGATCGCGGCGCCACTTTGCCCATGCCCCATGATATCAGATGCGGATGCACCGATTGCCTCAAATCTGCTACAGGTTATTGAAAAAAATAAATAAAATAAAAAATAAAAATGTAAAATTTTGGATCAAAACGTAAAAATGAATGTTTCCGTGCTCATATATTTGTTCGGATTTTGATATTCATCAGGCGATCCGTTGAGACTATCTTCGACCAGAATATCCGAGTACAAAGCACTGGCGAGTCCGAGTCTCATTGCTCTCAGTTCTCCGGATCCATTGATGACTGCTTTTCAACTTAGTTGGGAATTGCGACAATTGGTTTTGTCGGAGCCTGAGAGTAGAGCTGAATATTTGAAACTCAGAAGACAAGTGGAAAAGTGAGAAAAAATAAAAAAAATTTCTTTAGAAACGAAGTTTTGATATCGCGGCCGCTGTTTCATTTATTTTTCATCAACTTTAAAATGATAAATATTGAACAATCGATTCTCGAAGGTTCGCAGTGGACTTGCTTCAGCAGGCTCAGAGTACAGCTGAATTGAACACTATTCTGAATCACGATCCGCAAGACGAAACAGCCGAATCAACGAAAATACTCGCCAGACTGGAACTGGCCATTCAATACAAGCAAAAAAAATTCGTCGCGCACTCTCACGTTCAGCAATTACTCGCGGCTATTTGGTAAGCCCCGAAACGATTTTCAACATTTTCTCCATCTCGTTCCTAAAGTTTCCACTTTTTTTCTCTCTCTCTCTCCTGTCGAATTAATTTTCTAATTTTTTTTTCTCCCGATGCATTTATCGATGCGAAATAAACCAAAAATGAAATTTCATGTCGAAAAACTGTTGTAACTTTCGTTCTAAAAACCATATGGATTTCTTTTGTTTTATTTTTTTTCATCGTTGAAAGGTACGAAGGTGTTCCGGGTTTCCGGAGAATGACGAATGGCCAAAGAGCTTTGATTCTTCTGAAGACAGCACTTTTCTTTCCCTTCTATTGCATGATTTACTTTCTTGCTCCCGAGTCAAAGACGGGCCAGCTCCTCAGAAGACCATTCATGAAGTTTCTCGTTCACGCTTCCTCCTATTTATTCTTTCTCCGTAAGTAAAATTTAAAAAAAAAAAAAAAATTGTTCTATCTAAATTCGTTTTTAATCTGTTTCCACAAAAGTGTTTTTGATGCTCTACGTCCGTTTTGTTTTTCAATCGCGCGATGAGTTATGAGAACGCTCGAGCATTTTTATTACCACGAGAAAGTAGGTTCTTCGCCATTTTTTTTTTCTTCTCCTAGACGCATCGGAACGTCTATCACCGAAGAATGATTATTTCGTAAGAGAAATATGGCGAATGACTTATCTTTCCTATGTTCCACGATCGATTATTTCAACGATAAATCTCTAATGCAATTATCGAGAAATTCTATTTATAAATTCGCCCTTATTGACCCAGTTATTCTGATGCTCGTATCTCAACGTGCCGAGGTCGAAGTCATAAGACTATTCGGAAGCGAATACGCGATACGACAATTGGAAGAAGATTTAATGAAGCAACGAGGAGCTAAACCAACGCCTTTGGAATACGTTGTTCTTCTCTACGTATTTGGCTTCATTTGGCAAGAAATGAAAGAGGTATAGAAAAAAAAAAACAAAGACAACCGCATCATTTTTCGTGTCCACCATTATTACTCCTGCGTCGTTATTAATCATTGGATCTTTCGATCAAAGGTCTATATGGATGGTCTCAAAGCTTATCTTCGCGATATGTGGAACTTTATCGATTTTACAAGAAATTCGTTATACGTTGCGACTATAATACTCCGAGTTGCCGCTTACGTGCAACAGAGTGCTGAGATTCAAGTAGATTCGTCGGCTGCTATAGTTCCCAGGGAAAGATGGGGCGACTTTGATCCTCAATTGATAGCCGAGGGATTATTCGCTGCGGCCAACGTATTCAGTGCTCTCAAACTCGTACATCTGTTTAGCATTAATCCGCACTTAGGGCCTCTTCAGGTAAATGCACTGAGAAAAATGAATTCGTAAATTCAACAAATTTTTTGTTGGTTCGACAAATTTTCTGTTGGTTCAACCAATTTTTGTTGTTGGTTCAACGAATCGTAGCGAACAAAATGAAATTTGTTAACCCAAACGAAATTTGGTTCATTCAAATACTTAATTTTTCACCACGACAAAAATATCGTTGAATCAACAAAAGTTTTGTTGAATCAACAAATTTAATTTGTTTGCCACAATTTCAAATTTTTTTTCTCAGTGTGGAAATATGGAAATTGCCCGGTGGTACCGTCATTGATGAAGCAAATTTGTGTACATACATATAACTGAACTTTTAACTCGGCTTTTCGTATTTCAAGATCTCTTTAGGTCGGATGGTGATCGATATCGTCAAGTTCTTCTTCATTTACACCCTTGTACTCTTCGCGTTTGCTTGCGGTCTTAACCAATTATTGTGGTACTTTGCCGAGCTCGAAAAACGTAAATGTTACTACGATATTGCCGATCCATCCTGGGACGCTGCAAGTGACTCTTGTATAAGATGGCGAAGATTCAGTAACCTGTTCGAGTCTTGCCAGAGCTTATTCTGGGCAAGCTTCGGTGGTGTTGGTATTGACAGCTTTGAATTAACGGGAATCAAATCTTACACTCGTTTCTGGGGATTGCTGATGTTCGGCTCCTATTCCGTGATCAACGTTATCGTACTGTTGAATCTTCTGATCGCTATGATGAGCAACAGTTATGCAGTCATCGAGGTAAGAATTTATCGGGGTTATCGGACCCTTTGGAAGCTGATTATACGTTTTTTCTCTCGAAAATTCAAGCCTGTGAGTCAATCACGAAATTCTGAAGAAGAGTCTGAGCACGGGGACGAGAACGACTCCTATTTTTTAGTGGAAAAACTTTCGGTTTTAACATTTTTCGAAAACTTTTCTATTTTGTTGGAGTTTGTAGCATTATATGGGCCTGGAATTTGACTTAATCATGAACCATTCCCTTCTCTAGTGAAAATCGAAAATAATGGTGTACAATTGAACCTCATTATCGCCCAAGTAAATTGATTTAAACCAAAAAGAAAATTGGGGTCATCGTCTGCTCGATATATGGAAATATTTAAACGCAAAAATGATCACTGAACAGGAGCACTCGGACACCGAGTGGAAATTTGCGAGAACGAAATTGTGGATGAGCTACTTCGAGGAGAGTGGCACTCTACCGCCTCCCTTCAATATTTTTCCGCCTCCGAAATTATTCTTCCGGATGATTGGTATGCAGAAAAAAGCGGTGTGCAGACGTAACAGCTCGCGACGACGAGCTCATGAGCACAGGTATGAGTTTCTGAGTCCGGTAACTTTGGATCATGGGAGAGAAGAACAAATGACGATTTTTTTTTTTCCACTCTCCAGAAACTTTTGAATTTACGTTATTCTTAATTAGAATGAATTCTCATCTCATTCATTCAGATACGGATCAGTAATGAAAGCTCTCGTTTGGCGATACGTCGTTCATGCCCATTCCCAACACGAGCTGGAGCCCGTTACCGAGGACGACGTTCACGAACTCAAGAGCGACATTTCGTCATGGCGCTGCGAACTGTTGAATATTTTACGTAGAAACGGAATGGACATAAGTGGCGCATCGACCAAAGAAAAAAGTACGTTCTCAACTAAAACTTGTTACGATCGACAGAGACGATTTTTTTTTTTATAGAAATAACACGGATGCAAAGACCGAGAAGCTCGTCACTCGGATTCCTTAGTTAAATAATGCAAAAAACTATTCTCCGTTATTCGGTCATTTTTTTTTTCTTTAAGGCCCCTTAAGAGCATCGACCCTGTCGTGCAGCTAAACTCAACTCAAATTTTGTAAATTGAATTTTTTCGACACCGTTTGACCGATTACTAAAGATCTCTATCAGTCTACGCAGAACGATGGCGAAATTTGGCTGTGAAAGAGCTTTTTTGTAATCGGTCAAACCGTGTCAAAATAAATCACTCGAAAAAATTTGTAGTTATTTATCTCGCACTCACCCTGGCCAGATACCGACTGACCCATACTCTCAAAAAACTTTTTCCGATAGTTTGACACTTGAAAAACTATTCCCAAAGCATTTTTGTTTTTTTTTTTTTCCCATTTCAATGACTTTCTTGCTCCTGTGACAACAGGACACAGCTCTACTCGAGAACAACCATGCTCCTAGCGTCTACTCTCGTTCATAAAATCAGTAATACGCGATATCTAGAAACGCGTCAAAGTCTATTAAGGAGGATGGCTACACACAACAATGTTGCCATGTTAAAAGCATAGGAAAATTCGAAATGATTAGAATTTAATGAAATTTGGTGAGCATATTCTTTTGGATTAAATATGAATATAAAAATTTTTTAAGATTTTTCTTCTACACAGTTTTCGAGTAATTTAACACTAGAGTTAACATCCGTAAGCATAGGATTCTCATATATATAGGTATATATTTTGCATATTGTAAACTCCAATTATTCGACAACTATGTAGACGAAAAATTTGAAAAAATTTGTGTCATCGCGTTTGATGCTAAAGAATGTTATCACTAAATTTTATTAAATTCTTATCATATTGTCGTAGGTAGCCACCCTCCTTAAGAATAGTTTTCAAACGTCAATGTCAAAACGTGGAGCGTATCTCTGTTGCTTGATCTTGAAAAATGGCAAAAGCGACAGTTGGGCTCAGTGTCATCGTATCGGTGCAACGAATATCTATTATTCCTAACTATTCGTTAATTTTTTTTTTTCAGCGATATTGGGAAAGAAAATGCGAGTTTGGGAGAGGCAGTTGATGAAAGATTTCCAAGTTGCTGGGCCACTGGGTGAGGGCGAGGGTGAAGGTGACACGGATATGCAGGAGGACTTGACTCAACCACCGGAGGGTGAGGACAACGCAGCGAGATGGCGAAGAGTCGCGAGGCTCGCAGTCTTAAAGTCTGCTGAGCGTCGATGGGGTCAAGTAAGTTATTGTCAAAATTAATATTGAAAATTTTCGAAAACATTTGTAAACGCGGTCGCTCCGTTAAAGAGTCTTGAAAGCGAACTCTTTATTCCGGGAGTGAACGAGTCCGTTTGTGATTTTGTTACAGGTGATAAGCAGCGTTGTCCAAAGTTCCCAAATAGGTCGTAGCAACAGTCGTGCATCGTTGCAGAGTCAAATGAGTTTGAAAAAAGCGATGGAAGAGGCGCAAGCTCTGCGCTCGAAAACTCCCTTGAAGCCGATAAATCCGATAGTATTGCCGCAGCAATCAGCGGCTCCGAATATTCTTCATATATTAAAGGACGTCGACGAGATGGATAATACAAAAAAAATGGAAAAAAACACACCGAGCCGTGATTTTTCACCAAATCTAACGGATTCGAATAGCAAAACGGAAAGTATGATCGCGGCGATGGGTTACGAAGATGAGAAAAATAAAAACAATTCGGAGCCTTTGATATCGATAAGAACCTCGCCACCTCGTGTAATCAAAAGAAAAGCTCCGAATTCCGGGAGTTCCAATCCAAATTTTGCTTCTCAATCGTCACTCGGTAATTCTACTCTGTTGACAGTTGACACGAAAAATCATCAAAGTAATTGCAACAGCTCACCGGCGACGAACAAGAGCCCCACTGTCAACAGAAAAAATAATAATTCTTCCGGTACACCCGGTTCACCGCCTAAACGTTATCTTCAAGCTTCTAATGGATCGCCCAACAAAAAAAATGACAACGATAAAAATAAAAATCGTGGCACGTCCAATGATCGTTTGAATCCAGGATCCAACAGCCAATTACGTGCCACGTCGTCACCCGAGCCCCAGGACATCGTTAGACCTAGACCAAGGGCCTCTGGAAGCCCGGGCCCAAAAATCAACCCTGGAACAAACAATATTCCCGATGTTGCTCTCATTCCAAGTACACCCGATCAAAAATCTACTAATCACGATAAATTCATCAAAATCGAACCGAAATCGCCCAGAGCAAATGGCTCTAGGTCACCCAGACGCAGAGGTGGTTGGCTTTGAAAACTTTCAATTTCTATGTACAATTCAGTCAATTCGAAGCGAACAAAGATTTTTTAAGTTTCGTACCCAGCCACGGAGAACGAGAACTCTCATTCATTTTTTTTCAGCTATAATTATACATTTGATCAAGTTGGTCATTTTAAAGATAAATCAATTACACATGTTTCACAGGCAAACATTGAATCGGATCTTAAAAAACAATAATTTTAGAGCAATCGTTGACTCCGCAAAATCGACTGTTTGTTGTTTCTCCATGCGAAATGAATTTTGTGATTGTCTTCAATTTCCATGGACATTTCTCTTGAATATCGCTTTCCGAGAAAATCCAAGAGAGAAATTTTAAAAACGAGATTTATTTAAAAAATTATCGATTGTTTTATGAACAATTTTAACTCGAAGGCTAATTTTTTTTTAATATTTTAATTTTGCGTGGCCGAGTTTGTAATGTCTTAAGGATGGATGATTTGTTTTTCAATTTCTTTGCAAATGCGTATAAAACTTCCACCCAGATGTTCTCACAAGTTTTTTCGTCCAAAAAACGCTAATGTGGCCAAGAAACTGGATATTATCTCAAAGGAAAAGTTCTATTAAGGAGAAATATATTATTGGAACATCATGAACTGCGAAAAATAAAAGGTTACCGTAAGGGCTAAAGCCTGAAATGATGGTACGACTATTAAATTAAAATGTGGATTGATGTTTTGAAATATATAATTTGTAATTTTTAATAATGATACATTGAAATCTATTTTTTGATGAGGTTTCAACTGATTATTCAATGAAATTGTGTTGAAAAAGTCTTTACAGTTGGCCTAATGTTAAATGGACGAAGAAAAATTTCACAACGATTAAATTTTTAATAGAAATAAGAATTGAAAGTTTATCATTGATAAAAGCTTGGATCGAATGGTGACCTCAAATAAATTGAAATGTCCGAAAGTTGACGGTCGGTGAAAATTTCGTCTTACAAAGTTTTTTTCTCCCCAATTATTGTAAGGTTCCACCGAAATTAAAAGGTAAAACCAGTGATTCGCCTTGAGAAGGAAACTCGAAAGCTATGCGTATGTCATTTCACGTTGAGTACCTCCAAACATCTTAGAACTCTTCTCAATCGTTGCATGACAAATAAATTTGAATTGTTTCTTCAACATCTGGATCGATTAAAATTGAGAATAAAGAAGAATTATGGAGGATTATAAATTATATATGGACTATACATAATATAATATGCGTACATTTATTTCTTCGACTACGAAATAGTACACGTCATATTCTTTCAGAAATTACACTATGAAACTCGCGCGAAAGACTTATGAAAATTTGCCAGAAATTATTCGTAAACTCACTTGTAAATTTATACTTTTTTTCTTTCATTCAATGTTAAATGTAAAATACGAAATTAACCTTAAGTAATAATTGAAAAAAATAATGGAAAAAAGATTGTAGCGAGAAAATTTGGAATTCTTTCCTTTCTACAATAATCGTGATCAATCATTTGTGTCTATTTTTTGTCTTCTAGTCAAATTCCGTTCTCGCTACTCATTTGTTGTTCTTCGCTTGGCCGTTAAAGGCGATGAATTAATTAACTCAAGCTGCTTGGACAACTTTACTCTGGGCTACCTTTTGGGCTGAATTTATTTTGTCACCCAAGGATAATGCCATCCCTTGACTCTTGGCTCGTATTCTTATGTGGCCGACGACCGGAGCATCCGGTTTGTTGAAAGGTTTTTCAATCGATAAATTCGCCAGTGCATCTTCACCGAATATCGACTTTGCGTACATGTTTGCAGCCATAAATCCACATTGACCGGAAAGTGCCTTAAAAAATTACCAAATCAATGAATCAATCTGTCGAAACATACTCAATCATCGTTAATTCATCAAAAATACCGCCCAGAACATTGGGATTCATCACTTCTGACGCATATCAAGAGAGAGAGAGAAAGAAAATTTGAACGAAAATCTCAAACTTTACAATGAGTTAACTAATTATTGATCTTGAAATTTTACCTTTTCGGGTGTGAGACAACGCATGTTCGTAGATTTAAGAAGATGCGCGAGATACTCGCGTAAATCTGGTAGAGTCGTGTTCACCGATACTTTGTTTTCCCATTCAAATTCGGCCCACATTTGACGGAATTCCGTGTCGGTACAAGTCGCGGGTACGATGTAGTCCATTATGTCAATATGAATATCGTTTAAAACAACGACACTGCGATCTGAGCCCGCTCCAGATATGTCGTAGACTGTAAACGACAGTATTTTCATTGAATTACATCAATTGGATAACAATCAAGATATAAAAGTTTTCATTCTCATTTTCTATGAAATCCAAAATGTCCAAAAAGTTTTAGAATGATAATTCGCAATTGAATAAAAAAATTTAATTTATAAAAGGAGAATATTTTTAGCGATATTTCTAGTGATATTTTAATTTGTAAAAAAAAAAAGTATATTTTTACCGATATTTCCAAAAATGATGCCATTTTCTGTTGAGGCAACTTTGACATTTGCTTTGATACTAGCAAAATCGCGGGGTGCGAGAACGATGGGCTGTGGTCGTTCGACGAGTTTGAGATCGCCCATGGTAGCAAGCTCGAGGGTACAATTTTGGAGGGTATCTTCGGTCTGATTGACGATCAGAACGTCGAGGACAATGTCGTATTGATTGACATGAACGAGAGCCTCGGCATAAACTGGATCGGAGAAACCAGTCAATTGAGTCACTTTGCTAAGTGCACTGGGAGCTGGAGCATCAGAACCAGTTCCAGGTCGTCCGACCACGGCAGCGCTAAGACTCTGCTCGAAAACATCCCCAGCGCCACCAGTCAAATCGCCCCCACGTGTCAATTGGATAAATTGTATCGCATCATCGACTTGAACGATGCTTCCTGGTTTTTCTTTCGCCTATTTGTCAAAAAATTATTTATTGAGAAAATCTTGCATCGTCTGTCTGTTGGGACTCGTTGATATTCGATGATAAAAATATTATTTGTTATTCGGGATTATGCCATAAAGTCATGAATCTTGCGTTACCTTTTTCGTTTGTGAATCTTCCTCGGCCTTGGCAGCGAGCATTCTGCCAAGAGCATCTCTACAGCCTTCGGTAAAGACTTTTTGCACAATAGTCGTTGGACAAGCGAGCGATCTGAGGCAAAGTGAAAGTCTTTCGGCATCGTCGTGGGTCATCGCTTTGGAGGGTAGTCCCGAACGACCTAACTGCAAAATACTGGACATTACGAGCATCGCTTCTGCCTGCATGCGATTGCTCTTTTGCACATCGCTCTCCAAATTTTTGTAACGGAGCGCTAGTTTGGCGAGAGTGGTCGCCAACGAAGCACCGATGAAAAAGTTACCGTCCATCATGTATTGCACTAAAGCTGGACGTTTTTCTTCTTTTTTACCTGTTCAATGAAAGAAAAAGAAAACGAGATTAATTGAAATTTAATTGAATTTTTCATTAACTGAATAATCCAAGTTCCAAATAACAAAAAATTACCGGTGTTCGAAGCGCTGAAAGCGCTTTGTGTCGCATAAGTTCCATCAGAAGTTACCAGTTGTGCAGGTGCAGCTTGAGCGTTGGAATCATCCGGCGACTTTTCACCGGCTTGACGTTTGTTCTCGGCCTCGACAAGAGGCAACTCTCCCAATGCGGTACGAATCCGGCTCATTAGACTTTCAATGTCTTCCTTGGTTGTCGCGTACTCCCCTAAGATCCATAGCGCTGCTCTGTGCACTTTTTCCGCACGAATTTGCAAAAATACCTGCAATATTAGGAGTACAAAAAAAAGTTTAATAAATTCACAAATAATCAATGATTCATGCAGTTTTAAGTTTTTCAAAGACTTCAGATAAAGTCGAAAAGAGGAATTTTCAAAAAGAAAAATAAATGTCAACAGCTTTCAAAGTATTGTAGAAAATCGATAAATTGTATACCGCGAATGAAAAATATCTGTCAAGCAATAAAAAATGTTTTCATGGAATAAAATCCTTGATGAAACAAAGCGCCTCTCACCTCCAACAATTTTTCAATAATCAAAGGTCTAAGATTCTCGAAGCGTTGTATAGCTTCTCGAACGAATACGAGAACATCAGTAGCAGCGGCTTCGTTAGTTTCGGAAAGAAAATCGGCGAGAACGGGAATAACGGTAGCAGCGACATCGGGAAATTTGATGGAACATGCGTGCAGCGTTCGCACAAGAAGTTGGCGGTACCGGCCGGCATCTTCGTGTTCTCCACCGGCGCTTCTCATTACTTCTTTTTTCAACAGTTGTACCATTTCCTCAATCGTTCTTGTCGTAACGAGATCCATCGCGAGAGCCAACGTTTTCGTGCGCACTTCAAGGGCCGGTGAGCCAAGAACGCGTAAAACATCCATCACGAGATCCTGAAGAACTCTCTCGTGCGACGGACTGTCCTTCATCGCGATCAAACGATCCAACACGATTAGTTTAACATTGTTGTCACTCTCTTTCACCACCAGCTCGATGTAACACGAAGCTGCTGCTTTTATAGCCGTCGGTGCACTCGACAACGTCACCAATGTTCCAGCTGCCTCGTATCGAACGGCCGCACTCGGTGAATTCAACAAACTATAAATGCAGCGTATAAATCGTGCTCTTTCCGATGGATTTGCCAGACAAACCTGCCAAAGATTAAACATTTTTGTTTGTCACTGGTTTTCCTCGACTCTTATGTAAATCATTATTATCATTTTATAATCAGACCACAAGCTTAAATTTGGGAAATTCAAACTGGACCTCGAAACCTTATTTCCAATTTGAATTCCCATTTTTTGGATTAAAAGAATAACTTTAGTATCATAATCACCTTGTAAATCAATTCGACAATGACGAGCTGGAGAATGTCACCAAAAGTTGGAACGAGGTCCAAGCAAGCAGCCAAGTACGACAAAGCGCGACTTTGATCAGCGTGCAAGAGCATGAGAAAAGCGTTTCGTCGACATGACATGTCTTGTTCGCCCTCCAAATATTTCGCTATCAACTCTGGTGCATCAGGTATCAAAAACTCGAAATTACGATAAATTGTGAATATTGCGAGGACAGCGTTCCTACGCACGTAGGAGTGACGATGCTCCAGACACGCCGTTATTGCCGGCATCAAAGGCTCCAAAAGTTCTGGCTCCTTCAGCTTACACAAAAATCTAAAAAATTGCAAACCCAACGAATTGCCATTTTATTGTTTCAAGATTTATTAAAATTCTGATTCGATAGAATAAATGTTTCAAAAAACATATTCCATTGTATTTGAATTCGAGAAAAATATGAAATAAAAATTCGATTAATATTTTAAATAATTAACGAATCAACGTTCAACTCATAAATATTATAAAAGATTTGTTTTATAAAATTTTAATTTGATTTATAAAATTTTTCTAATCTCAGTCGAATTGATTTGGAAAAAAAAATTTTGAAAATTTTTATGATTTTGGAATGGTGATTCAATCAAAAAACTATCTGATAGGATCTCACCTGAGGGTGGATCCTCGAACGAATTCGTTGGGATGCTGTAAATCTTTTCTGTACGCGTCGCACACCAGAATCATTTCTTGAAGAAGTTTGCCATCCGGCGAAGTCTTTGGTACTATTTCCCAAAAGATGAGTAGAAGCTTTTTTATAGCATGGTCTTGTAGCGGAAGTACGAATCTTATGATGGTCATGAGCAAGCCGGGAAGACGCTCTCCGCTCATTATCATGTAAATTGTTTTTTTCAAAGCCTCTGTTTTTACAGCGATATCGCCTTTCTCCAAATCTTGTTTCATTTGCAACTCGTTCAATGGTTCCGTATCCATCGGAATGTTGATTAGAGTATAGCATGGTTGTTCCGCTATGCTACTCATTTTTGTTGGTATTTTTTGAGGTGTTCACCTCTTCTCTTTGTTAATATGACGATAACCCTGTTTTTTGAAAAATCAAAATTAAACATTGATTCGTACCACATTTATCCAAATGATTTTACTGTTGAATCTGAAAATTGAATATTTCACTCATTCCAATGAATTTCATGTTTGATATTGTTTTAAAAAATTTTTTTAACTGAACTTGAAACTATTTCATACCCTAATTCTCAATTAAAATCTATCGGTAGATTACCTCTATTTGCGCAATTGTTTCTATTTAGAAAAGTTTCTACTTTCCTTCCAAGTATCAAAAATGAATACCGATGAAGAGAATTAGTTGAGGCAATTATATTATTTTTGTTTTCTTGATAGCTTGAAACGAATATCTTTATTATTTCTGTTTGAATAAAATGAAACGCAACTAAAATACTGCACGACAGTCTTGTTTATATGACAAAACTGTAACAGATGTATATTCAGGAAAAATGGGCTAATAAAAGCAAAAACTGAGATATTAAACTGCGTATTAAATTCGTCTGAGTTTTATGCCAGATTTTAAAAAAATTCGTTTCTGACGAAATGGAAGAAAACTTTTGAACAAAAAGAAACAATTTCTCAACAAGAATTTAATTTTCCTGTCGATCACAAGAAACTCCCGAGTTGGTCGTCAGGAAGCGTAGTCTTTTCTAGGAAGATCAATCATTAACTATTATTTTCTGAATTAACAAATTGCAAGCGATGCTAGAAAGTACTATGATACACACAAAGCCTTTTGGATGTAGGTTTAGACTCCTCGATAGTGATTAATATGGATTTCTTTTTTTATATGTTATTGAGCATATATTCGAAGTACGTTTAATATTATACTGTTAATTTTGATGATGTAAGAACATAAAAAAATTGCTACAGAAAAATAAAACCATTTTTGGTACGTTGAAATACCGAGAATTGAAATATCGAAAACAAAACTTTTTGGTCACGCAAAATAAAAAACTCGGAATCTTCGTGAAATTAACCATATTTTCTATAGATACGCAAATTAGATGTTCAAAATCATATTTGTATAAATATCAAACAATCGTTCAATGATAATTAATTAATAATTATTTTGGGAAGCAATTATAAAAGAAAAATTGGCAAGTACATAAAATAATGCCAAGAATGTCACGAAAAAGTGAGGTTATAGGTGGGGACTCGCATATTTCTGGACATACCGCTTTACTTACAGGATTATTAAAAATTAGAAGATCGATAACTCACCTGTCAATCGTTTTGAAACGCGACAATGCAATAATGCGATTAGAATTTAATCAAAAAAACAAAGCAGCGTTTTAAAACCGCATACGTGTCAAACCCGGGGTTGCGGGGTTCGTCTCACTACTGACACGATACACGATGATATTATTTCGACTAGTGGCGCCGCCTCGGCTCTGTTAATGACTTTACAGTGTCAACATTCAAGGCGCGATAAAAAACGATTTGTTATTATTATCGTATCAGCATTTCTGACAACGTTGAAGACAGAAGAAAAAAAAAAGCACGTCTTCGAACGAGATCAATCTGGCTCTGTTCTTGTCTCTTGATTCTTCGAGTCTTTTTCATTTTAATATCTTTATTAATTTTTTTTTATTTTTGTTAACATTTACAAATAAACAAACGTCAATATTTTTTGTTTTGTTTTTTTTTTTTCAAATGTTTCAAAAATAGGTGTGAGCATTTGAGTAAACGGGCATGAGAAAATCAATTTTAAGTTGCATGAATCCCATTGAAATTCTTCAGTACAGTTCGACCGATTACAAAAAGGCTCTGTCAGCGGACGCAGGACAATGGCAAAAGTCCGCTACATTTATCCGTAATAACGAATCGCTTCATTTATTGCTAATCAATCGATAAAGCAGCAGTTATAACGATTCGAATTCAGAAGTAAACAAGGGGATAAAGGGATGACTAGAGAGGATCAGTGAACCTTATAGAAGTTCTCAGAGCACACGTGTATAAATTGTACAACGCAACCTTCGAAACGACATTCCAAGTGTGTATAAACGGCAAATCATGTATGTGTGTGTACACATACTTGTGTACAAAATAGATGGATGTAAACAAAATATCTAACGATTGGAGATATTTTCATTTCGAAACTCATTACGGTTAAGCTAGAGCAGGATTAAAAGGGAAAGATATCTTGTACCGAGCTCTAGTTTTAACAAGACGTTTGTCGTTTGTGCAGTTCACACGTAATCGAATTGGACTACTTTTTTTTTATTGAACTTTTCTCCGAGTTTATTTGAAATATTGTACGTTTATTTATTCATCGATCACGATGTATTCGATCGAACGAACGAAACTCGTTCGTATGAAATTTTACATAGCCATTTTGGTTTTATTCCTCGGTACGATTGAGCTCAGTCTCGCTAATAAATCGTGCAAAAATACGGTTATGAAGATGGTTCTGAGGCAGTGCAGTGACGCCTCCTTCAGATCGGAAAAAGACTTGGATTCGTCGACGATTTCGCCCATCGGTGAGTTTTTAGCCTCCATTTAAAATGCAGAGTTCTTTGAAATCTATTCAATTATTTTATTTTTGACATATATTGACAAAAAAAGTTAACGGAAACAAGTAAATAATAAGATACATTCAAAATTCGATAGAATTTAATGATTAATCGAATTGAAAAAAACGATGCTTTTCCAGGAAAAAAAATCGATTACAGAAGTTTGCCAAAAACGGACACTTTGCCATTGGTGAGTTGCTACCTTCATGATATGTTTGAAACGTTCGAGAATGACAGCGAAAATAAATGAAATTTATTAAAAATGCGATAAATTGAAAATTAATTCGATTGTATAAATATTTCGAATGGCCAAAAAACTTTTTTCTTCTCTGATCAGGCACAGGCCCATACTTTGGGATTCGATTTAACGGCAACCGAACTTGAAGAACTTTTGCACGAGATCAACGCAAGATTGGGCAGGAACCCAGCTGCGGGTAATGAAGAAATCGCAAATAAAATAAAACAATCGTTTCTTCAGATCGCCGCTCGATGTTGTCAGAACGAGAACGAGTGTCTGAAAGAAAAAATCATCGATTGTCCATAATTACGAAACAATGAACTCAGCTCATTACTGATAAATGAATCTGGAATTAAAAAAAATAACCCAACTGTAATATATCTAATATTTATATATTTTTTATAACACGATAAAAATATAAATGGCTATTAAAGAATTCGTTGCATTCAATCAGTCTTTATTCCCGTCCCTCACCGTCATTATTTTTTCATCGTAAAATTTTATTGAGAATGCTCGAGACTCAGGGAATCGTTGATCTTACTTTTTCTTCGCGCTAATAATGAATGAAATTTTGCCCTAATAATCGTCGTACGGAATAAAAATAAGAAAATAATTTATTTACAAATGTTTTATTATAACGAATTCACAACGAGATCGTTGAACTGTATTTTCATAATATTTTTATCAGATTAATTCCGATGTGCATGTATAAAATAAAAAGCGAGTCCAATGACCGATTTTTTTCGTCTTATATGTATATATAAAATTAATAATCGTCCAGGAGTATTGCAATATTTTCTAATCATCAAGTTTTCTTTTTTAATACTAGTGAGATCATCAGTTGGCGATACAACACGTGTTTTCTCTCTTGTTTTTCAACTTTTTCAATCCCTTATTTTCTGCTTAGCAACACACCGGCAATTTTCGGGTTTCACAAAATCTTGCATGGCCTCCCTACTTGAAATAAAAATAATCTACGAAAATAGTCAACTATCGTAGTGTAAAAGCCGTTCGTTTTTTTTTTTTTGTTTTGTTTCATTCACTAAGCAGACAAAGGCGTTCCTCTCTCGTCGATATCGCATTCGAAAAATTCTTCTAAAATTTTTCTTCACTATTCGCTATTGTTTTTCGTTTTTTTCTTCATTATTACTTCATTCACACTTTTTTTTTGTTTTTTTTCGTCAGGAATATAAATCTCACTCGAGTTTCTCGGTATTTTCACTCGCGGCGAGATCTTTCGCTGTACGTTGTATCACAAGATTTATTATCGATGGAAAAAGCAGGATCGTTGAGTCCTTTGGATCCGGAAGTGTCGTTCCTACTTTGAACTCTGGCACTTTACCGATCGACGAATTACGCAGGATCTGCAATTGTAATTTTTCGATTATTTCATGGAAAATTATATTCGATTAGAATATCAAATCAATCAAATTCTTCATTCGATTTTTTTAAACCATCCTCTGCTTTGAAATATTGATATTGACGTAAATTTTCGAAGAAAAACGTTCACAGAAAATAGCAAGTGAAGAACAAAATAAACGAAAATACAAAGTCGTTTATTCACGTAACGTTCAATTTGCCACGAAATTTATCGGCTTTTTATCGTCCTGAGGCCGGGGGTCGTATTTTGTCTGTCGTGATCGAAATCGATTCGAAGCAGCTCACCAATTTGCATGAGACTTAAACATTTTTTTATGACTTCTCATTGCGAAAAAAAAAAAAATAAATAGCGATGAATAGAAAACGAATCGTTCTCTTTCATGCGAATAGAATTTGAAGTATTATTCGTGCACCGAAGTCGCCGAAATGTTACTGTCTCATAAAATGGTCGTTTATCGTGCTGGGACATGGGTAATCCTATAGCGGTGACTAGGTCATAGGATTCGCGTGAAAAAATTTAAAGACAGATCAATTATTGTTTCCACGAAAATTCAGAATCGGTTATCGACAAATTGAGAGAAAAAGGGTTTGACACTTTAGAGATGAGGAGGTTAAACCTGCGCGTAACGGCGCGGTCGAGTACTACGCCAGTCACTGAAATAACTATTATTTCAGTTTTGTAATTATATACAAATTGTTGTAACCGATTTTCGATTGAGACAAATGTTTTTAAATTAAAAACTGTTATTAAGTGATTAGTATGACCAGCCAAGTCGATAGGATTACCTTGAATGAAGCACAAGATCAATTTTTTCTAAAAAAAAATCGGGGTGCCCACAAATAATCGAGGAGGTTATGTTCCGTCGATAGAGAATGATATTTCCGTACGAAAAATGGTTAAAAGCTCGTGAAAAAGGAAAAAGAAGCAGTGAAGAAGAAACAAAAATGTCAGCATCGAGAACGTTGCTAAAAAAAAAATGGAGTTGGCAGTGCTTGAATGTTTAGAGAAGAAAATGGTTTCAATTTTTACAACACGAAAGCACGAAGAAACAGAAAATAGAGGACAATTTTCTCATTCGATTGAATTCGTTTTTTTTTTTCAACTATATTTCGGTATTATATAAAAGAATGAAGCAGAAATGAAGAGAGAAAAAGTGACAAAATAAAAACGTAACGTGCCGAATGATTATTTGGCAGTGTTCTATTTTTTAATATTATTCTTTTTTCCCTCGGCACCTTGAAACGATGAGGGCGTTTCGGTCGTTTATGATGGCGGAAAATGTGTTTCGGTCGCACTCTAACGTCACGATCAATCGCACTGTCAAAGTCATTGTTATTTTGTTCGGTGTAGGGAACGTTCTTATGACGACCTCTAATCCGTCTTCCTTTATGGGACTTTTTCGCGAGTTTAGTAATGTTGAAAACTGGTACAGCATGCTTTCGCCCTTTTCCCTTTCTTCTCACTTCTGTAACACGGCGAAGCTTACGTTTTTCAATTGGTTGAACTTCGTGCTTGTCCACCGTTACAGTATGCGTTTTGTCCATCTCCAATTCCTTCGGCGTGTCGTACGGCAAGTTAACGATTCGCAGTGACTCCTCTCTGAAAAATTGAAACAATCAAAGGTAAGATTTTACGAAAATTACAACAGAACATATTTTATCCACTTATTGGAAAAAAATCGCGCTTCACCATTCTAACCTCAAAACTCCAACGTCGGTCATTCGTTCCACACGATTTCACGCGCAAGTGTAAAACACTAAGAAAATTTTTTTTTCTTGACAGAGAAAGAATTTTATCGTTTAGTTCAGAGTGCATATGTGGTCGATAATGTTTGTCTGTCACGGTACGACATGACCAAATATACAGCCGACACGAATGACCCACGTTAGGGTTAATGGATACTAAAAACTACGTTGGCGTTTTAAGGGTAATTACTCTGTTTTATGTTGGAAAAAAAAGAATGAGAAAAAGAATAGCACGTTCGAGCCATTCGAAACGAAATTAGGTACACGTGGAAGATAATTTCCTGGAAGTCATTGGAGTGTGAATTCAAACATTGCGATGTAATTTTGTTATTCGAAAATTTTAGAGATCAATATCGAGTGATACTCTATAAGCTTTTGGGAGTTTCGAACTTTTCTGACTTTCCCAATCGTGTGTTGTCCGACTAAAAATTCAATCATTTGTTTCTCGACCTCGTTTTCATCTTAGTTTCAACAAATCGGTGGATAAAGTTTGAAAAAAAATGCAAACCGTTTAATGTTGTGAAAAAAATCGTTATTTTTTTGGCTGCTTCAATAAATTTACGAACTGAGTATCGAGAGATCGCTGAGCCACGCACAGACCGTGCAGCTAGCGCTGTCGGTGGGCAAACCATACAACACGAAATGTGTAACGGTTCGTTGGTTGTACAGAAAATAATTGAAAGATTGTGCAAATGTTATCGTTTTCCGCGGAATATAATAATTTTCGGGTGAAGCAGATAAAATTGTGATGACTCGTAGTGCCGAAATTAGTCGAAAATTAAAAAGAAGAAAAAAAATTGTTTACGTCGGAAATCGGAGAGCTCGGAGCTAACGTGCATAACGTTATGCATCGCTATCGCTAAAGAAAAGGTCAGTTCCGTATAAATACGCGTGAAAGATATATTTTGACCCACAATCACGAAATTGATTGAACAGTTTTTTTTTTTTTTCATTCATGTATCTCGAAAAATTGCGTGTTGAGAAATTTTGAGAAAAATATAATATCGCGATGATATTTCATGAAAATAAACGAAACATATATTTTGTTTCTGATATCTTAAGAGCATGGATCAGTCCGTATCTCGCCACCGTGAGTGCGAGAGAGATAGCTGCAAATTTCGAAATTGAAATTCTCCGATACGGTTTGACTGATTAGAAAACGGTCCTGTCAGCCCATTTTTGCCATCGCCCTGCGTGGGCTGACAGAGCCGTTTTGTGATCGGTCAAACTGTGCTGAAGAATTTCAATTTCGAAAATTCGAAGTGAGGTTAGGTGACTCTGAAGCACGAAAATAATGATTGATTTATTCGTTATTCGATTAATCGACGATTCTGAGCATTAACGATCATTTATACATTCGCTCATCATTCTCGGTAATAATTTCGACACAGCATGGAATAAATAATAACTCAAATCTTCTCTTCGACATAAAATACTTTTCGGATGCGGCACTGACGTTTAATTACGTACCGTTCTCTTCGTTTTTTCATAACAAAGAGAACGGTGCATGAAAAAATCGCATTCTGTAAATATGTGAAAAGAAATTTGTCATATTCGGTAGCTTTCGAATCGCAGCTTCGGGGTTCCAGAATTTTGAAACAAGTGAGAAAGAAAAAAAATAAAAAAAAGTGGACAGTAAAATAAAAACTTACAACTTACATTCCATCTTGTGAGTTGTCACTGTTGTTTTCGTCTTCTTTAAGAGGTTTGCAATATTGTTCGAGTTGTTCGTAGCTACAAGGACGATAGCAGCATTCCTCGACGAGTCCTGGACCGGAGGAAGCGCGATTGTTGCCCTCGCCACTGTACGAAAATGGTTCGTTGTAGCCACCGCGATCTTGGCAAACGAGATAGAGAGCATCGCTCAAACTTTTCGAGCAAAGTCTTATGGTACGAGCGTAAGAAGATCTGTCACGCGGCAAAGAATTTCCAGGTGCAAATAAAATCACGAGAAACAAAGTGAACACGATCGATAAACCGAATTTTCGATTAATTCCATGTCCAAATTCTTTCATTTTTTTCCCGCTCGTCTGTTCACTGAATACCAATTTTTTCGACACTTTACCCTCGTCGCACATCGCATGCGATTTTTTGGTTTTTTGTTTTGTTTTTTTTTTTACAATATCCCGTCTCTCAAACGATCGTCGAACGTTGCGAGAGATCGAATGTACAAAAAATATAAAAGAGAAAATTTGTAAAATTGACAGCCTATTTGAGCCTCGAATTATCTCAAATTCACGAATTTTTAAGAATTTCGTATTTTAATTACCGCTATTAAAAGTCTTCATTTCACACTGACAATGTTCGATCAGAGCACTGACGATTTTTCAATAATTTATATTCTTCTTTCTTCTTCCTTAATTTAATTATTTTTAGTTTCAGTCTTCTTGATTACGAGTTGAAAGTCTATCGGTAAATTATTATTTTTCTCGATCTCTCAGATTGCAGTTCCGTCACGAGAATGTGAAAGAAAAAACAAAGAAACGTTCGAATCGGTGTTTAACTCTCGTGGATTCGTTTAAGATGGAGCGTTTTTTCGAACGTTTTTTATTTCATGAACGTGTCAAATGTCACGAAATTAAACGCTCGTTATTCTCGAGTTATCGTTATTCATTTGAATTTCAGTTTTATTCAAACTTTTATTTTTTCAGAAAACGTTTTCTTTTGCCGTTATTGCGTGCTTGCAGTTTGAAAAATGTGTATCGAGTTAATGGACACCCACGTCGAATATCACAGATATAACATGAGCCAAGTGTTTCGCGAACGATGCTCCAAGCAACTTTGCCGCTTGATCGTCGATGCCAAGTGGTTTTAAAGTGTGACCGCACGGAGAGGAGAGGCACTCGCTCGAGGATCACACGCTGTTGTCGTGTGAGGGAGTTCGCTCTCGCGCTCTGTCTCCGTTGCTAGTAGCGCAATTCTTCGCGTCACTGAAATCTCCGATTTCCGATTCCTTAATCGAGCCACTCTGTCCGAGTCGTCCCAGTATTTCTCCTCTTTATCCCTCTCTCTCTCTCTCTCCATTTTTCCACCTCTCTTCAAAATGGATGACAAGTTGGGAGAAAGCGAGAGAGAGGGGGGGGGGGGGTAAGAAGGGACGAGAAGAGAGGAGAAAGAGATAAGATATACGATTAGGGACGTCGTGTGGGAATAAGGGCCCTTCTATTTTTATTTTCTATCTCGTAAACACATATTTCCGTAAACTGTTTACTCGTCGGAGTCTCTATTTTTTTTAAAATAATTTTGTGTCGAGACGAGGTTGACAGGCGGTTCTCGAAAGCCTTTTAGGATCGATTGAAAAGCGATTAAGTTGTGAGACTTTTTTTTTATTACTCGAGAATGGTCGAAGTGACGTTTTTCGAGATACTTTTTGCGTGTACGATAATGTCGGAAATAACAATTAGACAGGTCATTTTAATGGGGTTGCGGTTGAAATTAATTTTCGGAATGCTCATTAAATAAACATTTGAAGAATTTTTAATGAATTCGAGGAAAAAAATCTTTGTTGCTTATGCAGAAGAAGGGATGGAAATAAAAATTTTCTGAATGCTCTTTACAATGGGTAAAGCTGAATATGTAATTACGAGATTCCGCTAATTCGATGACAAAGAAAATGACATTTAACGGTTATTTTTGTTTCGTTTAAATTTAACCTTCTCGTTAGGACAAAATTTTCGATCGATCGAGCCTTGAATATTTAGGTTCTTTCAGTCGTTTTCTTCGAGTATTTCGGTGCCTGGAGAGCTTCAAAATTAGAGAGAACACTAAAAATAAATAGTGTCTGTGGAGTCGAGACAAAAATAAGCGGAACGGAACAATTTCAAATTCGCATAATATATATTACTCGCTCCACTGAAGTAACGCGATACAACGATGAAAAAAGTATTTTCTCGATAGCCTTAAGAACTAAATTTAGAAAATGAATTGAAGAAAAAATTTGAATATCAATAGAATAACAAAGAAAAGAGAAAAAAAAAACGACTGATATTAATCGTTGGCAAAAGTACGTCGGAACCGAGATTTAAAAATTTATTTTCTTCACTCTTATCTAACATCGATTCATAACGATCTCTATTGCACTCCCGCGGTGCGAGCCTATCATTGATTTGGCGTTGGCGCCGGGTGCAGTCTATTTTAACCGAGGGACCGAGACGCGTGAACCGAACGACCTGAATTATCAATGAAATAAGAATATACAAACCAAAACAACTTAAAAATAAATAAACGAGATAAAAATCTAATCAAACCGCTGTGTAAGAGCGTGTGAGCAGAAAATGCGACAAGCTTATTTCCAATTTTATTATCTCGAGCCTCACATTTTTATCGGGGTAACAATTTTGTTGCGCACGGAACGGAATGTTGGATTCTTAAGGAGGATGGCTACATACGACAATATGATAAGAATTTAATAAAATTTAGTGATAACATTATTTAGCATCAAACGCAATGACACCAATTTTTTCAAATTTTTCGTCTACATAGTTGTCGAATAATTGGAGTTTACAATATGCTAAATATATACCTATATATATATGAGAATCCTATGCTTACGGATGTAAACTCTAGTGTTAAATTACTCGAAAACTATGTAGAAGAAAAATCTTAAAAAATTTCTATATTCGTATTTAGTCCAAAAGAATATGCTCACCAAATTTCATTAAATTCTAATCATTTCGAATTTTCCTATGCTTTTAACATGGCAACATTGTTGTGTGTAGCCAACCCCCTTAAACGACATGTGTTCTAAGCCATTATGCCAATTCGATTCGATACAGTTTATTCACCTTTCGTTCCTTCATTTTTAACAGAACATTTTTTTTCAATTGTTTTTTTCTGTCTTTTTTCCAAATGAATGACAAAGCAGTGTTTTTTTTTTTTTTTTTTCTATTGGAACGTACCTGCGTATATAATTTCAGGTTTTCACGAGTCCGATCCATCACTTCACCCTCACCATTCTCCTCGCTCCATTGTTCCTGCGAGAGACCCCCCGCGGGGCGTTGCCCACAGGTCACACTCTTACCTGATGATGTACGACCGTATCGTATTCGCACGAGGGTCAGAGAAACTATGGAAACACCTACCTGACACAGGCGGCTATATTGTAACTGAGTTTTAGTTTGTTAGGATCATTAGGAAACTCGGAAAAATTACGTCTCGTTCGGTGATTGGTGCGCGAGTCGATGCAATGCCAAGCGGTTACCCATCCAAGTATTGACCTGGGCCGAAGCTGCTTAACGAAGGAGATCGCGCCGAAGCCACACGCACCGATCGCACAAACATCGCTGTCGGTTGTTTTCCGAAATGTTTTAGTTCGCATAAATAATTCTTTATTTTTCAGGTCAACGGAATGAGAATCGAAGACGAAAAGTATTTTTCAAGCCAAATTACATCGATCTCTGTCCAGCGACATTCGTTTTCAGGGATTCCTTTTTTTGGCTACACGCTCGAAGCAGAACTTGGCTTAGACCAACAAACCTTTTTCATAGGTCTCAAAAACGAAGGGGGGAAAAGTTCGATTTGTTTTCATCAAACGTTGCAATAATATTTTGACCTTAAGGAGGTTGGCTACACACAACAATGTTGCCATGTTAAAAGCATAGAAAAATTCAAAATGATTAGAATTTAATGAAATTTGGTGAGCATATTCTTTTGGATTAAATATGAATATAGAAATTTTTTAAGATTTTTCTTCTACATAGTTTTCGAGTAATTTAACACTAGAGTTTACATCCGTAAGCATAGGATTCTCATATATATAGGTATATATTTTGCATATTGTAAACTCCAATTATTCGACAACTATGTAGACGAAAAATTTGAAATAATTTGTGTCATTGCATTTGATGCTAAAGAATGTTATCACTAAATTTCATTAAATTCTTATCATATTGTCATTTGTAGCCACCCTCCTTAAAATCATGTCGCGATGCTTCCAGCATTCGTACAAACCCTGTGCAGGCTCGATCGTTTCGGTCGCTCGCATTTGAGTGCGTTGGTGCGTAAGGAAAAAAATTTGAAAAAATGTATGTGGTCTCTCTGGATTCTTCACCAAATGATAAAATTATTGATATTCAATGAAAATCCCGTTTTAATAAACGTTTTTTTAAATATATAAACATCAAAATGCAATACAATGAATAATAAATATTGAATTAAACTAATAAAAACGTTTATTTATTCTGCGAAGATTCCATACGAATTAAATTCCTGAAAAGTGTGTTTTCTAAAATGCCGTAAACGATTATTCGAAAAATAATGTTCGATCGATTATCTGAAGTTTTGTTTGTATCCAAATAACAATATTATTAGCTACTTCTTGGAGTTTCCCCGATTGAAAAACTAAGTATTTTTACATACCAAAATAATCTGAAAGATTATGTGTAAAGCTCCACAATCTGTTTTCAAATACATGCAATTGTTCTTTCAATTTTATTTTTCTCTTTTACTGTTGTTCCTGCAAACCTTGTATTGATGTTTACAAACAAAGATAAAATGCTCACTTTTGTTCCATACCAATACACGACAAAGGCTGTACTCGATGCAGTTTCACACTTCGTTGGCTATGACATAGCCGAAAAACAATCGTACAACTTCTTCGTTTCGAATTTATAGCTATTTTATTTTACTTCGATCGATTGAGAAGTAAAAAAAAAAAAATAATTCTCATTCGTGAAATATTCTGAGAATCTTTGTTTTCTCATTCATGGAAATGCGGGATCCCGACACGTGTTATTGTTCTGTGCAAATTGTTTTGTTTTTCTTCTTTCTTTTCTTTCTTTTTTCATCGATCGTCTGTCCTATTTTTAGGAATATATCAGTGTGCAAAGTAGTCAAACGATTCATTAATATTTGATGTAACGTCGTTGATGATTTATATTTAATCACCCTCATTTAACCGACTCACGGAGGCGAGTGAACTCTCGTGTGTCATAAATAACTTGGATTCGTAATGATGAAAAGTTAACATTTTTTAATGACAGTGAAATTCAAAGAGTCAATTGCCATTTATTACACAACGTGAACAATACATTTTTGTTTTTTTTTTTTTTTTTTTTTCTTTAATATTTCGAAACTTTCACGTTGCGTGTAAATCGAAAACAAATATTCAAGGGTTAAAGGCATTTGGAAATGGCAAAAAAAAAGGTGAGTTTCAACCATTTTTTTTATTACACCGAATAATGAATGTTCTGAAACAACTTTTTTGTTTATTTGAAAAGAAATGTTGTCAATGGAATAAAAAATTTTTTTTTTTCCCACAACATTTCGAAAAATAAATTTGTCTCTCTAACGATGTGACAAAAATGTTGATGAAATAATTAAGAGACCGAGCGGCGGGGTCGTTCCTCCGTGCGAACCTCTTCGTCGCGATAATTGTAACGATTAATTTTTCTTTTTTTCTTTCATACTCAGCAAAGCGATAAAAATATACGAGAAATCGTGAATTACACGCTCGGGGGTGAGATAAGCGAGCAAAACATAGAGAGGCTAGCGTTTTTTTTACCACACGGGGTTTCTCACAGCGATGATGCACCAGACACATCGATTGATATAAGCACTTGTCCTCAATCCAATATGTTTTGCAGTTGGCCGATTCGAGCGAAAGATCATGAATAAATAAAATAAGAAACATTGCTATTTATATTATTGTTGTGGAAGCTCTGCTATTTGACAAAGCTATTTATCACGACGCTCGCGTGACGTGATATATAGCGAGTGTAATTTATAAACTGCTGGACATATTTGTTGTATGAAAATAAAATGATCAATACACAAATATATTATTTATATATTATAAGATTTGTTTGCACTGAGATTTTCTTTATAAGATGAGACGCCGGCTCTGCGGTGGCGAATCTTTTGTAGCGTCTTCGCTTCGATAATATAAATAATAAACGTATCATCGCACACGGAGCTGGAACACAACTGACGCAGCGCTTCCCCCCACCACGGCCACCGGCAGAAGCTTCGCTGTTGTCTCACAGCGCCCCCAGAGCGGAGAACGTGTTTCATCATGTACACTCGAATTTCGTCGTTGCAGATCGAATTTCCGAGGAGCGTTAGCAGTATTGTGAAAACAAAAAAAAAAAACCAAAAAAAAATAGATTGCAGCAACACCCAATCGAAAAATTCGTACGAATTAACTATCATCAATTGTGCGATCGGTCTTGTCAAAAAAAAAAAATGTATAAATCGTATTTAAAGAATTAAAAAAAAAACACATTTTTTTCGGGTCACGATAATCTACGAACATGAATATTTGACATTTCAATGTCGACAATAAACGATAATTGCGAAATTATCGTTTTTTACGTACACATCGTAGTTACAGTTATGTTCCAAGAATGATCGATCACTTCATTTTGACTAATCATCGCTTCGTAACTCGAGAGTGATACATTTGTTTTATCGTAACGCGAAACTCGGTCATTGCTGTTTTTGGTATTGGAAAAAAATTATATATATATATATGAATAACGATAGTGCGCCGAAATTTGTCGTTTTGGGTTTCCGTTTACGGGACGACTGACAGGAATATCAAATAATTTTGATTAATAACACTGTTTTTCGTTGATTTTTTATATACTTCGGGTTATGAAAGCGGATACGTGACCAAATTTTTCTCTAATTATATAAATGATCAAGGATTAAACGCTGCTTCAGCGCCACGAGTAGATTTCGAGGTTCAGTTATAGACTCGAGAGTCCTGTCGTGTTTACATAAACCCGACCCCAAAACATTTCGGTTAAATTTTATCTTATCGCAGGACCAGACATTTCGGATCATGACAAATGGTCAAGACGCATATTTTTTTGTTTTTATTCTTTATTTTTCGTTTCCTTCGTTCACTATCAACATCTGAATTTCAGGAGAACGTCGAAAAATAGTAGAAAAAAATTCGTCAAGATTGAGAATGTTCAACAAGGAAGCGCATCTGACTGAAAAGCGAAACAATATTTTTATCTTAACGTTCAAAAAACTTATCGTCGATTTTTCGCGTTTTCCAAAAAAAAAAAAAAAAAAAAAAAACGACAGGAATTTGAATAAAAAAACCAGGATTTTGTCTACCGAACGTCTATTTTTTAAAAATTTATTTCTTAAGAGAAATCGTGATATTTAGAGAAAAAAATCATATGAGCATCCAGTAGCAATAATATAAAGATGTGAAACGTGAAGCGCCTGTCGAATAGATATAATTTTCCTATACTCGCAAGGTGTTCATTGACTTCTGTAAATTTCTTCATAAATAAAAAGTAAGGTTATGTAGGTGAAAAAAAAATTTTTCTATTCGCAAATGCTTGTGTTGTCCTCGACGAAAAAGATTTTAATAATGCCATTTTACGAATGATAAATGTTTGAAAAAGGATCAGCAGAAAGTAAGGGTAGGAAAAATTTGTTTCGTATTATCAATATCGCCTGAAAAAAATTAAACGAAAATGAATCAATAAGAAAAAAAGATTCATTTCGCCTAGAAGAGTCCATGTAAAAATGGACCCTCGGTGAGAAACGAAGGGTCATTGAAGTCAAGAATGCCCACATGTTGAACGATTTTTTTTTTTTTCTTTTTTCATTATATTCTCACTTCCCGTCCTCATGTTTTATCGCAACATAGAAAAGAGAAGAGAAAAAATAAAAATAAAATAACACCGGTAGCATTCTATTTGTGACTATAGTTCGTGACTGTCCGTCGAGGCCGGAGACGCACTCGTGGCGACATCACACGCACAAACACTTTATATAAACATATATATATTTTCTGGTCAAAAAATTTGGCTCCATTAAACTCGCCCGGCGTGTGCGACGAGTGTAAGTAAACAAAAAAATAAGACCTAACGTAAAATCGGAGTTCCCGAGAGAGCAGATAGGGCGCGCAAGCACGACGAGGGTTATCAATTATCAGGCTGTCGTCTGTAAAAGCAGATGAGGATGTGAGAGATAAGTAGACGAGAATCTGACAGCCGAGAGGTTAGTTTTTTTTTTTTTTGGCGGGATAATCGGCAGATGTTCGAGTTTGACGGCTGATGTTTCAGTGATTTTGTTGCGAATCGATGATTTTTCCCACAGTTAAAAAATGACGTATAAAATACTTGAAATAAAAAAGAGAGCAATATAAAACCACTGAAATGCCCAATTTAGAGGGTTAAGATGGCCAATGTTCATTCGTAATGTTCACAGCAGCGTTTTCTATTGAGAACGGAAGTGAAAATAACAACAGAGGCGCCAAGCTTCTTTTTGTCCCGATAATACACCATAGACGACGCTACACGTTAAAGATATACAGTCACAGCCTGGTCAGCCAGCCTATTCACGAGTCATCAATCAAGACTAACGACGTGTCGAGACGATATATACGGACGAAAAAATTTCTAGCACGCTTTAATGGGAGAGTTCAATTAATCGCAGTGTCTTGAACGACTGAAATTTTCCATGTTTATGAGCTTTTCACATCGTTACAGATTTTCCATGAAAAAAAAAAAAAAAAAAAAAAAAAAACGCAATTGTTTCAACAACGATTTTATTGACCCAGATTCATTCCATACTTTTGCAAGAATTTCTTTTTTGATTCGAATCACGTCGGTCAATAAATGAACATATTTGACATTCAAGACGCGTACAGAGAGTCGCGTTTTTTGCCTTAAAAATGCAACATTATTACTATATTTGATGGTAATTTTTGTAGCGCAAATAGCAACTCCCTGAACGCGCCTTCATCGTACATCTCTAGCGACCTCTACCCCTCACTGCTGACTGTCGTGTGGGTGGAGTCCGTTCTTGGATGGGTGACCGTTTGCGGGCTTCCGCGCATCTATTACTGCGCATTATGTCGTTTTTCTTCGTTGCTGTTGACTAACTGATTCTCGGTAAGAATACAACTGTTCGTATCAACAGGTTTTTCGACAGGTTCCCCGAGCCCTCGTTCGGATGCGGTATTATAGCGCGTTACAAAATAAAAATAGCTGCGAGCAGCATCACTCGAACCTCTCACAGAAACACGGAAAAAGTGAGGTTAAATGTCCTCGTGGAATCCTGAAGAGTGTAACGAATTTTTTTTATTTTTTCCAAGAAAATCGAGTTAAATGCTCGAAATAATCGTGCAAAAATTATTTTCTCTCCAATGATCGTCAAATATTCTTGCAAAAAAAAAAAAAAAAACGAAACAAAACTTCGGAAATATACAGGGCATAAATACTATAAATAAACATTTGAGCGATACAAAAGTGACTATGCGCGGTGACAACGTACAAAAGTGTTTCCAATGTTTTTTGCTCAACGAAAGTGGTGTTTTACATTCGGCACAGATAATTTCACGAAGAGACAAGTGATTACAAAACTGGTTCATTTCGTTTTTGGCATAAAACAACAACAACAAAAAAAATCGATTCAGACGTCACTGTTTATTTTTTTTGTTCAACTTTGCCATCGTGTCAAATATCGATCTTTTCGAAATTCCATATAATCCAAGAATGACGTCCATCTTTTCAAATAAAAAAAAAATCCATTTTTTTCTTTCAAATAGAAAAAAAAAAAGAAATCGTCAACATTTTTGAAAATAATTTTCAAACCTATAACCGATTGTTCGAATATTTTTGCAGAAAAACAAAAAACTTGATTGTTAATTTTTTATCCTTTCACGTGTATATCCCCTTCCTAAAATTGTGTAGTTTGTGAAATCTGGGATAAATGGTAGATTAGTAAATCGAAAATTAACAAATCGAGTTTGAGCGAGATTTTTTTTTTCCAGAAAATTCAGGTTTTATCCCATTTCTCAATAATCCGGTTTCGTCCATACCTACGATAAAACATTGGTTTTGTATTTCCGGCGTGTGGACATTGTAAGAAAATAAATTACTCATGAAGAAAAGAGATAGATAAAAAAAAAAGCGAGCTCGTGCTCGATAATCCATGTTTTGTATACAAGAATCGATTCGATAATTATCGAGTTTTTGTACAGAGCCTGTTTGTCCGGATGTATATTTATATGAAGTTCTGAGAAGTGTTTCTCGCACCGACCACCTCGTAAGCGATAATCCTAGGCTTCTCGCGTAACGTCAACTTCTCGATGATAAAAATAAATAAAAATAAGAAAACAGAGAAAAGTGAAAAGAGAAGCAGTATTTGCCTCGTGCAAATAATCCATTTATTTTAATTATACATCATATAACTCCTTGACGAAAAGGGCTAATGATAGGCCATTAGTAGACACATGTATTAAAAAGATTTATGTGTTATTTTGTTTTATCTTTCGTGTAATTTATTTTATATATATGTTATTTTCAGTTAGATAATCAGGGTTGAATAGTAGAAAAATATATACATAGATTTTTTTTTAGTACTTGGCGCCAAGAGTCTGTCGCCTCTTCCCCGATATACGAGGGCTTGCGGATCGATAATATATTTTAACACGATTCATCGTGTTGTCGCTGACTCGATCGCTGTTGGAGCTTTCACTGAATATTGGGTAAATTTCTTACGTATTATATATATTGATATAATTATGTACATTTTTGAGTTTATTTGGTTTATTTAAATATTGATTTGTGGTTCATTCATGCTCGTAGCATTAGTCAATGCAGCTCAGAGCGCAATTGGATTCTGCGAATCGGCATATTGAATCCGGAATGATCTAGTTCGAACGTTATAGAATATCGTTGATAACATTTTCACAGACAATTATTAGTATTTCGTTGGTTTATTATTTATTCATTGACATTTTATTTATGATTATATCGAAATTTCATTGTTTATTTGTCGAAATGTTTTTATTCGAAACAAAATTGCCTTTATGTTTGTTATTATTTGTGTTAAATTTTGTTTGTCGAATCTGAGAGATCGTTTCTTCATTGGTGGCCGGCTTTGCACATGGAGTTTACACGTGATCGGCTCGTCGAGCCGTAAACAAATGTCGCGATAACGGCCTAACCCATATACACGCTCTTCCCTTCCGAGTCCGTGAATGTGGGTGTTCGTTGGTGAATGTCATGATTTAGTAATAGAGAACGATGGTATTTTTTTTTTTTATTATTTCTTCGAAAAAACAGGAAATAATCTTAAATAATAAGAAAAATGTGGCCGATATCTGCTCAACCGTTTCTTATAGCGAGAACGAGGGCTTTAGGATTCTCATCTTGTATCGCTGACCTGCATCTGTTGATGGCATTTGCAGACGCTCGTCCCACTGGAAAGTACGATTTTCATGGCTTTTTTTTTTTTTTAATGTTCTTGGGATTGCCCCAGTTCACCACTCGAAATTCTTTACATAATTTATAAATTTCAGGATTTGGCAGCTCGCTCAAGGGGTTTCATCAAAGTGAAAAGGTCACGCGTGCTCGTGACGAGCTTAAGGCAGTAGTTTGGTCTAGAGGGAGATTTTTGACGTCATTTTTGGGTTGAAATAACTTTGAAACCGTTAAAGTTGTCTTGATGAAATATTACACATGTATTTATTGTTCCTTTAAGAATGTATCTACATTAAAAAAAAAAAAATTTTTTTAACCATTTTCATGTAGTTTTTCAATTTTTACGACGTAGTCCACCGACAACTGCCTCAATCGGCGCCCACGATTTCTCGAGAACTAATTGACCGATTGAGCTCAAATTTTGCACATACCTTCGGTAGCTTCTTTCTGAGGACTGGTAGCAGAATTAGTACTTGAAAAAGTTTTGTTACGAAACGGCGGCCTGTTAAACTTTGTTAAACGATATTTCAAACAATGTTGGGTATTCAACGAGTTATAAAATGTGCGCAAAATTATTGTTAGACTCAATTCTGCTACCAGTCCTCAGAAAGAGGCTACCGAAGGTATGTGCAAAATTTGAGCTCAATCGGTCAATTAGTTCTCGAGAAATCGTGGGCTCCGATTGAGGCAGTTGTCGGTGGACTACGTCGTAAAAATTGAAAACTACATGAAAATGGTTGAAAAATTTTTTTTTTTTAAATGTCGATACATTCTTAAAGGAACAATAAATACATGTGTAATATTTCATCAAGACAACTTTAATGGTTTCAAAGTTATTTCAACCCAAAAATGACGTCAAAAATCTCCCTCTAGACCGGACTACTGCCTTAACAATTACGAAAAATGAACGGAGATGTCGCTCTGAGTATAAGTTTTCAAATTCATAGTCGTACAACGAGAGCTACTGATGTGTTCTTGTGAATTTTTTGTCGGACGTCAAAGTTCAGAAGACTTTTTTTTTATGGCGACTCTTTTGACCTCGTTTGAGGCTAGCATTTCATTAGCAGCAGAGCAGCAGCAGTGGTAATGATTTTATAGTTTTTACGTGATTGGAATAGGAAATTAATAATTGATGTTATATACTTTGAAAAAAATAGTTGAAAAGTCTTTCTGTTGCCCCGATGAAACCCCTCAAACATCCAATACATTTGTATTCCAATACATTTTTTTTTCTGGAAACCAGATTCAAAAAAATGTTCGTTCAAAAAATAAAAAACGAGTCAACATCGTATTTACTTTTGCAAATACGATGTTGACTCTTTTCTCAAAAACGTGTGAGACAAATTCGAAACATTTTTTTTACACCCCTTAGTTTCTAGATAAATATAAAAACGAGGGGGGGGGGGGGGGGGGCGGGGGATTATTCTGAAAAACTTCAGGAAACGTTCAAACATTACAAAACTACGAAAACAGAAAATAGTCGGTTTAGCAATTTCGAGGTGTTTTTTTGTTGTTTTTTGGTTCAGGCAAAAGCAGATCAATTGGGCAAATCTTGATGGTTTCAGTGCTCGAAAATCTGTAGATATATGGGCTTGATAACCAGAAGAAAATTATTTTGTTTGAATGACTGTAGTACATGACTGTAGTACTCTGAAGAATATTTTGTTTACAAAATGTGTTAATAAAGTTTCAAAATGATTATTGAATAACAATATTTGTAAAATCTCAAAGGTCGCTGACTCGGTTGAGATATTCGTCCAATTGTAACTGTGTTATTCGCCTTAAACTTTGATAATTATTATCTGAAAATCTATTCTATTTCTTATCAATACTTGGGATTTTGGAGAACGTATTTTCTATTCAGTTTTTATCTCTTACCTCGAAGTCTCGAAGCATGTCTGACCCCGACGTTGAGTTCCTTAAGTGCAGCTATTAATTCTTTACTGCTGTTCATACGTATTTCGTGTTCTCTTAGCAGATCGCCATTAACGATTTTCAATTGGTCGAGGCGTCGTCTCATAGTTTCGACATCCTCGAGGATCCGAGCGTCCTCTAATCGAACTATAAGATTTTTTAGAAGAGCAGATCCACCTGCCGTGTCCGCTTGGAATCTTGTCTCTACTTCGCGCAATCCTGCGAATCGCAGAAGTAATAAACGATCATCATGCTCAATAATTCGGGAGTCGAAGAAAATAAAATTTTAAACGAAAATTCACTAGTTTTTTTTCTTTCTTTTACGCGACCTTTCTTTTACGAACCTTTCACTTTTTCAAGAGCTTCTGTCAACTTGCGTTCAACTTCCGGAAATCTGGCCTCTGAGCTCATTTCCCGAAGGCCCAAATAGCCGGCCAATGATTGCACCACGTCACCGGCGAATTCGGGATCCTGCGTCTGAACGCTCGCTCTTCCAGCATTGCTCGACCGGAAACAATGGACGCTGTAATCTCGCAGGCATCGAAGCCAAATTTCTATCATTCCGGCCTTAGGACCTTCCTCTGCGATCTCGAGGTCATCGACGAGGAGTAAGCTCTGATTCAACCAGAGGGCGACGCGTTGCGGACGTTCGGCGATCTCCAACACTACGCCGCAATCGTTTGGAATAATTGTAGGATTTTCGGGTCGCGGGATCACCTCGTACATGCAAAATCGGGGCAATTGTCGAGTAACCTCGAAAACCTGTAGAATGCGCATGGCTGTAATTGCATCGTAAGAATTTTTCTAAACGGACGTTGCAAAAGTTGGAGGGCATTGGATCGTCGAATTTCGAAGAGAAAAGTTTATCGTCGTTTCTTTGACATTCTTATCTTCGGATATTAGATTTTTAATGACAGCTAATAGGAAGAAACGCGGGTGCACTGATCTTCGGCGCTGCTCATCGGCCGAAAAATCGTAAAGCAGGAAATAAAAGTTGATACGCTTCGGTTTTTAGGCGGAATTTAACGCACCTGCAACAAATCCGCACCGGGCGCTCCCACGCATACTTTGACGTGAATATCAACGACCCCATTTTTCGGTGGTTTGAGCTCAATTTCCAATTCACCTGTTGGCTTGCCCGGATGTGAAACGAGTGTTTCCCCGTCGAAAACTCCTTCGGCGAATACAATTGCGCAATGAACGAGGAGTCCGGGACCTGCGGCTAGAGCGAGGCGCGCAGCGCCTCTAGCGGCGAATAAACTAACTGCCAATTTCGTGCCCATGTAATCGCTTGGAAAAGGAGCTTTACGTTGACGCAATTCTACCTGCAGCGCTTGTTTTTTTGCCAGTAAATTTCGCATCGCTTCACCCGGCTCCGGCGATTCCATCGTCGTGCCAACTGCATAACCTCGAACTGTGAAATTCTCCTTGGTCATTCGAAAGACACGAAGCTAACGACACGAAATTTTTCTTTTGCCCATTAATACCTTCGCCGCTCACGGAAACAACAACTAAATCTGGTCTTCCCGTGCGTCTGTAATCGGCCTCAACAAGACCTGCGATTCCAGCGGACAGTTGAATCCTGAATATCACTTCACCGGTCAGACAGGACCGAGCGTCGACTTTTCCACTGCTCCAACCCGTCAAAAGCTCCATCACTCCATCACCGTTTACGTCGAAACTTCGTACAGCGACGACTCTGTGTTTCGACTTGAAAAATGTTCGTTAATGTGCCGGAAAAAGGGCCTACTTTCGTCCAGCATTCAATCACCAGGTTGTCAAGAAAATTATTTCGAAATTGCATAAAGAAGCAATAAAAAAAAATTGACAACTTCTCAATAAGTAATTTCAAGGTAAATGCGTTACTCGCAAACCTCGAAATTCTAAACGAAATTTTTTTAATACGCTCTTAAAGATTTGAAGAATAATAACGATGATCGAAATAAGTTTGATTTTTAGAAAATTTTGAACGTATGCAACCCCTTAAGACTGATCCACGGTCACTGAGAAAGGAAATCGCTTTTGAATTACGAAAATTTTTTTCTTTGCCAAGAAACTTTTTTCTTTCAGCTCACCAAAACGACTTGGCACTTACTTTAATTCTCCATAGCCTTTGACCACTTTCATAAATGCCGACAGTACCGTTACCGACTACGTAGGCGAATTGTCTTTCGGGAAGCGCAATGAGGCCCGTGACCGGCGCAGTTTCTTTTGTTTCCCACAATACAATGTCATTTTTCAGTACTTTTATTTCGAAATCGTCAGTACCGGTGATTAACTAAAGTTGAAATAAAAAATAAGAATAATTGGATGAAAGATTATTATGAATTTTCGTCCTCATTGATTCAACGAAAATACCTCGTTTTCTCCATCTCCGTCGAAATCAAATATCGTCAGAGATTTAACCACGTCACCCATGACCGTCCAAAATAATTCAACGCCCTCTGAATCGAGAACGGTAACGGAACAATTTCCGCCAATTATTGCCACCAATTTAGGCAGCCATCCAACTTTTCCTATTGCCAAACAATGAGCTCCATCCGACATCTATGAAAATATAGTGAGAAAAAAACAACGTAAGAGCATGCGCCTATTTTGATGCGATATTCGAGAAAATTACCGATTTTTATAAATATTTGTTTATGAAATCCAAACACGTTTGCCTGAGAATCCCAGAAAAAAAAATTAAAAAATCGTTGCCGTTTTTGTGGAATAGACAAAATTGAAATTCTTTTTATTTCAATAGATTTTTTTTATGTATATTTTCATTGAAATGACAGCATGATTTTTCCGGAAGCAAATGTTCGTGATGACATCACTCGAATGGTCGTTGAGAAATAAAATATTCTGATTGAAAAGCGAAAAAGTTGTTTTCCATGTATCCTGATATCTCATTTTCACACGAATTTACAGCTATTTTCATCGAGTCGTTACAATGTCGAAGATTTTTTTATTTCAAAATTTTTTATTTTCAGATTATTTTGTTGTGCATTCCCATCCATGTACACTGATATAAACTCTATTTTTTAAACACAAATTACCGTTAAACGTTCTGAAAAACCACTCTATCAGGCACGTCGACATTGTCATAATAAAAACGATTGAGGAATCATAATAAAACTATTTTTTTTAAACCTGATGAAAAAAGAGAAAAAATGTTTTCTCTTCATTGCGATTTCTGAATATACGAGGTAAAATTACATTAAATTTGAAATGATAGCAAAGCTTTCCTACGAAATTTTCAAAGACCCAAACAACCGAAGTAACTTCGATGCAAATGTATTAACCTCCTTATAAAAAAGATCTGCATTTTCTTCGACCTGATAAGCGAGAACGTGGGTTAATGTACCGATCAACAGAATGTCGCGTTCGTCTTCGATAAGCCGTCCGGTACAAAGTGCGGTCACCTGAAATTTTTCACAATCAAAACGCAATGTAAATGATTTTATAATGAAATAGTGTAGAGATTTTATGATTAAAATAACTTGTCATCACCTGGCGACCGATTTGTAATTCAGCAAGTTCGCCGCTCCAGGCCAATCTTCCTTCCAATTGTTCTTGGCCCATTTCCGAAGCCATGTTTGACGCGGGTTGACGATGAGGACTGTGAACCAAAACATTGCCCGACGACGTACTCGCAACGAGACAAGCGTGAGAACCGTCGAATTTTCCGCAACTAACTAAACTCTGCTCAATCTTTCTATGCAAATTTAATGAAAACGCGGCCATTTTGTGAAGCCACCCCCGGTCTCGCTACGAACCTTCGTCTTTCACTGTTTGTATCATACTGACCACCTGTTATTCCACCTGGTCACAGGTTACTCGTTCGTATACGAGTTATCGATTTTTTTCTTGTCCACAACCCGTAAAAAGCTCTCCTGTCATCGATTCTTTCGTTTTAAGGTCATCGCGTCTCATTTGTGAGGATAAAAAATGAGCTTCAAGGATTCTTTTTACTCGGGATTTCTCGATGAAAGCAATTTTTATATTTTCATTGCTCAAAAACTGGGAATTTTTTTCTGGGTCACCTGAAAACTCGGCATTTTTTTTTGTCAAGTCAGCTTGAAAAGCAGAAAATCTTTTCGTTCAACGCACGCTGCTTTTATTTCGAACGGGATACAAAGATCGACGAAGTGAATTTTTCGAATCTTAATGTATGTTCGATTAGCAAAGAAGATTTTTTTTTTTTTTTCATTGGATGTTGCGAATACTCCTAGGGACCATTCATTTGTAGAAAATTTGGAACGGTGATTTTTATCTTTGGACTGCGTTTCCACCACCCCCGCCTCCACCACCTCCGCCACTGCCACCAGCTTCTGGATTCACTGCTGATGTCATTAGAATGAATATCACTCCAAGAACGACGTAAATCCACTGAAAAAAAAAAAAAAAATTAAATTGAAGTGTATTTAAATTCTATCAAATTCGAAATAATAAATATACAAATATCCAGCCAATTGCTCACGTATTTTGAGAGTAGAGATCGATTGTCCTGAGTTTCTCCTCTTTCGCGAGCTTCCTTCTCACGCTCCAATTTAAAGATGTAAGAGGCTGTATCCGGCACTGGACCACCATCGGGATATTTAACTTGAACACTCGTTGTCCACATGGTGGTCGACGGTCGTTCAAGACTGCACGGACCAGGAGATACTTGAGTCACTGAGACAGGTTCACCAGCGCTGTCCAACCAGACCGTCAGAATATCCTCCAGTTCAGTGCCCATTAAATGGCACTAGAAATTTTTGATACAGTAATAATGAGGTTTGCTCAATCAGTTTCTTGCATTCGAGATGATTTTTTGGAAATTGAAAACATATTAAAAAAAACAAGATGTAGCATGAAGTTCAAGAACTTTGGAGATAACGTCGGTGAATGTCAGAATTTTCTAAAGGAGGAAAAAAAAAACTTTTAGAAATTTTTCAGATTATTTGAGAATACGTTGTATAAGTTGAAAGAATTTTCAATAAATTGGAAAAAGAAAAAAAAAGATTGAAAAAAATGAGGGGAATTCAAATTCAAGATTATTTAGTTTATGAACATTCGCAATCATTGATAAACGTAGTAGGTATAACTGTACGTTAATGTGCAAAATGATAACAAATAAAATAGTAATATTGAAAAATTAAATCAAAATATCAATTGTGTTATGATTTTGAGGAAAGGTTTTAACAGGGGAGCAAAGCAAGATACCTATCGAAGGATTTATAGTGAAATCTCAACTTGAGATAGCGATTAATATGAAAAAGCTATCACCAATTTCAGAAAATGATTTGTTCCAAAGTTATGACAATAGATATAGTAAAATTTGTTCACTGTTGAAACAACCACCAAGATTTTTAAAACAATGAAATAGAAATGAAAAAAAAAAAAGTAAAAATGATTTACCGCTGGTACAGAAGTAAGAAAGGTTGATTCGGTGCCTGACGAGCCACGAGCAGTGATTTTGAGTCTGTATTTAGCGTTGGTTAATGAGAGTTGTTCAAGGCTGGCCATTTCTTCTGGTTTCAGGCCATTTTGTCCGAGGCTTGAAGCACCGGTTCGGACATTGAAAATCGAGACATTTCCTCTTTCTTGCCACACCGGGACTGGATCATCGTTGAGGGCATGCCATAATCGCAACTGAAGCCACCCCTCATAATCGAATTCACCCTGTACTCAATGAAACGATGGAAATTGAAATACGCTATTTTCGCACGAAAAAATTGAATTGCAAGGTTAGGAATAAAAACTCAAGCGATTTCCGAACCTTGGATGCTGAGAAGCATAGAGTCGCAACCGTAAGAAAAGCGATGTACGGAAAATACATTTTTTTTTACTATTATTTCAACACTATTCAATGTTTAAATACGTTATATGATGGATCACATAAATTCACGCGTTTTTCAACTTGTCATTATTGCTACCATTTTATGAATTATAATTGTATGGATTTTCGTGTTTCAGTTTTCACTTTCCGCTGACATCCTCTCCGGCCACCCCAAATGATACCGAATTTTCCTTCAAATCGACCAAGAACGATACTGACTTGATTGACTTTGAGTTTTGAGGTTGGATGGTTGGATCGTCTTAGGTAAGGTTAGCTTTCGCCAGGCGAACCAAAGTAGTGAACACAATGAACACACCTATATTCGGACGTCTCCGTGCAAATTCATTGAGCTCGGCAAACTCCGGTTTTGAATTTTGATTGTTGCAGCAGCATTGTGAGGATATGAGTGTTTTTGCCGGAAAAACGACGCGCCGTCGTTGCTACGTATTTTCCTAATTTTTTCGGTTGTTAATAATTCAGATAAAATACATCGCATGTGCAAAAGAAAAATAAAAATCGCGTAACACGGTAAGCCTTTAAATTTCATCACGCACGATTTTAGTTTTAATAAATAATTAACAATCGCGTGAGAATAGTATGTCGTACTTTTTTGAGGTTATGTAATACTTTCTCAAATTCGACAATCAAATCGAGTGGTTTCTACGTGAATATGATAGAAACAAATGGTAACTTACAGTTGTAGCACGAGCTTTTATTATTTTTAGCAAACCAAAATATTAATTCTCAGATAGCATAAAGTAACAGTGTGTGTTAAAGAATGAACTTGATTTTCTCCTTCATTTTCAAAAGCTATGTTTATGACTACATGTATACAGAACATAGGAAATGCATGCATCTGCAGCTTAACGGTTAAGAAAAGATCATCCAAACATTATCTTATGTTCTAGATGAATGAAACGGATCCAACGGGTGTGATTCAGATGATAAATGATCTGAAGTCAACATCTGCAAATTTCAGGCGGAACAGCGGAGCATCGGTACGTTTGTCAGGGACAGGAATACCGTTGAGGTTTTTGAGTGAAGAGATGGAATGCGAGACACCACCAAAGCGCAAAAGGTTGGATGATTCGGGTGGGTTTTCATTGAGTAGAAACAGTGAAGGGTGGAATTCGTCGAGTCGATCGGGAGGAGAAACAGGGCCTGCGAGTCCATGGGAATGGCGTCGTTTAAAAGGAGAAGTAGTGTCATTGAGAACCAGATTGTCGCATCAAGAGGCAAATGTACAACAATTACACAAAATACGTCGACAAATGGAAGAGGTTTTCGACAAGGAGAAAACTATTTTGGAAAATCAGGCAGAGCTGGATAAACAAACGATAAAGCAGTTGGAAGCGAGGATAGATGCAACGAGAAAAACTTGCCAGGAAGCCCGGGAGGCTCAATCCAAAGTCGAGAAGGATATGTCACGTTTGAGATCAAAATTAGAGGCGAAAATAGTGAGCCTCATGAATGAGAACGCTGAATTGCTTGAGGCTCAAAGAGCTACCGTCAGCGTTGGTAAAAGTGAAGAGATTTCCAGGTCACCTCAGCAAAGAGACGAGGAAAATGAGACGATAGAAAAATTGCAAGCGGCGAAAGCAAGAATCGCGGAGCTTGAGGAAAAATTGAGATTCAGTAGAGAAGCCCAGCGAGACGCTGAGCTCCAGAGCGTTGAGCTGCAAAACACTCGCATAAAATTAGAGAATCTCGAAGCCGAGCGTAGTCTCTGGGAAGAAGGCAAATTATTATCGGCTCGTGCCGCTCGGGCGAGTGACCTCGAACGTGAATTGAACCATGCTCGCGACACAATCGCCTCAATGCGCGAATCCATCAAGGGAAAATTATTGCTTGAGGAAGAGATGTGCAATATGCGACAGAGGATTCAACACATGGATAAACTCGAGGAACGAGTCGCAGTTCTGGAAACGGAGCGCGGTGAAATATTGCGTAAACTCGGAAAATACGAGATTCTTGGCTTTGGTGGGGATGCGAATGCTCTTAGACGCGAATTGCATCGATTACAACAATCCGAGGCTGTACTTACTGCCGAAGAAGGCCAATTACGATCCAGAATCGAATCTGCTCAACGCGAAATTACTAATATTACCAAAAAGTATGAGGAAGCGAAAAAAATTGCTACAGATATCACCTTGTCGAATGAGAGACTCAATAAACTCGTTGGTAGATTGCAAAAAAAAATGATCCTCGTCACCCGAGAGAGAGATAGCTATCGGCAACAGCTCGATTTATACGAGAAAGAAATGACTTCTATAGAGAATAACAGCCTCACGAATGACAGAATTCCTTCCTTGGAAAAAGCTCTCGAAGGATACAGGTGCAATTAATACTATTCAATACTTACAATTATATACGTAGAAAAAATTCTATTGAGATTCACTTTAAAAATTTATAAAAATTACTGTTATACACTTTGGTCAGAATTGAGAATTTATTGCGCATTGCTTTCCGGTCCATAGAGAGGTTAAAAGATTTAAAAAAAAACAATTAAAAAAAGCAACGTTTTAAAGAAAATGTTTTTTAACAAATAATCAGGCATACTTTCCATGTAGAATTCATTACATTTTTACAGAAATATGAAAAAAAAATATTTTAAAGTTACGAATTTGACATATTATTGTAAAAAAAATATTAATATTCTACATACAAAATTTCTACGAATTCGAGTCAATAGTCTTCAAAAATGGCCTTCAGAAAAAGTGAAAAAAAAAAGAATATCAAAAAACGAAAAAGTTCAACAGCATTGTTCGAATGGTGGAAGAAAAAAGTTTGACTATTTGAAGAAAAATTCATAATAAGATCTGTTACCAATCGTTTTGATTTTCAATTTTTTCAGAGACCTTGTAACGAAACTCGAAGCCGAACTTGGTGGAACAGAGGCAGGTGTAGATAGGGACGAGTGTCAAAAACTCCGTGAGGAAAACGAACGTCTCAAGGACGAACTCGAGCATCGTGCCTTGAAGGGTGATTTCAATTGTAACGCCAGAATAATGCACTTTTCGATGAACCCGGCTGCTATTGCGAGCCAGCTTGCCGAAGAGAAACAACAGGCCCTTATTCGTGAGGTCGAAGAGTTACGAGCTCGAGTTCAGGTCGGTGCGGGTGCATCAGCAGTTGGAGTTTCTTCGCTACACGCGCAAGGTGCGGACTCCATTTTTCTTACATTCCTCATATTCGTTACGACAATTTTTGATTAATTAACTATTATTTTTACGATTTGAAATCGTAAAACAACGGAAATTTGAGAAAGATTCGTATTTCGAGGTTTTTTTCTGATTTTACTCTTCTTTATTTTTTCTTTGTAGAAATAGCAGAACTAAAGCAATCTCACGAAATAAAGATAGCCCGATTGAAAGATGCGTTCAAAGTATCATCGCAGGAGTATCGACAGGCTTGTTATCAGTTGTTCGGTTGGCGAGTCGATCGCACGAAGGAAGGCGAATACAAACTATTCAGTCAGTACGCCGAGTCGCCGGACGATTTCCTATTCTTCCACGTTGGTGACGAGGGCGTTGATCTCCTGGAAACTCAGTTCTCAGCGACACTCGGAGCTCTCATTGAACGCCATTTGCAGATGCAACACAGCGTGCCGATGTTCATCAATGCAGTACAATGCGATTTGTACTCACAGCAAACCGTCACGAATGTTGTTTGATATTTTTCATTTTATCTCTCCAAAAAAACAAATGATAAAAAATATTTTAAGATACTAGAACAAAAAACGATGGTCTCGAAATTTATCGAGCCATCGGACTCCAGTGTTGAAAAAAGTAGCGAATGAATAACTGCTGTACGCTCTCGAAAATGTGTATTTTTTTTAGTTTTATCAACGGAATTTTCGATCCACAATTTTTTTTTTCAATTTTCCATTCCTTTATTTCGTCTGTGCATTTTTTTTTGTTTTAAGGTCTTTGTTCGGTGCACTTAGTAAATATGCCGCTGTTTATTGTTCGACAGGAACAAAAAACAACGATTTAGCTTGACATATTTTTTCCGCGGTTCTGATTAATCCTTCACTTGCACGCGGGTTCGGATTTGCACCGTAATTTTCACATTTTTCTTGGAATCTGTGTTAAAAAAAAACAATTCCTTATTGAACCTTTACGTATGAACGTTTTTATTGCAATTTTAATGATTGATGCCTAAATATGAATATAAACGATTGAAATAAGGTATGTTTGGAAGCAAAAATGACGATATGTCCATGGTTTTATTACTATTTTAAAATTATTGGGCTCATTGGATTTACAAATATATTTAATATCTCAACAGTCTTTTTATTTGTAAACGTTCTACGTAATTATAGTTTTCAATTCTTCACAGAAGTAGAAATCATAAATGTCACATCAAATTCTGATAAAATTTCTAATACTTTTCTCGTCGTATTATTGTGATTTGTCAATCTACAAACTGCCGTACGTCACAATATAGACTGTTATAAAAGGAACATGATAACAAAAGAATAGCAGTAAAAAATCGTAAATTTTTGAGTCGAAGGTAATTAGATGTTGATCTTGTGTCGCCGATGTTTGTCGACTGTAAGAATAAATTATTATTTTTCAATTTTACAAAGATTCAACGACAATGAAAATAGGCTAAAGTATGTGTCGCTTTTTTCTTTTGTGCTTTCGTTGAAATCAATGGTCAAAGTTGTAAATGTTTTGGGTAATTTTCTACCCGCGCTGCTACGTGTGCTGCCCCCTTACCAATTTTCAGATCGATGCTGTCAACGACTATTCGCCAACTTGCCGCGTGTCCCATCCCGTTACGTGACGTGGCTTCGGCGGTAACTACCGCCAACCTGCAGTACGCCACCACGTGGCAAGTATTGAAATGTCAACACTTTCAAAGTTGTACGAATCCATGCTACTTTCAGTCGCTGCAGTGCTCCGAATAAGCGTGAAGATCGAGTAGTATGAGACGCATCGTCGCCACAACTTGTTACAACAGTACGGCATCAGTTTATTAAACATCGCGTTATTCGAATCATAATTGTATCAAAAGTTTGCCGTAAACGGATATAGGGAAAAAAACATGAAGAGCTTCGCTATTCTTTTGGTCACCCTCGTTTTTGCGTCTGTTGTTTTCGGCGAGACGTGCCAAAAACCACAGGTTACCGCTTCGGCATACGTCACCGAAGATGCAACTATACTTACGAACGTCGCTTTCACAACACAATTCACGTTGAAATGCAGCAACGGCGCCAAGGATATCTCGCTCTATGCAGAAGTTGAGGGTAAAGCATTGCCCGCTGTGAGGTTGAGCGCCGACAACAAGTACCAGGTAAACTTATCGCAGAATCTTGCTCCAGTTCTCGAAAAACCTTCACCTCCCCCCCACTCTTTTCGTTCTTGTACAAAAAATTAAATAAAATCTTCATTATGAATAAAAAACTAAACCATCCGGCTGTCACAACTACGCTACTTCGAATCCACCCTGACATAACCAACGTTGATTTGGCACCATATTTTTGCTGAAATTCAAGCTTAAAGAAGTATCGAAAAACCATAATGTGTTTGGGTACATGTGTTAAAACGGCGTGCTGTTAGTTTGCTTTATTGGACACTTTGAAATTTCTCATTTTCCTTTCAGAGAACCAAACAAAAAAATATGTGCAGCATTTCACTATCGTCAATTGATATTTTCAGGAAACTGAAAGCTGAATGTGTCAAAAAAGTTGTAGTGATCTGGAATATTAGTAAACAATCGATATATAGATTGCTGCATTCCGACAATGCAAAACTTTCCAAAGTTTGTAGTGCTGAAAAATATTTTTTTGAAATTCAATAACCTTTGATAAACACTCAGAAAATGATCTTTCAAGAGACCAAAAATGTCATTTCCCCCTTGTTTTCATCAGGCTTAATTAGAAATAATGTTTAGTTCTTATACCGATGATTTTTTGTAATGTTTACTAAGTTTCCAACAAATGTCATTCAGAAATTTTTTTTTTATACTTAATTTGGTGATAAGAATGTATTAAGATTTTGAGTGTAAAGAGGACAACAAATTTCCTTGAGAAAGTCAGACGCTTCAGATAAAGTTGAAAGGTTTTAACCGAATTTTTGCATTACAATATTCAAGGTTTCATGGACGGAGGATGTAAAGAAGGCACGCTCCGGTGACTACAGCGTTAAACTGTACGACGAGGAAAGTTATTCTGCAATCAGGAAAGCCCACAGAAACGGAGAAGATCCAGAGAGCGTCAAACCACTGGCAGTCGTGATGCTTAACAACCCTGGAGTTTATCAAGGCGCCTGGATTCATTCAGAACTCCTTGCAGCGCTCCTAGCAGGCCTTGTCTCATACGCTGCATTCTCCACCAAATCAAAGCTTCTCGCATAAATCAAGATATCAACGAGCACTGATGCACATACATGCAGCATTCGATCTCGCTAATCCTCTTGTTTCACTTGTAAGACTCATTTGTTTTAGTTTTATTTCATTACTCGATTCATGCCTCTTGACTCGTTTTTGAGTCAGTTGAACAACAGGGATAATAAATTTACTATTTATACAAGAGAAAATGAAAAATGTGTTGATTCGTTGATTTTCCAATACCCTCTCCGAAGCGGAACCAACCATACTGCATGTTTTTAAATTCCTTTGACTTTATCTGAACTCTTTCAGATGTTTTTTTTTGTTGCTGATGTTTTCAGCTCAATTTCGTATCATTTCTCAAAAAAAAAAAACAAAAAAAAACAGGAGAAAAAGAATGTAAAATACCTTAACATGTATCACAGAAAATGATAAAAAGCTCAATTTTTGATGACATGGTGAATTTTTTAACATAAAAATAGCGTTTTCAATTAAAAAGGTCAATAAAATACAGAAAACTTGTTCTCCCACAACTGATCTATACGTTGAATACTTTAGTACAGAATTTGGAACCGTTTTGCACATAAAAAAAGCGATAGAAATAAACGAATATTTCAGTAAATTTGTCTAGGAGCTTCGTGACCGAATATGTGTTGCCAAGAAGGTGGTTCTTTCCAACAGATGTCATCATTACTTCCTGGAAGCAGCGATATCCATTGATTGAGAAATTGTACAAGCTCTTTAGCATCAGGACTGTTATTGCCTTCGGAGGAGAATTTGAGCAGGAGTGCGCATGCTATATTTTCCTTTGATAGAAATTCAAAGAGGCTGGGAGCAAAACCTCCGCCGCGTATTTCCAACGGAGCATCGTCTGTAGCTACCGTTTCCAATTTTTTCCATCCGAATTCTTCAAAAGTTTTACCATTTTCCAGTTCCAAAGTGGGCGAAACTAGATAACGCATTGGCTCGTTGCTACTCAGTTGACCATCAACTCTTACAAATTGCCATTGGCTTGTCAGAATTATAACCTGAAATTAATAGTTCCGTACACAAAGCTGTCACAAGTGTAATTGCTAATTAATCGTGTTAATGTTCTCGAAAGTCGTAATTTTTTGTAAAAAGTTGTTTCCAAGAATAAAAATGTGTGATTGTTTGTATTCACCTTGGAAATAGATCGTTCCTTGATAAAGTTTCGTAGTTTGTTGAAGAAATCGGTCAATTTGGTTAAGGGTGGTGAACGTATTTGCAGGACAATTATCCGCTTGTTCTCGTGTATATAAAAATCAGCGGTTGTGCAAATTTCGGATGAATTTTCGTCGTAAGGATCAGCCCCAAGAAACGGTATAAAATCGGAACTTTGAAGTTGTCCGATTTTTTTCATTCCACTGTTGTAAATCAAAAGATCTGCTGCCAATTGCGCGACATTTCCAACTGCGACCGCCGGCACGATCAATGTGTATCCCTTTGTGTCAACGTTTTCCGGAAATTTAATCATTTTAGTAAAACTTGAGCTTTGAAACCTCTAAAAACGAGATGAAAATGCACTTTCGAACAAGGTCACATCACTATCAACCTGGTTGTTTTGCCGGTCATTCCCGCAATTCCGTGCGTTCATGAACGTGTGTGGGTTGATCATCCGGCTACACTAGAGCAAATATATAATGACTACACGTGTGCTCCGTCGGTTTAGTCATTCCCGACCGACAACCGACAGTTCGTCAATTTTACCTCACATTTTTGTCGTCGCCAAAAACTATGCAATTTGGTAAATAAATATCTCGAGTGTCTTTGTTCGATAAACCGCTGTCATAGTTAAACGAGAGGTAAGTTTATTTTCTAATCTTTTTTCTAACGAGATTTAAAATTCGTAGTCGATGGCATTGTAATGTTCCGAGTTTTTTTAATAACAGAACTGGTCGTCGGTTACTCTAACCTCCAACTCACGATTTTTATTAAATTTTCGATATATTCATTAGGAATGCAGTGTTGAGGCTGCATCGGAAGTATATTTCTAAACAAATGTGCAGGATATCTGAAATAATTGAATACTCACGACATATACATAAAAATTTACGTGAAATTACGCTTTTTTCTCATTTGCTATCCTCAAGAGGTCTTTTATTTTCTGACTATCTTTTCTAACATTATTTACGATTTTTGTTCATGAATTTCAATTTTTGACATAAGTGTTCTCAATTTAATTTGATAATTTTATGTATTTGAAACCATACAGTGAAGAATATTAATAAAATCTTGTTAATATTTGCATCCAATTCAGTATCTTTTTCTCATATAACAGATAATCTTTAATTTTTGTTTCAAAGTCTGATAGATTTAACAGATTTCAAGATATTTTGGTAATTTGTAGTTTTTGCCTTACCCTGTGTACAAAAAAGTAAAAAAGAAAAATTTTCTGTTGTTTTAATGGTCAAGGCCATTGATTTTTATAAAAAAATATATGCATGAATGATGATTGGAATAATCATTATAGTCAAACAACTTTTAGTGGATTCAATCAAAATGTACATCAGAATGCCAGAAACTATAAATGACTTTAATGAATTTTGATCAACACTGTAAAATTTGAAAAATAAAACATGAATCCTTAATTTTTTTCTAGGCATGTCACGATTCATCGATATGGGTAGGAGGGTTCTTGCAGGATGGACGCCTCTTGTCACGCAAGTTCGGTATCGTTATCATGCGGACAAAATAGCCAAGGGTCCGTTGCTAAGGCGTTACGGGTACTCAGATCACGTGGACGATTTCAGAGGACTGCTAGCGAGGAAGGAAACTAGGCGGGTGGAACAAATGCCTCTTTATCGACCACAGAATCCATGGATCCAGAGAAAAGCGTTATTCGGACAGAACGATTATATCGATATATTAGGAAGCAACGATCTTCACCCTACTAATATAATATACAGAGTACCATCCTGGTTACGTGGTGTCAAAGGCAACGAGTTTAAAGTTTTGATAAGAAAGCAGAAAGTATGGTCAAAGGGTATATTTCCAATAGCGAGACCAACCAAATGGAAGGAGTTGAATAAGAGAATCTGGTATCTTTATAAATTCCTTAATCGCAAAACCAAGACGGCATTCAGCGAAAGACAGTAGAAGCAAAAAAGCAGGAGATTTGTCACTGATTTACTGTTCATCGCTGGTAGTTGCTAAACGCTGCCAGAATCAACAATTGTTTATAAATAAATTACTTAGACACGTACAAAATAGTGAAATTTTACTTATCGAGATAATTGATCATGACAAAATTGATTCGAGACAGTGTTTTTTTTTGTTCTTGGTTGTCGATACAATCACGAAATTGTAAATACTCATTTATATCTCCCTAATAAGCTTTTGCTACATAACATTTGCAAAATTATCAGCCACCTCGGACATTGATCCTTCGTACCAACGTTATCCGCATGATTTACATTTTTCTTGTTCAATTTTCATTCTCTCTTCTTTTTCTTTTTATTAAAAAATATATTTATCTACGTCCAAGAGAACGAAATTCTTAGCGCATCACGGCAGACGACGTTCGGTAAGTACAGTAGAATAAAAAAAAAAAAAGAACAGAAAAAGAACAATCTGAATTTTGTATAAAAAATGGAAATTCAAAGCGATGCGGGGTGGAGAGGGGGGGGGAAAGAAGAGGAGTAAATATGTAAAGGTGATTCGCTCACTCGTCCCTAATTATGGCCGTTGATTCAGTTATTATTCGTACGTCTCCGGGTACAAATTACGTCGAAATATGCACGAGGATCGATCGTGTCGTGAGTATTGTCGATTTTCGTTAAAAATTAACAACGAATTGAACAAGAATCTAACGCGTTTTTTCTTTTTATTCCCGAGTGACTAGCGCGCACGGGGTTTGTGGAGCGGTTACTTTTTTACAATGAAATATTATATATATTTATATACTTTTGTTTTTATACCGAATTCTTCTGACTCTTGACTCTGAGCGTTTCTACGAAAGAAATATTGACGCTACACACCGGTTTTCTTCTTTCTGCTCTTCTCTTTTTCGCTCGCTCGCACGCACGCACACACACACAAACGAACAAGCACACACGAATCACAGTATACCTTGCTTGAAAAAATTTCGATAACAATACATAGTTATTAATTTACTTTTCTCGATACGAATTAAAAAAATTGTCTCTCGTTTGTTTCTTTTTGTTTTTTTTTCTTCTTTTTTTTTTTATTCGCAAATCACTCGGTCGATTCATCCGTAATACCAACTTTTGCGTAATTCTTGCGAGCGGTGCAAATAATCACGAGTTTAATACTGTTGTTGAGGCAATTGGATATGATGGACCAACATTAGTGAATGGAGGCAGTAGGATATTGCAACAAAATGAGAGAAATAAAAATTGAATGAACCGTAAATAAAACACCGAAACAACAAGGATAACGAGGTCGGTACCGCGGTGAAAATATTCCTTGAAAAATTCTCGAACGAGACGGAGAAGCGCGCGAACTATGCGATGGAAGAATACTTATTCACTCGAGGTTATATGAACACCGAAAATTCAATTGCGGTTGCACTCATTTTGAAAAGAGATAAGTGAGCGGTATAAAACAAAACGGAATAAGAGATGTACATAATTGCGTTCATACCGGATGAAGCAATGACTATTAACAGCGGAGTTTCACTCGAGCCGATAATATTTAGAAATAAATCATTTAAAGAAGAGTTGCACAACTTGAAGTGGCAACTTTTTTCAAGTAGAATCCTCTCTAAATTCGAAGATCTTCTGAACATTTTTAAAACGCGATAGTTACTTCATTATGATAAATCTAGTAGCGACGAAAAACATGTTGAGAATTCGTCATAAGAGTTTATCGAAGATTGAGAAACCACTTTAAAAGTGCATTTTTAATATTAATCGAACTCATGTTAGAAAAGTTTCAAGCATTGCTGCTGGATTCTTCGAATATTAACACAATGATAAAAACGTTGAAAAATTTATCATTCAGCGAGTAATCAGATAATTTTTTTCGTTGTACGAAATAAGTTTGTTGATTCTCGGATGATCTGTCGAATAATATTTTGTTGGATAAAAATCTGTTATCATTTAAAATCAATGTAGAGATCAATAGCGAAGTTTTGAATTTCTGATCGATTGAACTATTCAACTAAAAAACGTATTGTTTTTGAATTTATGTTAAGCACTTTCAGTGTCATTTCTTATTTTTTTTTTTTTTTTTAATCCTGTTCAATGGAATTATATGAGTCTTTAATGTATTCCGACGAGCTCTTATAAGCAAATGTGAAAACAAACGATCAGAACAAATCTGTTGGTTGACCTTAGAATCTCTGGCACGTTTTTCACCGGAAAAAAATTATTGCCCCCTTTCAATCTTGCAACTTTTCCGGAAAGTTTTTTTGCCCAAAATATATATTAGAGGTTATCTCCGTGGCGAACAATCATTGCCTCTTCATGTATATTGTCGCTCCGAGCAATCTCAAGAATATCCAGTATTCACTCTCGAAATAAAAAAAAACTCGTGCGCATACATCCGACTCGCTAGAGACCAAGGGGAGTTTTTTTTTTTTTTAAATCGCGCGAGGAACGATAACATTGTTTTAAATATATTAATTATAAACGGTAAAAATCTCATCATAGATTATTTTGAAGAAACGAGAGAAGAGTCGTTTCGTAATGTCTGGTCGCATCCAAATTTCTTAAGCTATGCCTTTCCGATGGATACACCTGAAGTTGATAGGGCTTCCCGGTTCTAATAAGAGCGTTTATCAATTCGCTAGTGTGAAAGAAGTGAACGTTCTCGTCTATGAGGCCATGTATGATCAACAAACGATTCGCGTCGTCCGGAAACTTGTTAACGTAAGTTAGTACCGAACCGTTTACGTAGCCCGGATAATTGTCCTGTGGAAGATCCATGTAACGCTCGGTGTATCCGGTATCGTACAAATTCCAACAGGTTACGGGCGCACCCGCGATTGCGATCTGTGAAAAAACATTCCATTTTTTAAAATGGTGTTTCAAGAATTCGTTTCAATTTAAAAATTATTCAAATGCATTATGGATCAATTAGTAATTAGATAATATTTCTTTCTTCGTGTTAAATGATTCCGTCGATTTTTCTGAATTCGTGACAATTTTTTCAAACTTTGTTTTCTCACGTCCAGCATTTTTTTTCAACAATTCAAATACAACATATGCGGAAAATTCAAACACAAAATATCCGACAATCGTTATTTCTCCAAGCAGTTTTTGTTTATTCTTAGGAATTATTGTTAATAAATATTAATATTTTCGAAATCTTGAGAATGAGCGTGTTCGAATAACAAAGAGATTGGGTTCGGTACAGTCGCATTTGATTAACGTTTATGGATAAGAACTCTAAAAAAAAACCGAAGAACGTTTGGGAAAGATGCAAAACATAAGTTATTCGGTAATTCACTAAACAATTAAGATCCTTGCCAACCCCAATTTCTAGAGTTAATAAACAAAAAAAAATGCTGAATGGAAAATTTCTTGAATTTTCGTCGAAATTTGCAGCACGAAATGTTTTTCGGAGAAAATCATTTCATAGTGATTTCACTCACGATGTGATAAAAACTGCTACAGCTGATTAAAAAATGCCAATCAACACTATAGTCACCTTGAATACTTCAGGATAATGTATTATGCCCATAAGACTGAGATAACCGCCGTAGGACCATCCATGAAGGGCGACTCGATCGAGATCGATGTATCCAGTTTTTTCAGCTAATAATCTAAGCACCTCGACCTGATCGCTCAATTCGACGGTGCCCATTTTTTTTCGTAAGTGGCTCTCGAAGCCAAGGCCTCGATTTTTAGAGCCTCTCGAGTCTATGAGAACAACGCAGTAGCCTTCTGCAGCGAGCATGTGAAATCGGAAGTGTCTCATTCCCTGCGAAACAGGAAATCGAACAGTGAACGAGAAATTCGCGTTACAGATCGTACAGATGATAATGGAAAATTGGCCAATCATACTTTAAACGTATTTGTGACGAGCTGGACATCCGGGCCGCCATAAATTTGCAGTACCGTTGGATACTTGACGGAACGTTGAAAATTGTGAGGTTTGAAGATCATTGAGTATATCGTATCACCGGATGTAATCTTGTGGGCGTATATGCTTGGAGCAAACAATTCAGTTTCTGGGACTGTAGGCTCGACGAGATACCCTAGCCCTGTTAACGTAATGCCATCCACGGTTCGATCAGTTTGCGTTATTCTGAAAACCTACAGTTTCAAAATGAGAAAAGAACATTAAAAAAAAAAAAATTTACAAACGCCACGTAGCAAGACGGTATTAGGGAAGGAGAAAAAAAAAGAGAGATGAAATTAAAAAATGTGTATACAAGTAGACGTTTGCAACCTGACACGATGGCGAGGTTTTGATCGAACTGTGCACCGTCACCATCATCGTACAATCCTTGTTGAAATAAATATTATTGTAACTGGAGCCAGGTCTGGTCAGAAGACGAATCTCCAACGGCCGACGCAGCGAGACCGCGTAAGCGTGCTGCTCGAGAGGTCCTTCCCGCAAACCAGCGAAATAAACGATCGAATTAGCCTCGTCAACCCACAGTTTCCGACGCAAAACTTGCCATTCGCCTTGAGTTATCGCCGTCTTGGATATCACACGTGGTTGCAAATAGGCACTGTCCAAACGGTCGAGCGGCTCCTCGACTCCGTTTCTTAGTCCTTGATTCATCAAAGAACGACGATGATCAACGAAGAACAATGGAGATGAGACGCAATTTCGTTTACGGTGTACAACAACAGATTTCAATAGTGAAATAAAAACTCACCGGCTATGCTCGATGTGATTAAATAAAGATGCATGAATTTTGTTTCTTCGCTTCCCCAAATGAATTTCATTTGCGTTGGATCGTCCGATGGTAAAAAGTACAAAAGATCGTTGACATTTATCCATATGTTGCTCCGCTCGGAATACAAAACTCGGACGCTCGCTGGGTACGGTGTGAAATGATTCTCCAAGTTGTAAACGTTCGGCGGTGGTTCCGAAAAGTTGTCGATCGACAGAAGAACCAACTCGAGCCTTTGCTGTTTTCTATCAAGCAGCTGAACCCACACGCTGACCAACTGCGTTAATTTTTGTTTTTCCTTTTGACGAAATAAAAGAGAATCGAGATACTCACTATTGAGCGTCGGGCGTCCAACCAACCCTCACCAAATATTCCATCCAGGGAAACATCGTGTGGAGAGGATATTGCAACTCTAATATCTCCATATCGACTATCCGATGTGCCTCGGTGGTCCGAAATTGTACCATTTTTAGATTACTCTTTGCGTTGCACGTGCCCGCTCGAGGAAATCGAAACTCATCCACGTCACCCGTGTTCAGAGTCGAAGGATAGCTCGAGGCCGAAGGGAAACAAAATATCTTCACATCACTCTCGTCTACTTCCTCGTAAACTATTCTGTACACTCCGTCGTTTGATTTCGGCTGCCACCAATAACCTACGTATCTGCTCGATTCATAAGAAAAAAAAAACGCAGATACGATTAATCAGACAAAATAGCGAATGTGAAATTTTCGGAAGCTGGATTATTGGGGTAAGCACCGTTGAAACGCAACAAAGAAAAATTCTTTAGTTTTACGATTTTGTGATTTGAAGTATTTTTTGTTTCACATTGCCGATCGATTCCTAAAAAAAAACTCCAATACAATTTGAGCCAATTTTGTAACTGAAAATAAGTTTTGTTACATTCCAACGATGCAGATTTCAGCATGACGAGAATCACTTGAATTAATTAGTTACGAACCTCATGAATTCTTCCTGCATCACGTAAGATGGGGTCCCCGCTGTTAGAGGATCTTCCGACAGATTTCTTCCACCTTTTCGAGCATGAGTTAGACGAACTGACGAACCGGTGATGCCGTGCGATAGATACAAATCGCCTGAGCACGTATACGCGATTAGGGCGTTGTTCCAAGGACATATTTGAGGACATAATTTGGCTCCAGGCGTCGAAATTCTCAATTCCGACGGAAACAGAGGTCCAGCCTGAAATTATATGTTGAATTAATTTTACATTTTTGGTCACTAACTTATAATTATCAAAATTTCGGTGCTCAATAATTTCTCTAAAATCGATTAAGTTGAACAGCTTTTGGAATATCGTGAATATTGATTTTCAATAATATTTTTTAAAGTTATGAACGATCATTTCGAACAAAAAAGTGTTGAAAAATCTTTTTTTCCGCTTGTAAATGAATTTTTTGTTTTGTTTTTCTGCGTACACTTGATTTTTTTCACAATTATTTGTCGTGTTAAAAACTTTGCTTTCGAAATGAACAAAAAAAAATGCTAGTTAAAAAACTGAAGAAGAAAAATCATAAATTAAATGGATTCGAATTCGATTCTACAATTTGTCGATAACTTCAGGTATTATTATTATCCTTACAACAAAATGTTTCAACTATGTTGTACAGTTCATTTTTCAATGATGTTGTGAAATAGTTGAATACTCAAACTTTGAAGAGATAGAATTTTCGAAGCCTATAATATAAGTCTAGTTAAAAGCTTACCGCATAACCTGTGTCGACACATTGATAAAGACTACTGGCTGCTGGAAACACGAGTTTTCCACTTTCCGGGTGAATCTCATAGCTGGTAATACCCCATGTGGTCAGTCTTTTCCTCTCCCACAATAATTGCTCTTCTCGAGAGAGCCTGTTGATGCCGGACACCCTTATGGGAGAAAAGATAATTGAAAAATCAATACGATGACAAATAACGCGAACAACACACGACGAATTGCTTCTCGATAGATAATAATAGTTTTGGTGATCCGAGTTTCTCAATAATTATTCGAGAACACTCAACAAATAAATATTTGAGAATTATTTCAGCATTGATGACTCTCAAAAGTAGTAAATTTTTTTTATACGATTAAGTAAAAAACAGATCATTGAAAAAACTCTACAGGAGAAAATTGTGAAAAATTAATGAATAAAAAAAAAAATGGTGCAATTTTTTCAGCTATTCGTCAATTTTTGGACGATACAATATTTTAGAGCATTACCTTGGTTAGAAAAAGCCTTGCAAGTTTTTCTTGAGGTTCTACCTTAATTTAGCATAATCTTTGACTGGATAAAAAAAAGTAAAAAAACTGATGAATACCCATGAAAATTAGCTTCGATGACAGGAAGCCAATGTAGTCTGTAACCGTTGGGATGATCCGAATGGCCTACGTCGACATACAGGAGTGTAGTTTCCCAAGCGTTATTGGGAGTACCCAAAAAATAAATTCTCGTCCTGGGAAAGAACAGTTATAAAAAGGTTCATGACAGTTGGATAAATTTGAAAATTCGATCAGGGTCATGGATCACAATTTCACCTTCCATCCGGCAGTGATCTAAAGGTGACATCGTCGGGTACAGAGGCATCGGAAACACCAGACAATCTTCGTCTAAAATCTCGAACAACTCCTCGGAGTTCGGACCAAGATTTTTTAGCTGGTTTATTAGGTTCTCCGGAAGCGCTGCAGCGTGAGGCCGCTTCTTTGAAGGCCTCCATCGAGCTCTCACTCTCTTTCTTTCTTAACACCTCTTTCTCTGCTCGTATTTATTTGTCTCACTATAGACTCGCGCCACTAAGAATCAAAATTCAAACGTTCATTCGCGTCGAAAAAAACTTGCTGTTAAACATGAGAGAGTCTCGTGGAGCCGTGATATGGAAAAAAAACCTATAAAACTCGTGTAGCATCGACACGCTTCGGCGAACAAACTGACGACTCGTTTTTGAGGTTACAATCGCGTCGGGGTGTAAAAAAAAAAAAACCCGCGAGCAAGTCCGGTAGATTTGGGCCGCTGATGTTTTATCTCTTGCTTTCTTTTTTTTTCTTCCTCTTTGTTTTTTTTCTCTCTCTCGTTTTCTTTCTCTTTCTCTGACGCAGCAAAATTTCAAAATAGTCAACTTGTTATGTACCCATCGATGATATGCTTCGGAAACAATTGGCACGCACCGGAGATGGCTGTCACAACACACGGGTGACAACCACGGTGGAATTTTTAAAAAAAATTTTATTCAACGCAGCTTATCTCGCACAGCTGGAAAGCGCGCTAAGTATCGCTGCTTTTTTTTTCTTTCCTACTACTATTCTGTTACTACTACTGATACACGTTGGCCGCTATCACCATATCGCCCCCGCACGCCGATAGACCAGATTTAGTAAAAAAAAAAAAAGGCACAGAGATGAATTTCTCAGTTTGTTAACGATACACAGCGAGGCTCGGTTAAAATTCCTTTCCCTTCTGACGAAACTCTTTCGTTCCTAGTAATCTCCTTTCTCTTGGTAATTTCGTTGAACAGCGGAGAATTTGAAATAACAATTTTGTTGATGAGTGAAATAACCAAAATGATCCGGTGGAACGGTGGCTGATCGTTCTTCGGAGTGCTCGACGGAGTTGTCTCGTACCAGAGTGCCTCGAGCTGGTTCGGCCGCTATACTGTCATTTACGAAAATTTCAACTCCTGCCGATGATGGACCCACCAAACTTTTACTGGAAAACCTTCACCTTTTGTTTTTTTATACGCTTTTTACATAAATTGTCGATGCGAGGTCACCATTTCGAGGTGGAAGATCTTGGTGGGGATAGCTGTATTCATTCACAATCAAAAGCAAAAATGCATATACAGTCGCCTCTCCCATCTGTCAACTCCATGGAGCCAAATTCGATCTCTCGTGATAACTTCTTCTTCGTCCTCACTTACACAGGCCGAAGATCTCGTAAAAGTGTATCGAGTTTGAGAGTGGGGAAGCGGAAAGTTGATTTATGGAAAAGGATAGTAAAAATTAGCCAATCTATCAGTAATTCAATCAAGCTATAACAATTATTCTGCTGTGTATATTTTCTCCAACAAGACAGTTGAGTTTTCGAGAAAAAGAAAAGTTCAAAACTGTTTTCCATTCATCAGACTTGGGTGTAACTTTTTTTTTTGACGAAATTTTAAGTTTTTTTCAAGAAAAATGGGAATTTATCTGTTCTTTAGCTATCTCTTTTGCTTTTGTGCAACTCTGATGGAACGCCATGAAGATCACTTGATACATGGGAATGTGGTTTGCGCCGGACATCGACGTGAAGTGGCGCTATCCGTCGCAATATTGCACAACCTCGTGTGCCGAGTCGTGTACTCTGGGAATAAATACGTTTTTTCGCTTCTCTATATATTGGGCTTTTAAAAAATTCAAATTGCAATTATATTATTGAACGTTAAACTAACCGACAACTCCAATTTCTCGCATACTATCAAAATCATCGCATTTACCAATACGAAGAAGAATAAAAGTTATCCTAAAATTCCGAAAGATGGCACCGCATGATTCGATCGTCCGGTAACGTCATCTGCTGTTCTTTTATAATACTTGAAAGTAATGGATCAAATAATTCATAGACAGATGAAATACACATATTTTTCCAAAAAATTTATTGGATTAGACCGTGAAAACTTTTCGATCGGGCAGAAGTCTGATAAATTCTGACGTCCTTGGACCTCCACATTCGTTGTATTCAAACAATAAAAATTCCGAAGAATTATTATGAGCCAATTTTTGTTATTGCTACACGTGAAATGAGTTTGGTGTTTTTTTTTCTGTATGCAATACTAACCTCTCCGTTATATTTCCTTTTTTATTATACAGTTTGGAAAAACTGCAAAAGTACGACGAAAAATAATCGTCTGATAATTGTTATGAACAATATTTAAGCCCGAGACTCTGCCGAGTCCTTTGATAATTATATGACAGTTTTATTATTGCATATGAATGCTCGCAACGTCTTGAAGAGGGCTGCACAATTCAACAAAAAAATCCAATAACTCGATATCTTTTCAATCAAGTGTGTTTTCTTTATTTTTTTTTTCGTTTTGATATTCATTTTATAAAAAGAGAGATGAAACGCGTGACAAATGAGAGACGAATCGATCCTTAACGACACTGCGTGAGAGACGCGCGGCGCGTATGACATCGCGATCATACATTTTTTCGCGAAACATTATTAACATATTTGACCGTCCGTCGAGGGCGTGCGCGTCGGTTTATAAAATTGATCGATCGAATGTGGAGAATTTTATTCAGTAGCGGTACATAAAAAATTGAGTGAAAAAGAGGCATTACGAGAGGGCGCCTTGACGATGTGGGACTTATTCTCGATCGCTCGATTGAAGAAGAGTCCAGAAGTGAGTTATTATTATTTAAAATGTTGTATCGTTAAATTACCCTAGAAAATTACAAGAATGAGAAAATAGGCGAAAAAAAAAAACTCGAGCAGAGTTCCGTTCACAATGAATTAGTTTGATCATTGCTCAAACACAGAATGCTCCTTTTCTCTCTCTCTCTCTCTCTTGCTGTTTCCTCTACTTTCATTTCGATCATCGCGTTCGTAAAATAACCTAAAATATCGTCAGATACGTTCGATGTCTTTTTCTCGAGTCTATATCGAGGGAAAAAAAAAAAATATGGCGACGAGTATAAAAACGTAGAGAGATCGAGAGGAGGCAGAAAAAAATAGTTGCGATCGAGACGCTTGATGGGTTTATCGTTTTATTTTGAGCGAAATGCGGTTGGAAGTATATCTCCAAGTAGTACGAACAGGCTGTGGTCGGGCTGCGGACGCTGCGTTTGCTGGCGTTCTCAAGGGATATTTAATCCTAGAGAAAGTTATTTTTCACTCAAATCGTGATTAACAGGCAACGTATATCGAAAATATTACGAAATAACTGTTGATTCATTTTCCAAAGGAGTGTCAAAATATTTTTATGTGAAAATAGTCTTTTTTTTTTTTTTTTTTTTTTTTTACAACTTCATAATAAAATAATATCGAATGAAAACACGAGCGACTAAAAATTACACACTTTCAATCACTCAACTGACTTACTCGACGTCAGTTGGGCCCTGTTTTTTTTGACAGCTGTCAGATACGCTCGTCTGATTAGACGCCGAATTGTGCGATGTTGCTCACCATTTTACTCGGATATAACGAAAGTGTCAACATCGCCTGGTTCCCGTGGTAACCTTATGGCCAAGCGAATGATCATAATACTTATTCTAATTTTTATTAATTTCATCAATATTTTTATTTATTCAAATTTCATTAATTAATATTCGGCAGTCACATGCCACACACGCAGGCCAAGTTTTTCTATTTTTTTTTTGCAGTGAAGTCACCGAGGGAATTTTAATCCGATGAATTTCAAGTTTACGGGGACTTTCATAAGATTCTTTCAAAAAAGTTATTCGTCGACTTTTACAAGTGCATATAAATTCGTAAATAAAACGAATAGATTTTTATTTTAATAAAAATACCAGCACGAACCCTTTCCCACTCTTGTACGCTGCTTCGAATAAGACGATTTTCAGGTTATTCTTTTCTAATCTATATTTCATGTATTTCAAACGTTTAATTTTATTTCCAATTCATTCGAGCAGCATATCCTGATCGTCTGCTGCACAGCGAGTAACAAAGTTTTTCGAATTTATCGTTAAATTTAAGAATTTTTTACACAGGTCTCTACACTAAAAACGGAATTTTGTTGATCCAACAAAATTCATTTGGTCAAAATTTATTTTGTTGATTCAACCATTGATTATTTCTAGTTTTTATACCACAGTTCTGTGCACCTCCATTTGCCATTAATCCATAATATTTTGTACGACGTATTCGACTATTTTATTTGATTCAGGCAACAAAATTTCGAACGTTCCAACAAAATTTCGTTTTCAGTGATAGTTATCAAGGAAAAAGCATCTCCGTAGCTCTCATACGGCGGGATTCGGCTCATGTTTTCCGAGTTGAACGAAGCATTACGTATTTTCGTTGTGATATTACACGTGCCGAGAAAACATGGACGTTCCTAGTGATCGTACAACCCGAGAGTATAACGAGAACACGTTTTTTTTTTTATTTATTTTTTACTTTTTTGTTTTATTTCTGAAAACAGCGTTATGAGCATATTCGCTAATTAGGCGGTTACTAATAGGGTGGAGGAACAGCTAACAGAATATGGGATCTGAGCAGAGTATGATTTCGTCCACCATAATTGAGAAACTGTCAAGTTTTTCTTGAATTTATAAATGAAGAATAGAACATAAGAAAAATCTCATATCGGTTATATTTCGTAATAATTTTTTAAAGAATTCCGGTAGGAAAAGATCGATTGTTCGGTATACAATTCTCATGCCCACCATAGTCGATTCTGAGAGCTTGGAGTTTGCCGGTATATCCCCTGGGGACAAGCAAATTTTTTATCTCCGATGTTCTGCCGTGAAAGTACGGGAGCAAAAAGCCAGCCGCGTCCAAGGAGCCTCGGGGCATAAAACATTTAGACATTCTCCACTATCGCTGTGCTATTCTTGTGCCCACGAGTCTGCAGTATCTCGTTCCCGTTCTCTGAGGATCCTCTACCTCTGTCGGACTCCGTAACGCCATCTTAAACATTTTCCTTATCCTTGGAACTTCGATCCAAGAGGACTGCGGAAGAATCTCGAGAATTTTTGTGGATGGCGGTACACTTATTTACGTCGCGGAATTGGCGAATATCTGTATATATTTATCATACTTTTATACAGACAAGCGAGAGGGGCTAAGGGAACGGGGGGAGGGGGGTGCCGGTAGGCTTTTCTCGCGGCAAGGCTTACCGCGAGGCAAATATTCAATATGCTTGACTGCATTATGTATGTTACTGCTCTCTCTCTCTCTCTCTCTCTCTCTCGGTTGCTCAGTGTCGAGAGTCCGCGTCGTGGTGCCGGTGACGGGAGTAGCGACGGCGCACCCTCTCGAGATCCTCTCTCCACCCTTTTCTCGGGTTCTCGCTCGGGCGCGTGTAAAAAGTACGCCGCGGTGCTGGCGAGTAAAGGGGGCTACAGCGATATGGTGGGATCAAGGGTACCCGAGAATATGTGTATAGGAGCAGAGCAGAGACGATCGCGCGGGGAGTTTTTCACGAGGGCAAAAGATCCTTCGCTGACACACAGGCCCAAATGAGATTTTATTTTTCGTATAAAGTTTTTGAATGAACGTCCTGCGATGAGGGGGTAGACTAAGAGATAAACGGAAATTTAGAGCATGAGATGAGAAAGATCGATCGCGATCGATGCGATATTTTCGCTTCCCTCTGTTTCTCTGTCTCGTCCCCTTACAGATGGCTCCCTCGAGGCAGCGCAGCCGGCTCTCCTGCCTTTTCAACTTGACATTTCTCCGACCTGGAGACCAGCAGCAGTCTGCAGACGTTCTTCGCAGACTATATTACAAATACGATTCGACGACTTTGGTACAAACGCTTTCACAGGCCACTATGCTATCATTTTTACGTCTAAAAGCATCTCGAAAACTTTGCTATTCTCGTCACGAACGAAACTTACCTATATGGAATTATGAAGCTTACATCAGTTCAGAAGCGAAAGAATTCGAAAAAAAAAATATGTATGTACATACACTACCGGAGGAAAGTTTCCGGACAAAAGTCCGAAAAAGTTCGGGCACTCTTTTTCGTGTTATTCCGTCGATAATGTAGACAAACGAATTTAATAAACGGCATTTTAAAGGAGAGGAATCCCATTTCATTTGCTTTTTTTGAAAAAGTTTTGCGATTTTTTTTTATGACTAGGACATCATTTTGAAAACGACCATTTTTCCTCTTTTTTTCCGCTTTTACAGAGCGACCGCGTTTTCAATAGAAATTTTTTTTTCGAATTTCTCTGACCGGATCTTGAGAAAGAAAAGCTTAAGCTTCAATTTCGTTTTTATTAAAATGCGGTACGATTTTTCTGAAAAAAGTTATCATGTTTTTGGCGAAAAAAGACGAAATTCAGAAATTCCTGCGTAACACGAAAACTATCACATTTAGAAGAAAATCTCAAAGGAGTGAAAAGTTGCCTCTGAGATTATTCTAGTCACTAGATTTTTTTCAGATTTTTTTTCCAAAATTTTTTTTTTTCATCGATTTCAGTCGAACTCCAGATATATCAATTTCCGTAATTCAAAAACTATGGGTTTTTCGACCAAAAGTCCAAGTACAAAAAAGTTTCATTTCTTCATTTTAAACGTTTTGGAATTTTTTCAAATTTTTTTTTCCAATTTTTTAATCCAAATTCGAAATAAACATCGTCGGATATATTCCGATATATCGGATATAGATTTCCAGTAAAAGTTCGCTTCGTTTTGAGCTACGATAATCGTTTCGATTTTTTTTTTCGAAACAATTGTAACGATTCGATAAATCACGAAATTGAGAAACAATCATAATCATTTTCTTTTTATATTCCAAAGATGCAAAATTCGTATCAAACTTACCTGTCAGAGCTAATTCTGTTTAAGCTTAATCGTCAAAGTTTTCTCTCCTAATACCGAAGCCCTTGAGTGAATATCGGGAAAGAATAAAATTTTCTTATTTCCGAAAAAATCTACTTATCCATCGATTATATATTCTCTTTCATCCAAGCCCTCATTTTATTTCGGAGATTTGATGGAAATTCGGGCGAATCGATATTTCGTTAATCTTCACGAGCAAGCAGAGAGCCCCTAAAACATGGGGTCTAGACGGAGGGAGCGAACTAAAAGTGCACACATACACACACACACACACACACACACACACACACACACACACACACACACACACACATGTAGAATAAAATAGTCCGAGACGGGACGAGAAAGAAGCGGTAAATGCGTGTGCCCCTCCCAGGGGGTCCCGATATCGATCCTCCATTTCCTCCTTTAACTCACCCCGAAACCCAGGCCTCGTTCGTCCGGATATCATACGAATATGTTTCAGCATATACGGTATACAGGAAAAAGGAAAATTGCTAGCCAGGTCAACGGTATGAAAGAGAACATTTTCGAGCCGGAGTTTTGTTTTGTTCCTGAGGGTATTTATCCCCCAGCGTCGGGACGCGTCCATCGTGCCGAATATTGGCTCGTTCGAGCACGTATTAACGATTCTTCTTCTAACTTTTCAATCATTAAAGTTTGCACATAGAATGGAGCCAAACTTATTTCTATTGTATTTCGTATTTCTCGTTTTTACCATGAAAAATATTGTCTTGCCTTAGTTTATTAGGTCGTACGAGCAAGCTGCTGAAAATCTCTTCGATTAATTTTCAGAATTCAAATCAAGTTCGAATCAGAATTCTCAAACAGTTTCTATACGAATATTTGAGGGCGAAAGATCACGAACCTCATTAATGGAGACAAATTTGATATTTTTTCATTCAATTGTTCGAGTGAACAGGGGAAAACGTTTTCAAATTTCGAGAGCACGTCACCGACTCATTACGAGAATAAATAATTAATGAAATTTCGAAATTCGACCCTCCGCTTATGTAACTCTGCTCCGGCAGGGTTTGAGACACGAATGTCAGTTTTTGCGATTGGATATTTCCAAAGAGATTTTTAAAATTTTTCGAAAAGTGTTAAGAATCATGATTGAAGAAAAAAAATGAGCTTCGTCGAATCCGTTTCCATTGAATCTTATCCCTGAAACAGAATGCCAGAAAAAACGGCTCTCAGCGAAAGAAATACCTTGACACTAAAAATTTCATGATGAATGAAGTTCCATAATCATAGCACTCATTGAAAAATTTCAAAACAATAATCCGTTCCGTGACTGGCTGCTGCGATGTGGTTCAACCTCAATCTTAACGTATTTTGCTACGAATATAAAAAAAAAAAAATCAAATACCCTATCGTGAAATAGCGTTGTAACGATTCATCAAGCACATTTCGTACTCGATTTACCGAGTCTTCGTTGCTCCTGAATTATCATTGATTTTTGTTGTTGTTTATTGTCCAATATTTGTTAACGTGTATCTGTGAACGGGAGTGTGAAATATATATGTACACTTTGTACCAGGATAAACACGTACAAAAGCAACTTGGTTAGCTAAATTTCTCAGGCGTTTACACTTTTGTTACGAATAATCGATAGATTTTCTTCAAATATACACATATAAGTATATAAATATCGCATTATTTCTCTCTCTCTCTCTCTCTCTCTCTCTCTCGAGTATTAATTTGCTTCGTTTTAGTACTCGCGCGACTAATAAAAAATATTATCATTATTTTTTTTTTGATTCTGGCTTCCTCGCTCGTTAGTTGTATCGCACAAGAGTCCAATTGTTTTCGAGAGCTTGAATGCATTATTTTGCGTCGATGAGGTTTTCAGTGATGATGTTTTGAGGTGCATCGTTCGATTGATCAGCGATTAGAAAATTTAAACTAGATACATTTGTTTGATTATTATTTTTTGATGAAATTGATGAACAAGGCTCTTGCTCTTTAGTCGGTGCGTTGTGAATTCGATTCCTGAAAAAGCTGTCTCTTTTAAACTCTTCTTCGTTGGCCACAGTGAGGGAGAGCAGTATGTAATTTCTATATACTCGGCGATGTTTAAACCAAAAGTACAGATCGCATATTAGGCGGTAGAGAGGAGCCCTTTGTACAACAAAACAGGATTGATCCAACAGCGAGAGTGTGTATAATTACGGAATATATACGAGTATAAAGAGAGCACAACAGCTACTGTACAGCAACCGAATAAAATACACAAAATAGCCAACTAACGGAGATCGTGTTTCTTCAACTACAATTGAGCGGACGAAGCATCAGAAAAGAAAAGACCAAAATAACAAAACGTCTATAGGCGCGGATCGAGTTTTTTCGACATTTTCTTTTTCTTGCCATCATCGGACTACCGGACAATGATCCAAATAATAGAGTGGGAGTAACGAGCTCAATATTGATGTGCTTAAATCGACGGGTCGAGAAGAGTCGATTCGATCATTTTGTCGTTTAGTTCTCGTAAGCGTATCGTCAGTTTTCAATTTTTCTCCTTGTTTTCATCATCACCGTTATACTTTGATCAGCTTTTGTACCGTAAGAAAGAATCGATAGTTTCGAAGCTGTTCGGGAATCGTTATCCAAAATCGAACGATCGATCAACAAATTTAACGTTATTTTCATTTTAAAAACTTGGAGAAAAATGCATTCGTTGAAACTTTCTTACATCGTTCGCTAATCATTCATCAAAGACACTGAAATTATTTTTGTTTTGCCCTTTAGTGAGTTTATAAAGTTTATAAAGTCACAGGGGAGGGGGCTCGAGCAACCGAACAATTTTCGAATAATCATTATCAGATGAACCGAACTGATTCAAAGTACAAACTCGAACATATATTTTTTGTCTCTCAAAAATTTATGTATTAATATTCAATTTTTTAATATTTAATCGTTAACTGAATTGCACGATCTGTTGGTGTCTACACGGATTCATTAAAAAAAAAAAAAAATGTAATTTTGGTAATCGGTACCGTTATAACATCGACGACTCTCGACATCATCTCGATTACAGCATCATCGTCGTGGATAATGGTTGACAAAGGCGTAAAAGAGATTAATATATTCATGTACGACCATAAATCACAAAAAACAGCAAAAATGCTGTACAAAAAGTTGAGACAAGTACATTTACTCCCCCGTTAAAGGAGCCTTCACTCTAAATAATTAGAACCTCGTAATAAAACATCTTTAGAAAAATTTCTCCCAACAAAAAATACCATTCAAGAAACCAGATCTCCCCAAAAATCCACTATTAGAAAGCAGTTCGAATCTTTCCTTTTAAAGTAACTTTAAAAAATAATTTATCATGAAAAGTTTTGAAAAACTATCTTGAATGAAATTTATAAATAAAGTCATGAAATCGTGGAATTAAATTCTCGCAAAGAGTTGAATTAAAAGATTACAAAAAGTTGTCAAATAAACATGGATGTGGTCAAGTACGTCAGATTATAATGTTAACAAAAAAATTACAAACAAAAAAAATTATATACAAAAAAATTACAAACAAAAAAAAACTTGAGAAAAAAAAATTTCGGCTGGTGTACTTGGCGAAATGTGTAATTTACTTCTCATAATGTACTTAAACCTCATAGTTTTAGTTACGAACTCGCCAAGTACACCAGCCGAAATTTTTTTTTCTCAAGTTTTTTTTTGTTTGTAATTTTTTTGTATATAATTTTTTTTGTTTGTAATTTTTTTGTTAACATTATAATCTGACGTACTTGACCACATCCATGTTTATTTGACAACTTTTTGTAATCTTTTAATTCAACTCTTTGCGAGAATTTAATTCCACGATTTCATGACTTTATTTATAAATTTCATTCAAGATAGTTTTTCAAAACTTTTCATGATAAATTATTTTTTAAAGTTACTTTAAAAGGAAAGATTCGAACTGCTTTCTAATAGTGGATTTTTGGGGAGATCTGGTTTCTTGAATGGTATTTTTTGTTGGGAGAAATTTTTCTAAAGATGTTTTATTACGAGGTTCTAATTATTTAGAGTGAAGGCTCCTTTAACGGGGGAGTAAATGTACTTGTCTCAACTTTTTGTACAGCATTTTTGCTGTTTTTTGTGATTATTTAACAACTTTTTGTAATCATCGCGAATCATTGGAAGAATCAGGTTTTTCGATTGGAGTTTTTAGTTATGACAGATTTTCAAAGGGATATTATATGATTATTGTTTTTTAAAGGGATTTTCCGTGGAGACGTTTTCAATCACCAAAAACTATTATCAAGCGGTTTCTCAATTAGTTATTATGCAATTGACTATTTATAATTTTCAAGTTTTATTTATTCAATAAGTTTCGTGAAGCCGGAACTTACTTTTTCACCACCCGGAACTATTATTTGGGAAGAGAAAATGGACTCCTGTCTCAACTATTTTTGCAGTCTCGCCCTGACCAATCGCGACACATTTGATTATCAGTGTCCGTGAGTGTCGGTGACCCACCCATGGGGGTCGGTGACCAAACCATGAATAAACAGCATCGCTATGCTAATTATTCATGATTTATTTAACAATTTTTCTAATAATTAATCTATTGCGAGGCTTGAATTATCATGATTTTGTCGGTTCGACTCTATTCTTCTATTTCATATAAGATTATTTTTTATAACGTTTTATAATGAGTTGCTTATTTGAAGCAATTATTGAGGGGAAGAATTTATACTTGAACAATTTTTTGTAAATCACCGCGGTTTTTTCGAAAGGTCTAGTTTTTTTGATGAGAAAGATTTTTATGGGCACGAATTATTACACAAGTAATTATTTTCCACAAGTTATTTTTATGAGAAGAATTGTTGACAGGAGAAGACTTTTGATGAGAGAGTGAAGCGCCATCGTACGGGTACGTTTTCGATTATTTTTAAGCAATACGAAAAATCATTCACGAACTCCGAACGATGCCGATCCAATACAGAATCTATGCTGTTTTTTCGTGGTTTATTTAATAACTTTTCGTAATCATTAAACTGAACCTTTAGCGACATTAAAGATGGCTGATTTTAAACATTTTTTATTGTATAAAATTGTTTCGTCAAGTCGATACTTTTCGAGGTCGAGGAAAAAAATCATGGAACTTTACATCATACTGTTCTGCGAAAACCGCCATTTTTGAAAAGATCAAAAGGAAAAAAGTTCGTAACCAAGGTCTCGGAAAGATCAGACATTCGGATCGCCATTACTTGCAATAATATGGTTATTAAGTGCAGTAACAACAAAAAAATCGATTTAAAATTTTTTTAAACTTGAAAAAATATTAACTTCAATTTAATACGTAAAAATAATCAAGAATTTGATATTATTTAAAAAAATTAATGCCGGATTCTGAATGAGCACCCTCGAAAACCCTCTACAGGAGGTTTTGAAGGATTTTGAAGGAAAGCTGTGTACTTGAAATTGCGTGAACAAAATTGTCATTTTGCGCATTGATGGGTTAACAAATGATTGAAATGAATTGGAAATAAAATACATGCTTCAATTTACAGACTCGTATGACAGAAGTAAGAACGTAGAACGAAAAAAAATCCTTTCGGCATTCGAGTTACTATACAGTATTCTGAAAACATTTCTGAGTTTCAAGTTATGAATTTTCAAACCTGACAACAAATTTTTAATGCTCATCCCTTAATAAAACACGACAGCTCGTTGAGCACAAAAAAGAATTAACATATTTAAAGGAAACCTTCAATTTCAAGAGAAGAATAGTTTGATTTTCAGCTCAGAATTTGCTTGGCGTCACTTTAATTTCATAATTATTATTACTATTACGTCATAGAACCGGCATATTCGCGTATATTTAAGTGTGGCAGGTCTCGCGCGGGCTCTTTCTTTTCGTTTAATACATGGCGTCGAGCCGCTACCGCGTCTCTTGATATTATATTATATGTATTTTAGCCCAAATTCACTTCAAGGGCTAATGTGTTGTACGATTTGAAATTCAATAAGTACTGAATTATAAATGATTCAGTATTTATTTGTCAAATGCTAATTTGTTAATATATTTTGAAATTGTTTTACTTTCAAATGAAAGATTTCAAAAATATGCATAATATTCTCAATCAAATCGTTTTAATTTGTTTTTTAAATATTGCACCTTTGCTACAAAAGGTTTTGAAAATGAAAAAATTTCATTGAGATTTTACGACATGATTTCGCATGTTAAATTTCCAACTAAATTTGAATTTTTCTAGAAATGTGTAGAAATTTATCAGAATACATTAATGTTTCGTATACGATTTTGTTTCAAGACTTTGTTTCGTTAAAATGACTTGCTTCTATGAGATTTGAAATGTTTGTCATAGTAAAAATAGCACAGATTTTCCCTTATTTGACATCAATATAAATTTTTTCCGAGGAAGATGAAAGTTTCTGATAGTGAGAACCAGAAGCGAAAAATGTTTATCAAAAACATGGACAACGAAGAAAAAACGAGAAACATTTAAGACGTCTATCATTTATCAATGAGAAATGTCTAAAAAAAGAACACTAAAGAAATCGAAAAAACTGAATCGCTGCGAAAAAGTTGAAGTTGAAGAGAATAAGATTTTCAGCGATAAAGAATACAAGATCGTTGATTTAAGCATTGAGTCCGGAAGGTTTTCAGATGGTGACATCAGAAAACTTTTGTGAAACACAGGTGAGTTGCAAAAACACTGGTACTGGAAAATCTTACACCGTTGGTACCATTGCCAAATATTTTTCATCAATTTCATCCTTTCGACATCCCCATGAGCTTTGGGACACAATTGTCTTCACCTCTGAAGAACTTCAAGAAAAGAGTCCAGAAGCTAGCATCAAACAAGTTGTCGATGAAAGCAAAATGACTTTTCATTGGCTCCGGAAGGATCTCAGATGGTGGCATAAAAAATTTTTTGTGAAACACCGGTGAGTTGCGAAAACACCGGCACTGGAAAATCTTACACCGTTGGTACCATCGCCAAATATTTTCCATCAATTTCATCCTTTGGACATGTACATGAGCTTTGGGACATAACCGTCATCACCTTTGAAGAACTTCAAGAAAAGAGTCCAGAGGCTAGCATCAAATAAATTGTCGATGAAAGCAAAATGACTTTTCATTGGCTCCGGAAGGATCTCAGATGGTGGCATAAAAAATTTTTTGTGAAACACCGGTGAGTTGTGAAAACACCGGCACTGGAAAATCTTACACCGTTTGAAGAACTTTAAGAAAAGAGTCCAGAGGCTAGCATCAAACAAGTTGTCGATGAAAGCAAAATGACTCTTCATTGGCTCCGGAAGGATCTCAGATGGTGGCATAAAAAATTTTTTGTGAAACACCGGTGAGTTGCGAAAACACCGGCACTGGAAAATCTTACACCGTTGGTACCATCGCCAAATATTTTTCATCAATTTCATCATTTTGACATGTACATGAGCTTTGGGACATAACCGTCATCACCTTAGAAGAACTGCAAAAAAAGAGCCCAGGGGCTTGCATAAAAAAAGTTGTTGATGAAAAAAAAAGAAATATCCATTGGCCGATGAACAATTGAGGAAAATTCTTTTTATTTCTGAAATGTATTCATAAACAACATACACTGTAACATCCATGTTTTTATGTATTTATTAGTTTTCTGCTCGATTTTCATCACTCACGCAACTGAATACTTAGAATTTGTCGAGGTTTTAAAAATTTCTTCGATTCAAACAATATCGAAATCTCTAACAGAAACAAGTCATTTTTCAAAATATAAACATTTTTTGAACCTCATAATTTTTTTTCAACCTCATAACCGTCATAACCCTGATGACTTAACAGAATTCGAATTTAAAAAATATCTGTCAAATTTCACAGCCGCGATTTTTACAACCTCACTTTTTTCAATCTATCACGACTACCACCAAATTCGTGACCGCGATCTTTATAACCTTTTCCAACATATCTGTCACTGTAATGTAAAAAGTCGTTTGACACATCAATCAATTGAACAGTTTCATCACATATCAGCAGATGTTTCTAGTTATAACTAGTGTCACTAGACAGAAACTGCGAGACGTCAAAAAGTGTGCGAAAAAAGCCACCTTTTTTTAATGCCTCGAAAAAATAAAAAATTAATATCTACAAAATGCGTTAGGTTACAGGGCTCTAAATAGTCACGATCGAAAGAAAAAAATAAATAAAAAATACGTGAATGCGCAGCATCTTTCAAAACGCTGTAATTAATTAAATATCGTCGAAACAAATTTCAAGGATTTCAAAAAAACGTTCGACCAGCTCTGCTTGCTGTAAGGACTCTTGTAGCGACTCTTTTCTTCGACATAGTATAGACGTATATATAATAACGTAAATGTACTTGTCTCGAGTCGCTACCGCGACTCTAGATATATATATACAAAGCGAATTAGCATGGAATAAGAGTATTTTTTTAATACGTTTTTTCAACAACAACAGGTACAGTAAATCAGTTTACCTGCAGTAAATACGGTGTTTGCACATTTGGCTTCATCCCCCTTCTTACCAGTCGTCACACCTGTTATTATTAATATTCTCATGTCGTCGATGTTGCGTTCGTGCTCACTTTTTCTTTCTCTCTCACTCTCTCTTTCTTCAGTCCATTATTCGTTACACTTTTCTTCACACCCATCCATTCTCTCTTTCTCTTTATATTTTTTTGGTTAAATTTGACTTGCATCGTGAGTACTTACAACGAAATATATCACCTCCTCGTAATTAACGTTGATATTCGTGATATATTTTTGCACGGAGCATACGTGTGAAGGTGTGTGTGTGTGTGTGTCTGTCTGTTCATGTTTGTCTACGCGTGTCGCTGTTTAGTGTGAATATCGGATTTGCTGCCGATTATACGCATCAATAAAATTACGATAAATTATAAGCTATACCCATGTTGACATTTGATTTGGCTGATTAAGTAGCTCTATTGCGGGGAAAAAAAAAAATCATCGGGATTCACCTCGAGGCAACGATCGGTCAATTTGCAGTGAAATATTTGTGTTTCCATCCGTTTTTTTCCATTTCTTTTTTTCATCACGTTCGTTGCCAGCGGGTTCATGGTGCTTTTGGGGACAAATATATCGCGTGACTATTTCCAAGCTTTATCGGACGATTGAAAATGAGCGTGAGCAAATATACGAAGGGAAAAAGAATCATTAAAATACGCTTACATTCGATCGATTGCGCAATTATAAAATAAAATTCACAGTTTTCTTTCTTTTTTTTTTCGGGAAAATTCTAAGTGTATAAATTATATAAATACAGTGACTAAAATGCATTTGAGGTGTATAAAAACGTATACAAGAATATGTACGCATCGCGCGGTTCTTTCTTTACGAGAGATTCACTGTGAAAAATGATTTTGTTTCGGTTACTTTGAAGTACCGCACAGAGTGGCTATTCATTTTTAAAAATTGAAATTCCCAGTAAACTCGCTCAGAATGAACCTCGATAAAATGGCACATCTTACGAGAAAATCTAGTGCGAACGAGGCTACTACTGAATTAAATTTAAAAAAATGCGAGCATCTCTCTCTCTCTCTCTCTCTTCCTCTCTTTCTTTTTCTTGCTTCGTTACCTGCTTATATATTTACATCTTATCCGTATCATGTATCGTAAAATGTTTTGTTTTTATTTTTTTTTCCTTTCTTTTTAATTTAAATTTTATTACGAATAATGTAAATATCTTTTTATCACGCGCAACATGTGAAACGACTAAAGAGCTACTTGCCGGAAATATTTGACGAGAAGAAAATATTTGATTCGCCAACGAAATGATTATTTCTTTTGTTTTTTTTTTTTTTTTTTCTTATCGCACTACGACGATGTTCCGGCATATGCTCGAACACTAGAGAACCAACGGGTGTACTCACAATCCAATAAGATATTCGTACTAATAAGAACTTTTTATTTACTTACGCACATACGTATATTAAATACACTATTTTTCAATGTACGCTACATAATATTTACAGGAATCGTATAGGGAATGGAAAAAAAATAAAAAAATAAAAACGAAGAAATAAATAAATATCTTACGCTTCCAGGTACGCGACGAGGGTAGGGAGGAGACTCGTTTCAAGGGTGAGGTATACGAAAACTTTCGAGTTTGCATCCCGATGAAATGTGCACAGTCGCGACTCTGATTGAAATCTTTTTCAATTGATTTCTTCGTTCAGGTTTCATTTCGTTGGGTTTCGGTCCAAGTGTCGAGAATGATTTTTTGATCAAGAGTCCCCACATAAATGTGGGGAAAAAAAAAGTTACTGTGCAGCGGCAGCGATATCGACAAAATGGGGTTGATCTTTCGTAAGTTGTCCGAAAATGTGAGGAAAAGGATCGAGGTCGAGAGGGAAGCGGAAAGGAAGCGTGAACTGAGAAAAGAAATTCGTTGATCGACGAAAATTTTTGTTCATTCAACGCTGTTTTGGTCGCAGTGACAAATATTTATTCGGCTGAATCAAGAAAATTATTTCATTTTTTTTTCGCCACGATTCGAACAAAACATTTCGTTCAATCAACAAATTTCTTTTCTCATCTTGTTTTGTTTTTTTTTCTTTTTTTTTTTTTTTTTCAATGATTTATGATGAAATAAATAATTTCGTAATAATTGAGGTTTCGAGAGGCCTTGGCCAAATATTGAAAAAATATACATATTCATAAATATATATTATATATGTATAATGATATACAAAGGAAAATATGAACGAACGCGATGGCTGGGGCGCAGGCAGCTCCGGCTCTTAAGTGGTTCAAATTTTCTCGGATGAAAAGCTTGTTTTTCGTACAACGCGCCGATATAATTTTTTTTTTTTTTTTTTTATTAACAATGATAAACCCGAAAAATACTAATCGTGGAATGTAAATCGGCCGATATGTTTTTCAATAGGGTTAATAGTAGTGACTAGAATTAATAATTAGAGACGAAAGAAAGAAGAGGCATGCTGATCGAGAGGGGCATAAATATCAGCGTAGAATTGCCACGACATCTCTTCTCTTTCTCGTACCGAAAAAAAAAAACAGAAATTAAAATTAAGAAAAAAAAAAAAACACACATTTGTCTTAAATAATTCGGAGTTATAGACTAGAACCGTACAGACTAGATTTAGTTGATTCGCAAAACAATTCACATTATTCGCACACTTTTTAATTTTTTTTTTTCCATCATTCCTTCGCAATATATTTCACAAAATGCGCTATTTAGCCGGTCAAATACGCAACAAATAATTCGGATTCAGGCTTCGTGAGAACGTTGCACGTTGAAAATTCACGAATTCGAGAATTCAATCAGGATCGGTGATCTAGAGAAAACGTGAGATTCGCATCGCGATCATTCTCAACGGGACACGTGCATAAATGTGGAAAAAAAAAAAAAAAAACGCCAACGCCCGAATCCAATGAGATCGTCGCGCGCGCTTTCGGGTTACGAGTGAATCTCTCGAGCTTTGGAAAACAAGAACAAAAAAAAAAAAAACAAATATTTCTTCAAGTTCTTCAGTATCCGGACAAATAGCCAATGAATATTCCAATTTTCACAAATTCCTACGGTTACAAACTCTCGTACACCCGTTAGTGATAATCGTTATTGGAAGAACAAGATGCCGGTCGCCGATATCATCGGCACCGGTGCGTATCATTATTATTCAATTATTTTATTTTTAGTATTATTATTATTATTATTATTATGATTATTATTATTATTGTTGTTGTTGTTATTAGTGTAATTAATTATATTTCTCTTTTTATTCCTCGTGTTACCAACTGTCCGTTGCAACCTCTTAAACTCTTTGTTGAATTTTTGTTTCCTGTTGGTTTGAATTTTTGGTTATTTGGTTTTTTTTGTTGTTTTTTTTTCTTTTTTTTTTTTTTTACAAAAAACACTCTAAGATACGCGTGGGTCCCATGTCCAAAGTGCTTCAAAAATGGTCTACAATCGTTTTTTGTTCTGCCGCACACAGCATCCATGTACATCTCATTCACAGCATTTATTAATATTTTATTTATTTAGTTTTTTTTTGTCTTTGTCTTCGTAAACTTTTATCGTCTCGCGCGCTTTGGTATTCGCTATTTCAATATCTTTCTCTCTCTCTCTCTCTCTCTCTCGCTCTGACGCACAAACATACGCACACACTCATGCAGACACAATGAAAAAGTATACATTTATCGAGCTCTCTTATTCGATGAGCCTCGCCCGCTGTATATACCCACCCACATGTGGATATTTTACGAAAAATGAAAAATAAAATTTTCACATCCGAAAAAACCCGTAATGCACCGTTAATTAACAATCGCGCTTCGACAAATGCTAATTTTGCGATCGATTTTTATTGATTATTATCTCGTCGAGGCTCAAACTTTTCTCTCTCTCTCTCTCTTTCTCTCTTTCTTTCTTATACTGTCTTTGCTATGCACTCGTGTTTGATTACGTTGATGAATAATTGATATTCATCATTTATATATATAGAAATATATGTTTACAGTTATCGACGCGTACCGTTTGATCTACGATATATTTTCGTATTAAATGTGTAACCGCTCTATTAAAATTGCAGTTACACGTATGAATTTACGGATGCGAGTAACGATTTCTTCCTGTACATATATATTTATACAATATAAATGAAGGCGAATTATTAACAGGGTCACGGAGGAAAGTTTATTGGAGCGTCGTTCGGGCGTGCTGTTACGCTCCTAAGTCGGGGAAAGGGAGGGAGGAGGGAGGGGGGGGGGGTTGCTGGCTTAACCTTTCGATTTAATGGATATCCAACGGGTCGCTATTCGCCGTTCCAAAGACGCTTTTCAGGCCATCGTTGTATCAAAATATTCAGCAATGCGCTCAAACTAGACACAGCCTTGATACAGAAATTCCATATACATTTTTTTTCTTTCCTGCCGGTTATTCGATCGTTTCGGTGCCTCGTGACAGGCCAGAGTTTCTATAAAAATCAATAATTTCTTCTTTTTTTATATTTTTTTTTATCGGACTAGTCAAATTTTTGATTGTTTCTGATCGATGATTTTTAACCTTCGTTTCTTGGTCTCTCGTTATCCTTCGTTATCATTTGCGACGAATAAGCACGAGATTTTCGCACCAATCGTTTGTCGGATTCGTTGTCGAATTTTGTTTCAATTTTTTTTTTTTTTTTCATTGAAAACGACAGACTCAGCGATGAACAGCAATGACGTGCGAATCGTTCGTTCGTTTTTTTTTCGTGTTTTTTTTTAAATTTTTCTTTTATACCGTTACCGTAACGTCAAGGGTTTGTTGTGGTCGTTTCGATCATTGAAACGTTATTGAATTATTGATACTCCTACTTGTGGTTTGTCTGTTTATATTATTAAACAATCAAGTAGGATGATAAAGAGTTATAGAAAAATGGGAAGAGGCACGAGAGGTGAAGAGTCGAGGAAATAATTGTTCCATTCCGTTAACGGGGGTGTATCGGATTCGTCGAAATTCATCATTATTATATTTCGTTCATATCGATGAGTTCGAACGTGATCAGCACGGATGTCCCGATCAGCATCATCGATTCATCCGATAGATTCAGTTTTTTTTTCTTTTTTGTTTTTTTCCTGTTTTTTTTTTTCTTCAAATGTGTATTTATAAGAGAAATTGGTTGAGTCCATGAAAATTGATCAAATTGAAGGGTGTCGCGTGGAATATCTCGTTGGTTGGAGTATTTGAAAAAATGATCATTGGTTTCAGCGACGTAATTCCAATGATGGAATCGTCACGAAGAAATAATTATTGAAAAAAAAATGTCAGTTACGCGGACAATTGAAACAAATGATTTTTTGGTTTTTTTTTTTCTCTACGAAAAGTGTGATAATTGACGAGATACGCCCATATACTCGTTGGTTTTCAAACGATCGAGCTGAACAAACTCCGCACCCTCGTAAAAATAACAAGCTCGTTGACGCATACGAGAGGGTGAAAATGACAAACGGTGTATTAGAAAAAACAATGATAATTCTACGGTACCGCATTCTCTAATGTTCCATCACAAAAATTAATAAATCTATGGAAAAAAATGTTTGTTAAAAAGTTAAAAATCACCATGAATGACTAGTTAAGTTTTCTATTGGAATGCTGGGAAAACGGGATGAAAGAGGGGAGATGAGCTTACCTGCTGTTCTGGCATCTCGTCGGGCTTAATTCCTCCCCCGTTGTTGAAACTCTCGCCTTTTTATTCTCACCAATTCCGGTAAAAATCTGCCCCCGTTTCACCTCTTTTTTTCTTTCCAAACCTCCTAATACATATACAACCAATCATTTACAAATTTACCACTACCAAAAAAGTACTCTATGCCGTTATATTACCACTGTTATATTACACTTTACTACGATGCTTGCCGCGCCACGCGTTAGAAAAAAAAGAGCTTGAGACATTCGTTTCTAAGGCACGCCGGTCAGGATCTGTCGACGAAGATGAAAGAGAAATAAAGAAAGAGAGAGAAAGAGAGGAAGAAAGAGGGTTCGTTGAGAAATTAAATTAAAAAGGGAGTAAGCGGGATGCCGTTTGAACTTTGGCCGGACGCGAAGGCCCTTCTCCCTTCGATTTACCATTTTTTTTTCAAGTCACTCCATTTCAATCAAGATTGCAACACGAGTCTGCCCTTCCCTTCTTTTTTTTTTTTTTAATTTTAATGAAATAAGCTAGCGCGACCGAGCGAATTGGAGGGAAAAAAAAAAACAAACAGATATAAAAAGAAAATCCACCGTGGATACAGGCCGATCGAATAATCCGCGATGATTCCGCGTGCGTGCTTTTTCACGCGATTTTTCATTTCGTTCGCCGTTGAACGTGATTGAAAAAAAAAAAAACTTTCGAGTTCCATCACAGGGAATCGGTGATAAATGGAAACAGAAAACAGACGTTTTCATTCGCGATTACCGAACGTCTCGGAAGACGTTCGGCGTCAGTCTCGCTGAAAATACGAGGTGCGAGAGCGATAAGAAGGCTTGAAAAGAAAGAAAGAAAAAAAAAAGAGAGGGAAGAAGAAACAATAAAAAACAAAAAACTTGCTAACGAAGAAACAGAAAAGTAGGGAGTAAGGGAGGGGGGGGGGAATGAGGGTGAGATACTCGGGCCAATAGGGACGTAGGCTGAAACGAGCGCCCCGGAACAGCCTCTAACTCGGCTAATAATGAGCTTAATATTAATTAGGCAATTAGCGAACGCCACACCGAGAGTTTCGTGGCTAATTTTTCTCTCAGTATTAAGCTCGTCGGTTGCTTTGCCCTGGCGCGACGCCGGAGGCACGCGTCTCCCATTTTCGTCAATTCGGCCTCGAGTACCTCCGACAAAAAAAAAAAATAATAATAAACAACAACAACAAACAAGAAAATAATAAAATACAAAATACAAAATTAATAAATATACTACGCATCTGACAACGAGACGGGGAAAAGGGATAAGAAAAATACGGATCAGTAGGCGATGAGAGGCAAAAAGGAGAGTATTGTGCTTGGCTAAAAACAAAGGTAAAAAAAAAAAAAAAAAAAAAAGAGAAGGAATAGCTGTACTATTTGTGGTAATTTCAAGCATTTTCAAATACGAGTGACCGATATTATTCAAAGTACATTTGAAGTTCAAGAATCATCAATATAAATACTTTCCGAAAGGGATGTCACGAACAAGAAAAAAAAAAAAAAAACAAAAAAATCCTAAAAAAGTCAGCACGAGCCTCGCTGCTCCACGTTTGTAAAACTGAACGTAACAAATGTTTCCACCGTTTATGGCAGTGTCCCCATAATTTAGAGCAGACTCCAATTCTCTCGATTAGCAGCAAAAACGAGTTCTGGCAAAATGAATTTATCAAAAATACAAATTTTCTGGCTACCATTATTCCTGCAAACTTGACGATCTTTGAATAAAATAAATGAATTATAAAATCATCCACAAATGATACATCTACCCGTGATAATAGAAAAGAGCGCGATAATACCGTGCGATGAAAGGCACGGCTTACCGAATGAATCAACGAGGAAATTGGAGTTTGATCGATCCATCGATGAGCTGGAGCGGAGTCATCTGGGATTCTTCGGAAATTGCTCGCTTTTTTTTTTCTGTTTTTTTTTTTTTTTTTTTTACATCCGGAGTTGGGAATCGGGATATATTGATGTATATATACATAATCTATAAGGCAAAGGTACAAGGATGATACACAAAGATGTTAGCTACCAATTTTGAATGACTACTTTATTGGCAATTCTTTTCTTCTAGGCATCGACCTAAACTATTACGTTGCTGTTACCATATCTGTGTAGCGAAGTGTCACTTTGTGTGTGTTTGTGTGCGTGTGTGTGTGTAGGTTTTCCAATCGATTGAACCGTGAATCGGATGTAATTGATCGTTTGTTCGAGTGTCGATACATCGTGAGCGTTGTTCGTCCGTGGTAGAGAGATCGCAATGTTACCACTCGGTGAAAATTTAGTGAAGATGAGAAAAAAAAAAAAAAAAAAAAAACAAAAACGATTTAATTAGAAATTAGACATTTGAAAATGGAAGATAGCCGCGAGCCGTTAGGCTCCGAGTATAAAAATTTTAACTTTGCATTTGTACGGGAGATGAAAAATGGGAAGCAACGCGATTGTAACACTCTGTCAATTTATCAAAACAAATATTATACGCGGATCAATGATCAAGGAAGATGAATAAGAACATTTTTTTTTTTTTTTTTTTTTTTTTTTTCAATCGTTCACCACGGACAAATAACAACGCTCTTCGAGAACTTTTTTATCAAGTTAACTTGATAAAAATGCTACTTATCAAGTTAACTTGATAAAAATGCTCTCAAACTGACGATTATTACTGTTTATTAACGTCAATATAGTCGTTTCGTGGTACCGTGTTCGTGCACCCTTAAATCCCATCGCTAAACACACGTTTCATGCTTTTTGTTTTTTTTTTTTCGTTTTTTTTTTTTTTTCGTCGAAGTGTTAGTTTCAAATACCTTTTACAATGTTCCTCACTGTCGTCCGTCTCTCATTCGTATTGTGCTACGAGTTTCTTTTGTTATTGTTGTATCGCAATCGGTGTATGTACGTTTGTGTGTATGTTTGTTTGCATGGATGTCATATTATTCATGTCGCACTAACAATAATACTAATGATAGTTGTGACAATAATAATAATAACAAAGATACTTAATGCACAATCATAATACTAATGATAAGAGTAAGAATAATAATAATAAGAATAAGAATAATAATAATTGATATAAATGATAGTGATGATGACAATGATGATGATGATGATGATGATAATAATAATAATAATAATAATACTATCAATAATAGTAATACGTTCCGAGTATCGTTTCTCTGGTACGACAAGTGTCGTTTCTAATCGTACGATCTCCGTTTTCATTTTTTCCTTCTCTCTCACTCTCTCTCTCTCTCTCTTCCCTCTTTCTCTCGCGCTCTCTCTCTCTCTCTCTCTCTTTCTTTCTGTCTCTCTCTCTCTCTTCCTTGCTCATTTCAAAATAGAGGAATTTCGGATTTTTTTTATCATCCCTTAAAGGATGTTGAAAAAAAGGGAAGAAGAAGGTGAAGAGCGGTAATAATTCTTTGATTTTTTGTATCAGAGAATTGAGAGTCAAAAATTACCGTGACAGCAATAAAAATGGGGAAGAATTTTGAATGTTTAAAAATTTGTACGGTGAAGAGTGTAAATTTTCATAAAAATAAAATAGAATTCCTGTAATACACAAGAGATTTTATTTCATTTTCACAAAAATTTACACTCCGAACCGTCTGTATATTGAACCAGGAAAAAAAAAATGTAACAAATTACGAAAATCGATCGCGTAGATTCTCAATAATTGTAGGAGCGAATACTCCCGATGATGGTCATCCGAATTGGGATCGTAGAGAATGGAGAACGAACGGAGAGAAAGAGAGCAAGAGAGAAAGAGAAAGAAAGAGAGAGAGAGAGAGAGAAAGGAAGAGAGAGCGAGAGATACAGGAAAAAAAAAACCAACATAAATACCAAAGACTAAAGGAAAATTTGGTGAGAGAATATTATGAGCCAGCATGCTTCACCTAATTCATAAATATCAATATACGTGCATGTATATATACATATAACATGAGAATTTACATGTGTATATATACGCATTTATACCGTTTTATATATATTAATACTATATACAATAATGATGATAATGAGCTAGTGGTTTTAGTCAGCGTTCAACAAAGCTACGCATTACCGATGACATTCGCAAACAATCGTCATTTCCTTGTAAAGATAGAGAGAGAGAATAATATTAATAACAATACTAACGTAATATTAATACAAATGATCATAATAATAATAATAATGATAATTATAATAATAATGATGATGAGAAAAATTTACGTAGATGCGATATCACGAGTCTTGGACTGAGATCTGACGTTTCATCTCGACAGTAGTGATGTTGTGGGATGTTCGACCTCCGACACCGATAATCCCCGTGTACGACGGATGCGAGAGTTTGTTCTCGTGTTCATTTTGATCGTTTCTTTTTTTTTGTTTTTGTTTTTCGATTCCGTTATTATCGAGAATTGTACTTGATCGTAGTTGGATCGTTGATATTACGGTCGTAACATCGTAGAATAGTTTGAGTAAACGATAAAAAAAAAAAAAAAAAAAAAAATTAAGAAAAAAAAAAGACAGAAAGAAAGAAAACAAACTGAAAATACGAAAAATAACGGTAATAAAAAAAAAATTGCTTTGAGGATGTGTGTTTGTCTTTTGTATGTTGATTCTCGAGCTCGAACGAGAACACGAGAGTATCGATCGAGCTTGAGAAGAATTGTATTTTTTTTTGTTTTTTTTTTCTTTCCCGTTGTTTTTCTCCACTTCTTGATAATGAGTAAATTTGATCAGGAAAGACGATAGTTTATAGTGGAACAAGAGACGAACGCGTCACGCGGCTCTCCGGTTGACAATTTTACGCGAAAAAAAGACGCGTACAGAGAGACATACACGTACGCACACACGCACACACATACATACATACACACATACAAACTTGGATTCGTACAATTTTCATTTTTGGCTATTCGCCATCATTAAATCCATTTAAATATCTCGGTGCCTCGCTCATCTCTCGTTATTTCATTCCTCATCTCTTTATTTTTATTATTATTACGTTTTTTTTCTCTTTTTGTTGTTTTTTTTTTTTCCTTTTTTTTTTTCTTAGTTATTTGCCGAATATATTAATCCGCGACTTAGCGGAGGCGCGAGCCCATAAGTACGTATCGCGTATGACAATGTTAATTAATTGTTTGTTTATTTATATATGCATGTATACAGGCGTACACACATTTATATGTATTTATCTATTTATAAATATACATATATACGTGTGTACACTTATATACTATTTGTATAATGTAATTGTTTTAATTATAAATTAATAATACTCGAGGCTTCGTCGCGTACAATATTCCGTTTCGATGAAAAAACACGACGCGGATCGAAGAGAGAGAAAGAAAGAGAGAGAGAGAGAGAGAGTGTGGAGGGGGGAGAGAGAGAGGAAACTTATGAATTTTGGCTTCTCACTCTCTCACGCGTATTATAAGGTATTATTACTTTTTGTTCGTTATAATAAATATCCTTGTATCGCAAACGGATCAACAGTTTTATACTGTAATTATTATCATTATCACTATGTGTTTGTTGTTGTTGTTGTTAATTAAATCCTAACGCTTGTATATCGCGTATATCACTCGCACATTGTATTTAACCGTATCATTTTGTTTTTCTTTTTCTTCTTCTTCATCATCTTCTTCTTTTCTTTCGTCTCGTATTAACCCTAAGGATATTACTTATCGTTGAGAAGGATAATCGCGCCGTCTCTTTCGTAAGAGATTGATTCTCGTTATTATTATTATTAATATTTTTTTTTTTTTGTTCTTTTCTTTACCTCTATTTCATCGGTTATTTCTTTTTTTGTTTGTTTTTGTTTTTCTCTCTCATTATCTCGCTGATTGCGATGATCGATTAAATTATTGTTATTATTATCAGTATTTTAGTATACAATATCATTAGGTATAGTTGAGTTATCGCTTATTGCTCGAAATTTCTCACAAGCCTGATGCTCCCGACACGTTCCTCGGCTACCAACTTCGTTCGAGAGTTTTCCCTCCCTCTGTTTTTTTTTTCTTCAGCCCTCTTTCACATAATTTCGCATTTGATTTGAATTTTTAAAGAACACCGCTGGACCGAACAACGCATCGTTCTCATCGGGACTTTGACCCTTTGCACTCCAAAAGTTGGCGGGCTAATCTCAAAAAATTTCTTAATTTATACACGTTTTTCTTTTTTTTTCTCAGCATCTTTAACGTGCCGCTTAAATAACTATCGAGTATTCTTAAGTATCGAGCAGCTATTTATCTATTCATTTATTTGTTTGTATTTTTTTTTTCTTGTTTTTTTTTTTTATTTTTTATTTTTCGTTAAGTAAATTCGCGTTCACGCCATTCCCGATCGGGAACACGTGTAGATAAATCACAATTTTTTTCACGACGAGGGTCTTTCAATCGCCTTTCATTATCTCACTCTTTTTCTTTCTCTCTCTCTCTCTCTTTCTCTCTAACTATTTATCACTCGCACACTCGCTCGTAATTTCTCTTTTTTCACTCAGAGATATTTTCATCCTCGTTGAAAGCCTCCCTCCTCTCTCGCCCTGATCCTTCTCCGGAAAAAGTTTTAGCGCGATATGGAGATTGGAGAAATATTGTCTTTCGTAGTTAACTCGAAAAGAAAAATATATGTATACGTAACCTTAATTCATATTTATTTTTTTTCATCATTTTCTTTTCTTCTTATCATTTTTTTGTTTGTTTGTTATCTCGTTTATTACTTATACGTTAAGTATTGACAACCCGCTGTCTCGAAGCGGATATTTTTCGAGGCGAAGCTCGCGCTTTTAACTCGGTTATCCCTGTAACAGCCGCAGCCGATAATATTTCTTTATGTTTTCCCCTCGAAACTCGAATCCCAACGATCGCTCGACGAAAATTTTCATGAGGAGCTTGGCGATGGGTTAACGGGGGCGAAAACGAGCGTGTATCATCGATGATAGCGAGGCCCGAGCTACGTCAAATTTAAATCTCGATAATATTGCTTTCTCCATAATTTTCTTTGGAAAACAAAAAAAAAAAACAAAAAAAAACTCTCAGTCTACGAGCATTATTCTGCAGTGAGAAATTTCGCAATTTCATTTAAACTCTTTTTTTCTTTTCTCGCTCCCTCTACTAATTCGCGGTAATTTGCTTTTCCTCGTTCTCGAGATTGGAATTTCCGACATGGAAATAAAGGCGACGCTAGTGTTCACAACCAAGAGAGAGAGAGAGAGAGAGAGAGAGAGAGAGAGGGAGAGAGAGAGATAGAGGACGTGGAAAGTACATTAAATAAAACATAAAAATTGCTTCGAACGAGGAAAGCTGACAAGTAACAAGCCGCTTGGTAAATTAATTGCAAATTTACCGATTAATTAATCAGTCGATTAAACCGATGTAACCTAAGAGCTAAAGCGACGAAGCTTCGTCTCGCGATTCTTTCTCCGAACGCGAATGAGTGAAAGGATTGGAGAGGTCCAAGTGAGCGAGAGAGAGATAGAGAGAGAGAGAGAGAGAAGAGAGATAAAATAAATGAAAGGCAGTCTCGTTTGTTGCCCGAAAAAAAATTCGAATAGGGGACTTTTGTATTTTTTCTTCTTTTCTCCATTCCTTCTGCTTTCGTATCGGTGATTCTCTCCCTCGTTGTCTAACTCGCATGATAATAAGCGGAGGGAGAATGGAGAGAGGGTGAGGTAATTCGAGGAGGTTAAGAGAAGGAAGACTACGGAGAAAGAAATAAAAAAAAAAAATATCGGAGGAGCCGCTGACGAAGAATGTTTGAGAAGAGCGCTCTCGAGGCTGATGATTGCTGCCGTAGCTGTAGCGGGTTCGATTGAAAGAAAGAGCGACGTTGGCGATGGCGGCGGTGGCGGCAGTAGTAGTCGTCTTGATCGGTGGGTGATGGTGAAGAAAGGTGAGGGGCGATCGTTGGTTGGATCGTGGATAAATCGTAGGTGAAACGTTTAGACGTACATGCCCATGCCGTACATCGAGCCCCAATCGACACCCTGGAAGCTCGACATGTCAACGTTGGTGAGGGAGTATCCTTGATAGGGATTGGCCGGTGTTGGCTGTGGTCCACCGGCGGTCGCAGCGGTCGGTGGTGCCGGTTGTTGTTGAGGAGCAGCGGCAGCAGCGGCTGCAACCGCTGCAGCCGGTATTGGATACGGAGCGTATCGGTAAGCCGAAAGGGCTGGATAACTGCTGGCGAACAATTTACCATAGCCAGCAACAGCGTTTTGTACTTGTGCCGCAGCAGCAGCTGCAGCTGCAGCCTGAACGTGAGCCTGGGCTTGGGCAGCGACGATTTGAGATGCGGTCGCAACCTGAAGAGGAGGCTGAGGCGCTAAACGTACTCCCAATGCTCCGAGAACGACCCTTTTGCCGAGGGCAAGCGCACCCTGCTGGACCGATTCTTTCGGCTGTGCTTTTTTACACTCGACCTTTTTATTCTTGATCGTGTGAAAGTGTATCTCGCAAACCCTATCGACAACGTCCTCGTTCTCGAATGTAACGAAACCAAAGCCCCGATGTCGTTTCGTCTGTTGATCCATCAGCATAACCGTCTCTTCTACCTTGCCGAACTGATTGAAGTACGCCTTAACCTCATCGCTGCTCGTATCCTGACTAACTCCACCGACAAATATTTTTTTCGTTCTGTTCGCCTGCTTGGCACGATTCTTAGGCGTTGCGTGCTTCGGATCAATCTTTTTACCGTCCAACGTGTGAATCGGACACTTGAGAACTTTGTCGACGCTGCCGGGCTCGGCGAACGTTATGAAGCCGAAACCTCGGCTACGCTGCAAGTCGAAAGACAAAGGGATTCGCGATAAAGCGATGTCCGCAGAACGCCTTCCCTCCTACCCCTCCGATGCTACCAATAGCGTGCCGTTCGATCGCGATCCGAGTCAATCTTTCTCTCTCTCTCTCGGATTATCGCTCGGCACGCTACCGAATACGGATCGAGGCAATCGTTCGGTGAAGAGAGTGTCGTTTGGTTTTCATCGATCTAAATATCCCCCCCCCCCCCCTTTATCCCCCTTATCGACGAAATATCATTTCGTTCACGCGGTAGACGACCAACCGACACTTTACACCTCTTTGTGCCAGGACCGATCGAATTGACAGAGGAAACGCCCGAAAGCACAAACAACCCTCCGTGTTTGCGTCTGTATACCTCGATACACGCGCATACACGCTAAAAAGAAAAGAGACTAGGATGAAAGACTGGATTAGGTGGCAAACTGCGCTGCCGCACGAACCTGCGTGACCGGATCCTTCATTATGAGAACGTCCGTGACGGTACCGAACATGCCAAAGTATTCTCGGAGCTTCTCGCTGCTCGTCTGCCACGAAAGTCCACCGACGAAGAGTTTTCCAGGTGCTGGATCACCGCCGTTCGGTGTGCTTCTTCCCGAACTACCAGAGTGACTGCCGTTTATCGGCACCAGGGCATTGTGGAAATCGTGCTCGATCCCACCGTTTGCCGCCTCCATACCGGCGCTGTAACAAGCCAATAATCAACAACGTTATTTCAATCCTTCTTCGCCAGGCTCAATCTTCTCATAATTCTCATAATCTCATGAGAGGTTATTAAAACTATTTATGAAATCATTTTCACCTCCCGTGATCCGAGCTTTTGCTATAAATAATTCGAACGTGTCCACGATAAAGGCGCATCAACCGTTTTCGGAAGACTCAATTTCTGCTTTTTCATGGCACCCTGGCTCCGTGTGAATTTACATTTTCGAAGACACGCTACAGCATTGTACAAACAAAATGTCTTCCATCCGACTCGAAATAGTACGGGAAATGAAAATATTTCTAAACTCTTTCATCGCAGCTCGCATGTGCATGTATTATTTGAAGAAGAAAAAAAAAAAATTCTCAACGTTTTTCTTTCTACGGATGTGCAACGCCGCGCGATAATGCGCCTACGAATAATACGGATAAAGTGGCTGCACTTGACAAACGAGGCCGCATCATCGATTTCGAGATGCGTTTTTATCTGGGATGATGCGATAACAATAATTCATCTAATTTACATAGACGATATACGTGCGGTATTCTACGATATCATACGATGGAATGATCAAATTCCAAGATACACTCGGTCTAATTAACTACGATTTAATCAACTCTTATTACGGAGAGTGTTCTCCCCTCGGTTTTCTTATCGGATACGCCTCTCATCCATCGTCGCTTTTACCAACTTCGAGTTGTAGCCGTAAAAGACAGAGCATCGAGAGATCGAACAAGTATAACTTCCGAAAAGAGTACTCTTTTCAAATTAAAATGGACTAATTCATTATGAGCTGGTATACTTGATCGTTATCCAAGTTTTTTTTTTGTTTTTTTTTTTTGTTGAACGCGAAGCTTCGTGTCGAGTCCGAGTGACGGGTTTTCGCGTGGCTCTCCTTTTCTATATTCCTTGGCACTTGATTCTTTTGTTTTTTAAAAGCTTTTAAGCATCGGCACAAAACGATTGATTTTGTTTCATTTGAATTTTCTGTGCAGCTCATACCGTTGGTTGCCATAAAGGCGGTGGCTGTGGCAGGAATTTTCTTCATTACCTACCACAGAATATTCGTAACGACGATCGACGTCCAGTAAGCAATCTAAATAGCCATCAAAATGTTGTTCATTGCCTTCTGTATCCTGGTGCTAGATAAATAACTCGCTTTTGTTGGATTGACAGGCTGGATAAACGACCTCGCTATGAAATGACCAGTGTACCGGGATTCTTCGATCTTCGAGAACCTCGAAACCTCAAGGTAATTTCGACCGAGACTTAATTATGGTTTTATCCGACCGACCAACTAACCAACCACACTTTGTATAGCAAAAAAAAGCAATGCCCCAAGAGCTGAGCTTTAAGTGGGCATCGATTCGTTCGCGGGGTTGGATTTTCAAGGGTGTAGGAATGAGCTGAACGGTTCTGCTTCCAACTGCTATTCCGAGAGTCTTCGCTTCCAGGGTACAGTTTAGATACTAATTGGTAATTAGAAAAATTGATCAACGGGAGTTATTTAACGGAGGTTGGAAGATGGTAATGAGCGGGTTTTTGTTCGATACCATCAGAGTTTCTATCGCGGTTGAAATAAATGGAATGAAAATAGGGGGTATTTGAAGGGAAACACTGATGAAACGGTGAGAAAGATCGGGCGTGAGGATTCATGCGTTCGTCGCTGAAAGTTATGAGCGGGAAGCATCGAGGAAGGTCCGTAAATCTTGAAAATATCAGAGTAAACGACGAGTATACGGGCTGATGTTGCTCGGTTTATAGGGAGAAAGAAAAAAAGCGAAGCGGTAAGAAATGAAGAATGGAACGGGAATGGTAACGCGGGTGGTGGTGGTGGTGGTGGTGGTGCGCGAGTGCCAAGAGAACGAGAATGAAATCGAGCGCGGGAGAAACACAGGGTGAAAGAGGGAGAAAGAGAGAGAGAGAGAGAAAAGGAGAAAAATTGTGCGAGAGAGTGCGCGCAGCCGGTGGATCAATAAACCCCCCGTTCTTGTCGTTCCGGTCGCCACCGCCGCGGCCGTCGCCGTTCGTAGATAGTCGTAGTGACGGCCGCTTGGGGGTTTCGCGTTCTCTCGAATCTACCCTGTGTGTGCACGGCCAAGCACGAACCTTTCCCCTTGCCACGTATTGCGGCAGCCGCATCGTCCACCGACGAAACGTATCGTGACAGCATATAAAGAGACTAAAATCGTGCACGGCTCGCTGACTGGCTGAGCTGTCCAGTTCTCAGCCACTATTTCTACTGGATACTTTGACGATTAACGAATACCTTCGCAATTGCTATTTCGTATTTCGTTCCAAGATGAACTCTCAATGCTTTATGATCATGAAAAGCTTCGATCGAATCATTTCCCTAATTTTCTACCATTTAATTAGTCCATCAACATTGCTCTTTGGAATAGAAGCGCCCTGAGTCCGGATCGAAGATACTTTTCTAATGATTTTCGGGAGAAAAAAAGAAAAATTACAATGAAAGCTCGATGGAATGGTCTCCGACTGTCGAAACATACAGCTCCGATATCGATCGTGTGTCGTCGTTATCCGTAATCGTAATAATATGATGGCAGTAAATAGGATTTAATTTTTCTGATAATTTCAATTTGAAGGAAGTAGAGTAGCGACGATGTCGTCCTTGCCCTGAATATCGTGGCTCGAGGAACGCGCGATATTGACCGAGAATTTGGAAGTTGGCTGTCGGAGCGCGGCCGACAACGAGAGAGAGAGAGAGAGAGAGAGAGAGAGAGAGAGAGAGAGAGAGAGAGAGAGAGAGAGAGAGAGCGGTTGATTCACCGTGAAAAGGAACGCCATGTCTCGTGCGACGTGTGACGGCGGCGCGGTCGTTGGCGCAGCAGCAGCGCCATCCTGGCAACGACAACGAGGATGACGAAGAGCGCCGCCGCCTGCCGGTGGCGAATCCGTGGCGAACGAACCAAGGGCGTAGTGGGCGGCGGTAAGGGAGGTGAGGGGTGTGCGAGAGAGAGAAGCACTGCGTTGGCAGGGGTCGTTCCCGAACGCAAGAGCGTACACGGTCAGACGATGGAAAGAGAAAGAGAGAGAGAGAGAGGAGGGAGGAGGGTGACGAGAGAAGGACGAAGAGCTGTAGGGGGTTGGGCAGGGCGAGAGGCGCAAAGGGGTTGCCGGGGTAAAACGAGAGGGTGCGGAGGCGCCGTCGCCAGCGAGCGACGCAGTGCCGTCGGGACGCTCGACCGAGTCGTTTAGCCAACCGCGATTCGGCCTGATTCATCATTGCGATCGTGTACGAATCGCAAACTTTCTTCTCGGATAAAGAAAATCATCATTTTTCCTCGTATATATTCACGTCCGAGTGAACGATTCGTAAAAATGAAAATGCTGCCTCTGGTTCATTCATCCGATTCGTTATAAACGCGTATTTTTGTTTTTTTTTTTTTTTTGTTTTTTCGTTGTATACGCGAGTGTGTACGAGATGTATATACGGATCTCACATATGCGCATATGTAGGCGTATACTTATATACGCATTCATCGTAATTGTCGCAATTCCGGTACGTATTTCCCGGCTCCAAGCTCATGATTTTATTTCGAATCCGGATTCGTGTTTCTTTCGAGATACTATGAGATAAACGGTAACGGTGAGACTCGAGCGATTAATCGTGAATGAAAATACGAGGCGGTTTCTACTCGGGACTTCATCAAAGATAAGGATCAAGAGGATGAAGAAGATGAAGAAGAAGCGGAACAAGAGGAAAGATGCCGCCATTCCTAATGCTCGGTTTCAGGGATATTGTCCTGTCACAGCAGTACGCCTTTCGAGAGTTACTGGTGTGATGGGACATTGTCCTCGATCCGTGGCACGTCCTTCAAGGAGTCTTCTCTAGCCTGCTGCTGCTGCTGCTGCCACGTCGCTCTTTGCGTATCGTCGATACTCCCCCTTGCCATCCCACATAACCCCTCGTACAACTGGAACCTCTGTTTCCCCTTCAACTCTCACTTTCTCTTTCTCCTTCAAGAGCCACCGAGACTTTTGTCCGCGTTCGAGATTTTCAAAGCTTCGGATCGGTGCTCTAATTTTTTTTTTTTTTTTTTCTATAAATGTGAACATGATCCAGTGACTTGACCATCGCGCGATATATTTCGTCGCTCATTTTTAGCGGAATTTACAAAACAGGGGGATTCGTTAAACAGAAAATAAACGATCGATCGTCGACACAAGCTCGAGCTTTTTCTTCAACGTCAACCAGGATTTTTTTTTTTCTATTATTTCGAGCAACGTTTCACGCGATTTTGTTGGATTTTTAAGCGTTAAGCGGAAAGGAAAGGCGTCGAAGTCGAAACATTCGGTTTTACGACTACCTTACGCGGTTGGACATTTCTTTTTGCATAAATTCGGAGCTTGGAATTGTGCTGGAAAGAACGAATAATTCGGATTTAAGCGAAGTTCAGTCGAATGGAAATTCGTTAGAGATCGGACGATCGTAGCGCGTTCCTAAAAATCTGAAAATTTGATTAAACTCGCGCACGTATCGTTTCTCTTTCTTTTTCTCACGAGCGTTCTCGACTCTGCTGTTGGATTTCGAGGGACATAAAAAAAAGCACGATTTTTCATTTCAAGTGTAGGGTTCCTACTAATGAGAAATAGAAACAAAAAAAGAGAGGGAGAGAGAGAGATAACACCGGAGGAAAGGATCGAAGTTAAGGGTCGCGAACACCAGAGGGGCAGCTGGGAGAGAAAACCCGAGGGTTCTTTTCAGTAGGCTGTTTGCTCGTGGAAGCGAGATAAAGACAGGGGGGGTTCTCGGGTTAGGGAAACCACCGTCGACTGGTAGTGGCGCACGATCCTGAGAAAAGCACGACTTTCACGAAGGATCCGTGTTCCTCGCCCACGTAAATGGAATATCGCGGCGCGTGAGATAGACCACGAGAAGAACGCGGAGAGAATAATTTTCAAGGGAATTCAACGAAATTGAATATTCTACCACTGTACTTTTCATCCCTCTGAATTTATTTTTAATTTCAATAACCTGGACGAATCGGTCAAAAAAACAAAAAAACGATCGATTCTTCGTTGGAGGTTAGTTTCGCAGAGGGTGAGGATGAGAAAATCGATCGAAGCATGCACAGAATTGAAGGTAATCGTTGATCAAAGGCGGTGAAAGATCGTCCAAGGCTCGTTGAAGGGTGTCCCCGAATAGAGTCAGCTTGGTCCGGACAGTCAAACGGGAATTGAAATGTTTACTGGTCGATAGAGGCGCGGCAGCGGACTGCCAGGACGCGTCTTTTTCACGTTTTCATTCCTTCGCCTCGAACTTTATCTCGACCTTATTCATATTTTTGTCTTTTTTATCGCAGCTCTTTCGAGAGCTTCCGAATTCAATGTTTCCGGGTGTAAAAGCTATCGCGAATTCATTCGCTGACAAGGGAACAATTTCGTACGCGGGCTCGAAGGATTCCAGAGAGTTTTTAAAAACCTTTAACATTTGAACTTTCGGTGAGTTTATGATTTTCAGCCTTGCTGCTCAATTCCAATGCTTCAATGTCAGATTCCGGAAGAACATAGTCGTAATTGATTTCGTAATTCTTGGAAAGCTTGAATAATTCAGTTTAGTTGCGAGAGCCATTCCGGTTACAGGAACGATGATTGCCGGGCCTGGTACTCGCTCGTAATCTCAACTCGTTGGCATAAAATTGTTCCGCCTCGTAATATAGCTCTCTTTCTCTCTCTTTCTTGGTGCGGTCGTTGCGTGAATAATGAATCGAGCTTGTTACGGGGGGGGGGGGCTACTACCGGTCAACCGAATTAGCTTTATTGCGAAGAGAGGGAGGAATAATTCGACGGTTCGAGCGTGTCCGCGCATTGTTACGCACGTTGCTCGGTGTAGCGAACCCTTTCGGTGGCCCTAACGCGATGATCCTGTCCTTTGACGACCCTCTAAAAATCAACAGCGAAAATGAGATGAAAGTTCAAGAAGAATGGACTGAAAAATGGAAGCTCTTTTTTGTTTCGAATATACGATCGAATGAGAATGATTTCAGTGGATCTGGAGAGACTGAAACGGAAGTGAGAGAGAGAGAAAGATCGAAAAGGAGGTCGCGAAAGCGAGCTCGAATTGGTGAAGGGCAGAGAGACGCACGTGCGACGAGCGCGCCTGCAATTACGTCGGTGGCACGCGACGATGCTCGTTACCGAGCCGCCGACTACTCGTGGTCCCTATTTACCAGTTCCCTTTCAGCCTCTCAAAATAGAAGCGATACGGTAAGGCTGGATAAAAAGGAGCGCACGCACTCTCGATCCGGAAGGTCGTTAACGATATAAATTGATCGTTAATACGAGGAAACTCACCGGGATGGGGAAAAACCTTGAAAAATGGTGAAAAATAATACTGAAGGGTCGACACATGCTTCGTGGCTTTTGTTCTTAAACATCTGAGCAATATCTCGAGATCTTTTTCGAAGGGTTATGAAAAATAAGCACAAATGGGAATTTAACTGAGAAGAGAAGGAGGAGGAAGAGGAGTGCTGGATGGGAAACAATTGATTAGCCTTGGATCAACGGGCGCGGCGCGTCTGGCTCTGAGGAAGAGAAAATGTTATAACGCGTCGTAGAGGGCACGGCCATCAGGTGGCAGCACTCTCTGGATGAGGGAGTCTCTCGAAGCCTACCGACCAACCCCCCTCATCCTCGCACCCTTCGGTTTTATCCCTCGACGAAACCGAGAAAGAGCATCGCCGGTATGTGATTCGAGCACTGAAATTATACCAACGTTCGTGCGCTTTTGCAGTGATAATATACGAAGCGATTATTCAACGAATAATAATAAACAGAAAACATTCAGAACACACGCTCCTACGACGAAAATATACCTTGTTCCAATCCTCATGAAATATTTAATAAAAGTTTATTAATGACGAATCAATCGTTGACTCGGTGAGTTATTTCACGAGAGATACACGTTATTTAAATTGAAAAACCTAATATTCGTCGCGAAGGATCACAACTCGATAATAATGTGTTATACTCCAACAGGATAACCGAAGAAGAATGAAATTTTCTACAGTTTTGTCGATACGTTTACGGGGGACAAAGAGACAAATAGAGAAACAGTTCTAGCCGCAGTCTGAAGAACGTGAGATTCATTCATTTGTTGTGTAGAGGAAAAAAAAAAATAATAATAATCCTTAGATGGCGTAGAGCGTAGTTGATATTCTTGAAATGATTCAAATTTGTATCGATGTTGAATTAACGTTTCTTACAAACTGTGCGTAGATATCGTAGGCACTCTCTTTGTTCTACGAGTAGATAATAAGAAAAAAAAAAGAAAAAAAATATTCGCTCGTCCATTTGTTTTTTGAATATGAAAATTTTTCGTTAGAAATGCTTCTGAGTGTGCGTATGGATCAGGGATGTGCGAAATTTGTTATAATTCTCACTAGTTCATAGTTTTCCTCTGTCAGTGAGCCGCGCCGTAAACACGCCCGCCCTCGTACAAAAAAAAAAAGAAAAAAACACTTGATTTATTTCAATAACCGCGCATAGTTTAGTTTTAATTAAAACTCTTCCGAGCCAAGTGCTCGGGAGTCTCGCTATTTTTAAAAGAAAAGAAAAACGCGAGTCACGTCTGAAAATCTCGTCTCCTTTAACGCGCGCACGTTTGTCGCGAGAGTCCCGCGAATAATAAAGAGTAATAAGCCGCCCCGGCTTAGTCGTAATTAAACGGCGAAGTTTCAAAGTTTCTTGAAAGCTTTTTAGTCTCCCCCCCCCCCCCCCACTTTCCTTGGGCAATAATATTTACGCAAAAGGTCGCAGCTTGTCTCGTCATCATCGAAAGATATTCTGTAAACTATTTTTCTTTATGAATCATCTTAAACTGCTTCTGAAACAACAACAAAAAAATAAAATAAAAATAATAAAGCGGTGCCTGAATTCTGGGGTAGTGGACGCGCGTTTTATTCTATTAACCGGCTCCGGAGAGATTGTCCGGAAACCAGAGAATGTACGACCAACTTACTTGTCCCGTACGAGGAAAAAGCAAAATGATAAAAACAAAAGTGCGCGCGAGGGCTTTCGTCGAGACGCGAACGGGATTAGAGTCGAGAAATGGGATTCTTGGGTTCTGTCACGTTCCAGTCCAATTGGATGACATTGAAGTCGGCATCGGAGTGGAATGGATTTTTGTTTCTCAAAAATTCCTCAAAAAAAAAAAAAAAAAACTTTGCCTCCTAGAAGTTCCTATCACCTTAGAGATCGATGCCGCAAAGATATTTCGTTACATTCAAGCGAAGCGAGAGCTTCACCGACGTTAATCCGGAGGCTTAAAAGAATTTCTATAAATTTGATAGTTCAACCGGGGTCATTACGGAAATGGGCTGGATGCTTCGAATATCGAAGCGTTTAAGGAATTTTCCTTTTGCCTCGTTCCACTTAACTACCCTCTTCTCATATTTGGATCCCGTTTGCTACGGGGGTAGGAAGAGAAGAAGGTGGAGGAGGCAGAGAGAACGAGCCAGTCGTGGTGGCAAATGCGGGCTGAGGCTACGCGTTATTGGATCAATACGACGGGGCTCCAATTAATCCGCGGGGGGTTTTACCCTCGACAGATGGCAAACGGAAAACATGATGTGGTGCCCTATACCCACATTCGCTCTGTTTCGATCCCCTTTCCCATCCACCACCCTCCTCTCTTCTTCCTCTCCTCCTCAATGTATCAACGCTCGTACTCACGAAACCTATATAAATCTACAACAGGCTGAGTATCGGTCACACCCATGCTTCTCCCTCGATATACATTTCGTACAAACAAACTTTTTCTTTTCGTTACGTTTTAGGAAGATCCTGGTTGCATGGTAACGTATTTAACGATTCGGGAAAAAAAAAAACGAGGCACGAGGCTTCCCAAGTTGGCCAAATATATTTGTATCCTGAATGATTAGAAAATGTTAGAGATACCGAAACAAAGAACTTTTGTTGTTGCCCATCGATGCAAACGTCACGCTTTCATTGCGCTGAGCTTTCATTCTTCGGTTAATTTCTATTGCTCGAACCTTTGCGAATAAACTGGCGAATTCTGAACAACGAAATTGAATTATTACGAGAGGAATTCTCTTCTCGTTCGAAGTAATTTTCGATCGTTAGGTCCGCATCGAAGTTTAGTTGCTTGTTTTGTCTCCTTCGAGAAGTATTGTTCGTGAGGAATGTGAAACTTTTTCGAGGGACTTGTACCAAGTGCGAGGATGTGGTACGAGTCGCTCGGGGGTAAATATGCAAACGAATTGTTACGGAAAAGCTTTTGCTCATTCTCTCGTCGCAGTTTTCTTTTCACGTTTCTCTTCGTAACTAACGGTCGTTACACCACCCAGCGAAATTGGGCGGGCGCGCGCCGCTTTATCGCGATGTTCGGTAAAGAAAAGGTGAGGTTCTGAGAGACACCGGAAATATCGATGCGCGATAAGAGCGCTGTTTTCGTGACGGGATACCAGTACGAAAGTGGACTGCTCATGTTCGATTATAGCGACGGATGATAGCGATTCTGCATGCGGAAGAATCGACGAGGGAAGATTCCTCCAGCCCACGACCCCACTGTTGGTATTTTCTCCCGGTGCATACCACTGAAAATTCGTTTTACCGACGCCCGGTAAAGAGAAATGTTTCCGGATTTAGTCCCGGGCGAAGAGGCGGTTCGCGGCTCGTTGACCATTCGAGTAAATCGATTTATTTTTAAAAAACAGTACGGGAATCGTTCGCAGCCTGAGATGCGTGCTTCTCGGTCGTTGAGACGATTGAGTTCGCATCGTTGAAATTTTAACGGAATACATTGATTTTTATAAATACTTTGTACTATAGTCAGGCAGAATTTGAATCGCGAAAAGGTTGAGATTTTTCGTGTCGAGTCTTCCAAACTCACAAGACCGAATGAGCAAAAGAGAAATATTGTGTATTCGTGAACGTACGACCGGAAATTTAAAGAATTATTGATTCGCGTTCATGCTTTTCGTTTATTGCGAAGTTTTTAAAAGTTATTGAGTTTTCTGTGATTAGCAACATTTGGGAGTATAACCCGACGGAATTCTGGAAAGGAGAGTGGACATTTTGCCACGCTTTGCCACGAGGCCGGTCGATTGTTAGTGCAGAGCTTGCGCGACGTGAATTTCGCGTTTGTCAGCAGACTCGACAGACCGTCGCTCATTCAATAGACACGGGACGATGAAACTGGTTGGAGTTTCAAAAATTTAACTCCCTGTCCGACTGTGTGATCGACCGACTCGGAACGCTCTGAATATGAGCTTCGTCACTGAGCTTTCTGTCGTTTATATACGTGTGGTCAACGACCTAATCCCTGAGCTTTTTTTCTCTCCGAATCTGACTAATAATTACAGATTTCAAACGGTACCGTTATGTCCGACAATTGTCGCACTCAATCCATTTCATTTTATGATGTGTTTCATTCAAATGATGGAAGTGACACGAAAGTCCTTAGATTCCCGTTTAATTATATTTTGATGACAGTTAAGAGTCATCGAGCTCACGTGACCAACTCAAAATCGACGGTGGCACATCTCGTAGTAAAGTATATCAATAACCCTTTTTATAAAGTAGGGTTGTGACGCGTCGATTGGCTGTTTATTGTCATCGCTTTTCCGCGATTCTGATTGGTTCGCTATGTTACATTACACGTTTGTCCAAGAACGACTCTGAAGTCATTCTGTCTGCTCTCAAATGTTACAATGACAGTTGGTTTTTCAAATGTTCATGAAAACTCAGATTCCTTCTTGACAAGTCATGCATCGGAATTAACGATAACGAAGAAAAATTATTCTCAATATATTTCACAAAAGAGAAATTTTATTAAAACTTGAGCAATTGATAAAAAATAATCTTTTGTGTATAATTTCTTTTTTCAAATTCAATCAACGGTTCGAATAATGTTGAGGTTTGTTCCATAATTAAAAATAACATCAGACAAGAAGACTTAAATCGCCTAGTAAAGTATAAATATATAGTCGCTGACAGACGTCAGACGCCTCGCGTGTAATCTGCCGGATTTATCCTTCAGTTTTTATTGAATTCGCGATAAATAAATTTCGTAATAATGTGCATGCCTTGTATTTTTTGTTAATTTATTGTGTTGATCCAGAAATATCTGATCTCCGATAAGGGACCACCGCCGAAACCGGCTAATCGAACCGAATTTTTTGATACTTTTTTATATTCGCGACGAAATCCGTTAGAATAGAATCTTAGTTTCCTTTTTTCGCACCTTGCGCTGTGTATGCCATCGCTCGATGACTCTTGAACATCAACGTTGCAACGTCGATGACGTTCCAAGTTGCAAAAGTACAAATTTTTCATTACATTCAATCGAAAAAATCTCGTTATTCCGGACTCGTAAGTTAAGGAGTTTCGGTACAAAAAGCAAAATGTTAAGAAATTAATGAAATTTGGTGATAATGTTCTTCAACATCTAGTACAAAAACACAAATTTTTTCAAAATTTTCTTCTACTTAGTTATCGAGTAATTATGCATTAAAGCAGATTTCTTATGCCCGAAGTGTATACCTATATATATGGAAACACTATGCTTATACACGTGAACTTTAGTCTTCAATTACTCGATAACTGTGTAGAAGAAAAATCTGAAAAAATTTGTATTGTCAAATTTGGCACTTAAGAATATGTTCACCAAATTTTATAAAATTCTAAACTTTTTGAAATTTTTTGTGTTTTTAACATGGTTTAGCATGGCAACATTGTATCGCCTGTACCGAAGCTCCTTAAAATGAAAAAAAAAAAAAAAAAAACTATAAATACAGATAGAAATTTTAAGCTTATATATTCGAAATAAAAACTTTATTTTTCAGATAAATACTAATTTTTAACTTGTCGATATTAGCCTCTCACAGTTTAACCGTGAATTCGAGGCCTCAACTTTGTAATAAATTTCGTAAATCACGATTGATCTTTGCACACGAACAATATGGTCGATCGCGACTAGCAACGAATCAACTTACCGCTGTTCGAAAAGATCGTTCTCTAAAAACACATATATTTACATAAATGTGAAGAAAAAACAAAAAAAAAACTTAAATATTCGATACTCTCTACTCGTGTCGATACATTTGTACAAATTGATAAAAGAAAACCGATACTATTATTACGATATCAAACGTTTACGGTGAGTGATGCGGCGTCGTACGTAACAATGATACAGAGAGAGGGGGGGGGGGGGAGGAGGAGGAGAATAATGCTGTTAATTATCAAGACTATGGAATTTCGTTAAATTGTAAGTATACATCGATCGAATTATCGAGTTTAAAATCGATTGGCCGCTCACACGCGGATATATAGGAATTGACACGGTCTGCTAAAGACTCGCCTGATCGTGGATCTTCGACCGTTTACTGACTCTCGGATTTTCGATATACAACGCAAAGCTACGAGAAATAGAAAGAGACAATGAAGATATGAGAAAAATAAAAAATGACTATATTTCAACAGTGTATTCAAAGTACGAATACGTTCGATGCGTCCAGGCGGATCGGACGCTCGAGTCTTCCGAATCAAATATATATATTTATATATATATATACCTACGTTATTGTATATAATATACATACGAGAAAATTCTATTTGTTATCGCTACGGGTGGGGGAGATCGTTATTTGTGGTTCGTTCTCACTCATGCGAATCGATAATTTGTGTGAAAACCTCAAAAGAGCCTTGCCTGATTGTTCGTAGGATCGAGTCCCTTGTCGCCTGGATGACGTCTGTCTCGTGTATTCAGTCTCCGCAGCATCATAGTATATTTCTCTCTCATGCTGGCGCAAGCCTTATCGAGGCATAGATTATTCTTCGACAAACGTGGGAGAGAAGAAAAAATAATTAAAAAAAACATAAAAGCGCAGTAAATATTCATCGGTGTGATGGGCCGAGGGCCGCGCTCGCTTAATCATTTTATTCCAACTGATTGCGCCGATAGGTTCGTGCCGAGAGTAATTTTCTTTTTTCTTTTTTTTTCTGTTCCCTCCATTTTCATACGCAGTGCTGTAACGAGGTATACGGGAGAAGATGACAAAAGATTATCTTAATTCGGAATACACGGGAGTTGAAAAAAAAAAAGAAAAAAAAAAAAAGGGCTTCATTGGATTGTTAAGAATCGGCACGAAAAGTGCGCGCCTCAACGAATATTCAGCTCGGTATTAAACCCAAGCAGTTTCAATTTTTTTTTTCCCTTTCTACTCGGTAAACTCGGAGCAATTGTATTCCCATAGAAATTTGCAGCGAAAGGCAATTCGGCGTGCTGCCCAATCGAGAATCTCGTGGATATTTCGAAGCAGGGCGAGCTATATATCCGAGAGAATCTAACGAATGTACGGAGGAGCGTGACTTATCGCGTTGATCGAACGTTTCCAGCTACACGTACACAGCTCCAAAACTACATAGATCCGAAGTTTTGCTGTGGTAGTTCTCTCGAGGAAGCTTATCTCGGCGTGTCTCTTCCCTCCGCGTTTGCCTCTGCTGTTCGATCTTATATACACACTTGGCAAAGATTTGAAGGATCGTGAGACAGTAGCCCGCGGAATTGTAAACGCCTAAAAGTGGTGCGCTGTTTCGAGCACGCACGAAACAAGACGAGAGAGAGAGCTATTCGCGGGACGAAAAGATGATTGAATTAAAATTTAGCTGGAAATGGGACGCAGCTAGGCATTCGTCACGATTAATTGATTGTTATGAATGATGATTGATCGTGACGGGGGAACAGTGGGCGGTCGCGCGTTACCACCGACACTAAAAACGCGTGTGCTTTTGATCGATTCAATAAAAACTGTTTTAAAAAATTATTTTCTACGCGGTGATTCGTTGTGCGTAGCTAAACGACGTTCGATAGGATGTAAAACATTTAAAAATATTCAGTAGAGTGGGTATATACGAATGATCGAAGCAAATTATTTTGGTTATCGAAACCATACGAGAGAAAAATTTAAGAACGATTGTTCTTGTTCAATTCTGGCATTGGTTTTGGGTCAAGTCAATTCCTATTCACTCAATATCTTCTGACATTGTATGTTAAGAAAAGAAAAAGAGGAGAGAAGGAGGAGAAAAAAATAAAAGAAGAAAAGAAAAAAAAATTCGATGAAAAATCCTCGAAGCCGTAGTTACAATGGTGTTTCCAAGTGTCTCTCTCTCCCACGCGATCTTCGCGATAGCAACTCTCCGAGCAAAGTCTATTATCTATCCAAGAGTTTCGAGACAATGCGCGCACTCGAAACTACCAGCCCGCGGGCCTTCCCGTCGCTCCATTTCCCGCACTATATGTACGTGGTACGCGCCGCTCAAGGCGCCCAACGCCACCCATTCACCCAACCAGTCCCGTATTCCTACCAACCTCGGAGAATCTAATCGATAATCGGCAGAGAGAAATGAAAGAGAGAGAGAGAGAGAGGGACAAAGCGAGAGAAAGAGAAAGAGTGAGTACGACGACTCTACTACCGACTCGATGTGCAGTACACGATGTATGTCTGTGTGTAACGTTTGCCTCGATCAATATTATGTATTTTGTTGTTTTTCGTGCCAGGTTTGCTTCCGTATCTGCATACCATTCCTTGTTGCTGTGTGAGCCAACGAGAGAAGGAGAGAGAGAGAGAGAGATTGAAACGCTGGCTCGAGAATGTTGATAAAAACGAGAACAAAAAACCGCGAGCCAGTTCGAGTCGAGAATGGACCGTTTTTTTATCGATTATTTTTCTCTCGAGCTTAAATTTCAGCGTTTTTGTTTTTCTCTCTCTCTCTTTTTTTTCACCAGCCACACCATGAATCTCGTACGAAACTCTGGAATTCCGTGTTCTTCGATGATAATTACGAAACGAAAACAAGGCAACGTTAATTATCGGGTTGAGCCTTGAAAATTATGTACGCGCCTATACGGACTAACGTATATTTTTGCTCCGTTCAAAGTAACATTCGACAGAGTTGTTTAAGGAGTTTCGGTAGTACAAAAGACAAAATGTTAAGAAATTAATGAAATTTGGTGATAATGTTGTTCAACATCAAGTACGAAAACCCAAATTTTTTCAAAATTTTCTTCTACTCAGTTATCGAGTAATTATGCATTAAAGCAGATTTCTTATGCCCGAAGTGTATACCTATATATATGGAAACGCTATGCTTATACACGTGAACTTTAGTCTTCAATTACTCGATAACCGTGTAGAAGAAAAATCTGAAAAAATTTGTATTGTCAAATTTGGCACTAAACGAATATGTTCACCAAATTTTATAAAATTCTTAACTTTTTGACAATTTTTTGTATTTTTAACATGGTTTAGGCATGGCAACATTGTATCGCCTGTACCGAAACTCCTTAATACTCTTGATCACTACGAAAAACGGTTTAGTAAATGTTCAACGAAAGAATTATCAATTTCAAAGGAAACTTTGATGAATAAAATGACGTTTCTGGTCTATTGTTATAAATTTACGTTAAACGACTATTGAATCGTGATAGCGGATCGAATATTTATAACGATCGTATGAAAATTGCAATCGTTTTTTACAAATTTTCATTTTGCAAGTTACTAAAAATGCATGAATGTATTTCTACATTAAATTGGATCTGAACTTTTACAGGAATTATCCCCCAAAATAGCAGTCCAATCTGCAACTGTCTAATCATCTAACCGAGACCTAAGCTTAGATTTTTTTTTTTTCAAGTCTCACCGGAATCTTCTTTGTGAGTGTCTTTGGTCCTTGGAAGCAGATCACAGTCTGTGATTTCATGAAATTCGGTCGAGCGCTGATGGGAGTGGATGGGCTCTATCGGAGGCCACGTGTCAAGTAGAATTGAAATTTTGACAAAATATTATAACACAGAATTTAAAAATATCGGATATGAAAAATCACATCAGCGATTCGCGTTTTCCGATCTCATTCGAAACGTTACAAACGTATCGTTTTGTCTAAAAAGAATCTGAAATTTTTCAACTCTCTTGGAACGAGTGTCGGTGAGGCACTCGGAAAGAGTTTCGATTCGAGCAATGATTCATGAGTCTTGTAAAAACTATACTTTTTTTTTTTTGGAGAGGATTAACATTATAAAAACTTGCTGTTTATTTTAGTTCATTCGAGTCGCTGCTACTATCAACTTGGGATAAAATGACTTGAAAATTATTATTATTATCCGGACTGGAAAAAAAAAATGAGTTCATCGAACACAATTTTCGTTCGGAGAAAGTGCGGTGGATTCAACTATATTTGTCTTCCATCAACCGTAACTTTTTCGTTATACCCCGAAATAATAGTTGAATTCAGCATATTCGCGTCGAACAAAATCGGATTTTGTTCGAGAAACAAATTTTTTTTTTTTCTGAGTACGGATCTACCTACGTGCTTATTGAGTCGAGTTACCAATAAAGGATTATCGGGGGGTAAATGAAGTTTATGAGGAATCGAAAGAGGCAGAGAAAAAGTAGAGAATCGATTGTAATAGTGCCGAAGCCCAACTGACATTAAGGAGGTTGGCTACACACAACAATGTTGCCATGTGAAAAGCATAGGAAAATTCGAAATGATTAGAATTTAATGAAATTTGGTGAGCATATTCTTTTGGATTAAATATGAATATAAAAATTTTTTAAGATTTTTCTTCTACATAGTTTTCGAGTAATTTAACACTAGAGTTTACATCCGTAAGCATAGGATTCTGATATATATATATAGGTATATCTTTTGCATATTGTAAACTCCAATTATTCGACAACTATGTAGACGAAAAAATTGAAAAAATTTGTGTCATTGCATTTGATGCTAAAGAATTTTATCACTAAATTTTATTAAATTCTTATCATATTGTCGTATGTAGCCACCCTCCTCAAAGTGGTATAAAAAATAATGAAAAAAAAAAAAAAAATCAGATGGATACGAGTTTAATAAACCAGATTAGCGATACCGAAAAAGCTTGAGAATTGACTAATCCTTTTTTATCATTTTTTTTTGTTTTTGTTTTTTTTTCGATGAGGTTTTTACCTGGAGCACACACCGAGATTCGTAGAGCTCACTCGGCGGCTTAATTTGTATATCATATTTCACGATGATGCAAGCTCGCTCGTCGACGTATTCGAGCTGGATCTCTGACGTTGCAGCTTCTTTCTTCATCAACGCCTCTTTCTTCTCCTCCTCATTAAATCGTCAAGTTTATTAGACGCCCGAAATTCATTTCGTCGCATATCGGCTATTGCCATTTTCGCCTCCGCTCAATTGCGTCCTTCTTATTTCTTCCTCATACTTATCAATTCTTTTCTTACATTCTCCTGCTTTAACTCCTATCATACGCCTATAAGATATCGGTAGGTTAAAAAAATGTACGCAATTGATATTCGTTTGGATAAAAACAAAACAAAAAAATGAAAAACAAAACAAAAAAAATTATTTATTCGCAATTCCGTTGTGAGAAGTATCGAAACGATAATTCGAGTTGCTTGTTTTGAAAAAAAAAAAAAAAAAAAATTTGAGTATTTTCCAGAGAACATTGAAAGATCGATATTTCATTATGAAATTTGTTAAGAAAAGGAGAAAATTCAACGTTTTATTATCTCTATATGCTACGAATAATAACAGGTCACTGCGGAATGAGAGCTGCTAATGTATTGAGGTCTCGATTATTGAGTACGGATATTCGTTGTCAGAGAGCGAGTTCAGAAATTAACGAATAGCAAAATCCCAAGTGAAGCATCGTAAGTAAAGCAGAAAGTATGGCTGAAACCGTACATTTCAACGGTCTCTTATCTCGAGTGCGGAAAACGGCGTGGCGAGGAAAAAAAAGAGGAGGGAGAGGAGGAGGGAGGCTTAAACAGGACTATTTTGCGGTTATAGAGAGAGAGAGAGAGAGAGAGAGATTAAAATAGAGATGGGAAAAAGAGATAAACGGTGTGTTGGTTGAAGGTTGGCGGGCAGGTAAGTGCACGAGAGTGTGCTGTCATGAGCGTACCTCTGGGAGGAAAGAGCAGCGTTCAAGTTCGTTCGAAAGTGCCACTAAACACGAGGGACGCAACGACGAGCGTCGAGGAACTAGGAGCGGGGCCTGTGGGAAAGGAACGATGAAAAAAAAAAAAATAATAAGTAAATACTTGGAAGATAAGGAAGCACGCACGCGGAGAAGCGGGATGCTCTCCGTGGGAAACGAGAAAAATTTGCGCATTGCGATATTGAAGCCGGCGGATAGAAATGAATAGACTTTTATTTGTTACATCGTTTATGGTTTATATTTGCGGAGGTGAGCTGGAAATTGGGTGAGCTAAAGTACGAGAAAGGATCGGTCCGGATATCATATATTATCGCGACGAATTCGACTATGAAAAAAAAACTAACCGTTATCTAATCGTAGCGTTTTAGTTTTGCACCAGACGAAAATGTATAATTTTCATTGATTTTGTACCATTTTATTTTCTCTTTGTTTTCCATTTCATTATTTTTTTTATTTGAATTTTTTTTGTTGTTTTTTTAAAAAAATTTTTATTTATTATTCGGACATTCGTATCATAATGTTTGTTTTCACTCTTGAACGTGGACACGTATTCGTAATGTTTCTCACGATTCGTAAGTAGCGAAGGTCTCGTTGTACTATCGATAAGGGAAGAGTGGTTTGCGCGAACCGTTCTCAACGATTTATCGTCCCCTTTCCTGTAAAATCAAGGTAACTCGGTTAATTCTCCCCTCCCCATGTCCCTCTCATTAAATACTCAATCGAACGGCTACTCTCTGACCATATATTATTGGCTCTATCTACTGTGCTCTCAGAAAATGTTATTGATAGTACGAATTAGTAAATCGAATTATACGATGAAGCATTCCACAGGTCGGTTCGATCGAGTCACGACCCTAACCATTTGTATTTCTTCCCTTTATCAATATTTTTTTTATTTATTTTTTTCATTATTGATTAAAAACGCGATAAATAACCGAACGATATCGACGAATCGCGATGAATTTGATGCATTTTTTTTTATTCAGTTGGCTCTTCGACGATTCAATTCGTATATAACGAAGCATCATCCGATATAAAAAAACGATCAAACGTAAATGTTTCTTAATCGCAAGAGCGACGATCGAGGCCGATCAGAAATGAACCTTCGCATTTTTCTGCCCAAGTTTCGATTGAAAAAAGAGAAAAAAATCAAATAAATAAAAAGAAAATGTTTCTCGCTCGATAAAAAATAAAAGTGAGAATCGGTGAGTAAAAATCTTCGAATCGAATTATTTGATAATCTTAAGAATAAATGAAACAAGTATAGAACAAATGGTTAAGGTCGCTGCCTCGATCTCTTCTAATCTCGATTCCCACATTGATACGTCTAAGTAGATATTTTAGTTTGGGTATTAATCCGTAAATGCATGTGTGTAGACTAAACCGAATAAACACTATATATATATATATATATATATATTGAACACTACACGCGCGGTACAACGCTAAGTTTTATACGAAACTACATTTTGCTAAACACACGCCAACATTCATTTTATCGTTATTAGTGTCTGTCGCAAAGATATTTATTTCCGATATGCTGATCGGCGAGGGTCTTCTAATAGACATACGTTGTTACAGGCCTACACTAAACATTCAAACCTTCTAATATACATATATATATATATATATATATTTATATTTATATATATATATATATATGAGTAGATCCATTGACGATCGATCGATTTAATGGTGCGAGTTAGTTTGGATTAATAAAAGTGATTAAAAAATTTGGTCATTTGGTTAAATAAACGAAAAGCGATGCACAAATATGTAATATATGAAATTTTACATAGAATTTGTTAAAAAAAAAAAAAAAACAAAAAAAAACAAAAAAATAAAAGCCACTACATGAGCACAAACAATATATATATATAGAAGAATCGCAGAATCGGAAGCGTATCGTGGAAATATATGTTCATTCCAAAGTACGAATAATTATAGTCGACTTTGACGATAGATCCGTTGGAACAGTGGTGTAAATACGCCAAATGTTATTAATTCCCTCAAATCCGGCGATTCGATAATCCGTTTAATAAACCTTTATTTCGATCAAATCGATTCATCGATATGGGAGAGATGTGGTGGGATCCGAAAACTTGGACTCTGCGGATGATAGAATGAGAGGAAAAGAGTGTGTGTGTTTGTGTGTGTGTGTGAGAGAGAGAGAATAATCGGTCAGACACACGAAATGCTATTTCGTAACGTTCGTTCGGGATAAACGAGTTTGACGGATCGAAGAGCGGACATATTTCGATTGAACAACGGTTAGGTAATTCGGATCACTCGCCAGTTAAATTACAACAGTACCAGCAACAATGAAGCTGCTCGTGTTCTCGTGTACTAGTCGGTAAAGAGACCTTCCGATAACACAGTTTACTCGCCGACGCTCTGTTTTATCCGGCGTCAGAATTTTATCGACGGGACGACCGACCGCCGCGGGGAGACTTTAATTTCGTGCTATTTCGTTGTCGCGCATAAAATTGATATTTTGAAAACTGCTGCTCGAGCCCCTTAATGTAATTCGATAAAGAATAAAGATTCGTGGCCAGAAGATTTAGTGTGAAATTTAACATTTATTCTGGTATTTACATATCATCCGAGTGTAGAATAACATCGATCATTGGTATGAAATATTAGGAAGCCCAGAAACTGTATTTTATTAGTGTTTTGATGTAATTCTATTGCCCGAAATCTCATTGGACTGTCACGGCATGATTCATTATTACAATTTTGATTCGTTCGAGCATGGTCGTGACCGTCGCGAGCATGATGAAGATCGATTTTCAGCGTTGTGCTTCGTACCAGTTACAGCGGGGTTCTACGACATTTTTATGGCATCTCGTTTCGAGGGTTACAATGACGCACTGATACGAACTGCTGGAGCGGGGGAGGGGGGCGAGAGGGTTCGAAATGATGCGAAACACAAGAAATTCGAGTAAAGCGGTCGAGATAATAACGCGTACGGCAGAGTTAGATGGAATAACTAGAAAAAAAAAAAGAGCTTTCGTCGCTCGCAATGTGACGAGAGTCCAGGTACTACGGATCGATCAAGCTCCATGAAGGTGGAATCGATGCGAGGCTCTCACGCAGCAAGTTGCGATAAGGAAAGAAAGAGAATGGGCCAGGGAGGAGGAAGGGGATATAAAGGAGAGAAAGAAAATGCGAGAGAAGAAATAAAACGCGTATCGATTGACTGACGTAGAGAACCGAAATTCATAGTTCCCCAGTCAGTTTGCTGTCAAACGTCACGAATGATCGTAAAAGAGCTATAAGCCTATGTTATACCAGCATATCGCATGGATCAGTGGGAAGTTGGCTATCTGCTTGATGGAGGAACATCGATACTTTTTTCTTCATCCGTTTCGTAATTTTACTTTTCCTTCCTTTCGATTAACATTCCATTGTACAGCGATTAATTCATTGGTTTTTTTTTTTTTTTATTTATTTTTTTATTTCGTGTCGTTTCTCCGTTTGTGCAAGACTCGTATGTTCGTGAGAGCTAAACGTAATCGCGTCATCAAGCTTTTTTTTTTGTTTATTTTTTTTCTTCCCTCTGTTTTCTTCAATTTTTTTTTCTTTGATCGAACAAAAGCAAGGTTGCTCCGATTATTCATAGATTTTAAGCGCAAAGTCGTTTACTCCAAAACTCTCGATGGTGAATGAAAAAAATAAAATAAAAAAAACGACTAATAGAATAAAATCGAGCGAAACATTATTTGAGCGTGAACCGAAGAGAGATTTTTCATTAGAGCGTGGTTTCAAGAGCGTTTGGAAAATCAAAGGGAATTTCAGAAGGTAGACGAGGAGGCGTGAGGAAGAAGAGGAGGATGATGAAGAGGTATGTTGGATCCACTGGAGATGCTTTTACCTCTCGTTGTAGGTCAGTTTGGTCCGATGGTTCGCGATGGTGACGCGTGCGTCAGTATATACCAAGACTGACCGAGTATAGATGCAGCGGTTTATACAATCAAACGCTTTACCGCAAAGCATCGAGGATGAGAGAGAGAGAGAGAGAGAGAGAGAGAGAGAGATAGAAAATTTCGGACAGTCTCTGTCCTCTCATTCAGGACTGTTTCCACAGCCAACGAATCTCTCGCACTATTGTCAAAGTTCGACAGATCTCTAACGACGAAGCGGAACGTCTTTCATCGTTATACTAAAAATGTCTCAGCTACACCTCGAGTGTGACCTCGTAATCGACGATTTCATTTCGTTCCAAAGCGACTAAAATATTTTTCCTTTCTTTATCGAGGACTTTTCCAAACAGTTGTGATACAACTATACCACCGCGATCACGATGAAAGAAAATTGATGAAACAAGATCGAGGGATATTTATAGAGTTTATAGGGATGAATGAGAATTGGACAAGGGTAAAAAAGCACACACGGTCCTTCGAGCAAGAGCCGAGAGGGGTGTGCGACGGGATCTCTCTGCTCTGGAGCTCCGGACGGTGGTGCCATCTGTACCAGTTAGTGAGAAACTCGTCTTAAAAATCATTCCCTGCGGATCAATACTCGGGACGGATGGCCAGACGACGCCGTCACCAGAGCTTGAGCTTATACAGAGCGTCCCATAACACGTATACTTTCGAGAGTCACTCAGCTCATTTCGTTATTTTCTCATAGTCTCTTTCTCGATCTCGTTAACTTCTTAACAGTTGAAAAAGAAAAAAAAAATTGTTATTCGTTTTAACAATGTTTCGAAACAAGATGAAAAGAGAGGGGTTTCGATATGAACTCAATAGCAGAACGTTGTTGGCCGATTTCTGAAGATCAGCAGCAGGGAAACCTTCGAAACGATAGGATGCCATCGAGGTGTAACATGACGCGAGGGGTGTCTCGCTGAAAAGTAATAGAAAAAAGATAGGAAAGCAGACATCCCTCGGCCACTGTATACGTGTCGGGGAAGACCCGCTCGGTCAGTTTGACCGCTCGAATAATCGACGAGCTGAGTTAGATAGAAGGTGAAAGAGAGTCCAGAGATAGAGATAAAGAGAGAGAGAGAGAGAGGGAGCGAGAGAAGCAGGGGAGCTAAACCAACTCGAGAGGTTTCCCGAGGCTTGAGCCCCTCGGTTGTGTGGCTTCTGCTAATAGCATAATTCGATTTAGAGATACGTGCATGGGGCTGCTTCTTCGTACTCGCTGTGCATATTCCATCGAACGCAACACGATTTCATCAACAACATTTATCTTGTGATATGGTTTTTCTTATATTCCAAGAGAATTTTGACACGCGCTCGTTATTTCTTTCTCGACATGAAAACGAGTTTAAGAGGATTTAACGCGTACTCGGTAGAATTCAGGAGTTTGAGCACGCAGGTCCGAGAGATTATAAAAATGAATAGGCACGTATGACGAAACGCGTGGCCATCCCGATTGATAGTTCATTACGAAAATTTCAAGTGTACGAAGCTGCGAGTATGTTTTACGTCGATAAATATCTCGTTCTATCGAAATTCGAACAGTAATATTCCATGGGAATAAAGTCATGAAAATAGTTGAATGGAAATTGTTATCTTCGTTCTGGGATTCGAGGATGATCTCGACAAATGGATAAGCGCGTCGTTTTAATTACAAAACGGTAGAACGAATACCAGAACAGATATTTTCCTTTGAATTTTTCTATTCTCATTACGAAAGGAAAAAAAAAATGAAAAATAAAAGATGGCGAAAAGAGAGAAGAAGAAAATTGAAACTTCGTGAACCGTAAGAAAGATTCGTCGTTTCGCGGGTCAGGCCAGTTTCTCATTTTTATTTCATATAGCTCGAGTGAGCGGGTGAGTCGCGCCCGCGGATGTGTGAGTCTTATTTATTTTTCGTCTCTTATTTCCCTCGAAAACGAAAGAAAAGAAATATTAGAAGGGGAGAAAATGATGAAAAAAGAAGGTGGAAAAGTATGTAACCGGGCAAGGGGCAGGGGAGTAGGGAGGGAGAAATGACGAGAAAGATAGAGGATTGAGTATGAAGAAAAGTAGACGAGAAAATTGAAAACACCGCGACGAGTGTGCAGCCACTATATGTATGGGTCTGAATGTTTCGGTGCGACCAAGAGATGGTTGAAGCGAGCTAATCCCAAGCTCGTTGGAAAAGCGGAGCAACATCGTTTGATCTCTCGCGACGGGCTTACCTCCTGTACACCGCCGTCTTCCCTCTCCCTGCTCGCGCGTTTTTTTTTTTTTCTCTATTTTTCCTTTATTTTTTTTCCCTTATTCGGGCGCCTTTTACTCTCTATCCTTTCTACTCTTAATCTTCTCGGGCTGCGTGCCTTTTTCTCTCCGTCACTCAAGCACATCAGCCCGTTCGTTGTCCTGGCCCAGCACACCGAGAGAGCAAAGCTATCCGTGAGATCGTGAGATGCTTTCCCCTACGCGAAGATGATGAAACAATGCACGCCTTCGAGAATATGCGAGAAAAGCGCTCCCACGAGAGCTAAAAGGGTTCTCGGTGTATAAGGCTCTTGCGGAGGAAACCTCAGGTGCTGGCTTAAGGACTCGTACCGTGCGAATATTTTTCACGATTAAACGCAGAAACACCGTAAGTTTCAATCGTCATAATCCTTGGATATCGATGTTTTCTCGTCTCGGAGCTAGAATTTTGGAATGACTCGTTACTCAGAAGCGTTTATGGACAGGCGACTAGATTCTGATTGACAAATGCTTTACGAGTGGTAACGAGAGCAACGCGCGTTAGCCAGCAAGAGGGTTTTAACGAAAATAGTTGAAGTGAGATTGTATGAATAAGGAAAAAGGAATAAATGGGATTCTTTGATGCGCGTCGGTGGTCAGAAGTGGTCCCTCGAGACACTTGAGTCGAGGCTTTTCTCCTGTACACCAGGAGCAGGCGATTTTTCTTCTCGTGTTTGCTTTCGATTCTGTCGAGATGTACGTAACACCATTACTCTGGAACGGCGCGACATATCAGGAACTATCGCATTTAAATATAAATGATATTAAAAAAATTGGAGCAAGTTTCAGGGGAAAATGAGCTCGTGGGGTTCACCCGATTCTACGTGTTATTTGTCGACTTTTTTGTTTAATTGCATCTGGCAAATAAGGCGATAACGTATACGTTGGAAGAACGAGGGGACTAAATTTTCGGCTGTGATTCAGAGTTATTCAACGAGTCAGTTTCATACACGAAATGCTTCGTGGCGCGTCCGGACTTTTTGAAGAGAGAGAGAGAGAGAGAGAGGGTTTGTCGTAAGCGGCTTATGCGAAAAGCAACGTCGAGAGCTGCTGACCTCGAGAATCCTCTCTGCTTCGCCGTATAGTACAGAGTTGCAAATATTCAACGGTACGAACAACGAACAGCGAAACCACCGTCCTGGTACATCACCGCATTACTCGACACCATCCCCGAGTTGCTCACATCTCTGTCAACTCTCGTCGTCTCCCTCCCTATACTTGGTACTCGACTTTTCACGCAACTGATGCTTCTTTTCACCAACGACTCAGCTAAATCCTCACGAAAGATCTTTTTCCAGATTGTACATATTCTAAAGTTTATTCGCAAATTTACAAGCACTTCGACACGACAAATGCTTTTCCCACGTTTTTTTTCTTCTTTTTCTTATTATTTCATTGGCGTTGCAGTGTGATACCGGTTGCAGGAACTTTGAATGCATTATCACTCACGAGATTCGGATTATTCAACGAAACTGTCCAATTGGATCTGCTTCCCTCGGTCTTAATGTTAATCTCGTCTGAGTACTGAAAATATATTTTGTTCAATGAAGAATAATGATCGAGGCAATCGCGAATAGGTGTCTCGATTTATCGATTTTTTTGAAATATCGATATATTTTGTTTGTTTTGTTTGGAATCAACAAAAATTTTAGTTGCATACGCACGACAAAATAATTCAATAACGTAACAAAATATTTGACCGTCTAAACAAAGTTTTTTATACTGGAACGAAACTTTGTTAAAGAGGGAGGCTACATACGACAATATGATAAGAATTTAATAAAATTTAGTGATAACATTCTTTAGCATCAAATGCAATGACACAAATTATTTCAAATTTTTCGTTTACATAGTTGTCGAATAATTGGAGTTTACAATATGCAAAATATATACCTATATATATCAGAATCCTATGCTTACGGATGTAAACTTTAGTGTTAAATTACTCGAAAACTATGTAGAAGAAAAATCTTAAAAAATTTCTATATTCGTATTTAATCCAAAAGAATATCCTCACCAAATTTCATTAAATTCTAATCATTTCGAATTTTCCTATGCTTTTAACATGGCAACATTGTTGTGTGTAGCCAACCTCCTTAAGACGACAAAATATTTTGTTGCGTGCTCGAAATATTTTTTTTCTCAGTGTTGAAGGTATATTGATCGTTTCGACGAATATTCGTTTCGGTACAACGAAATTTTGTTCTCTTAACGATAAATCATTTGCTCAAATATGTTTAAGAAAATGTGGTTTTCGGTATAAACGTACGAGTTCATTCCAGAGAAATATATATACAAATGCAGCCAGCTCGAGCTTCTGTTCTCTCGGAGTTTTTTTTTCAACGCTCGTGTATCGTGGTTCAATGCTACGAGCGATTTATCTCGAGCTAATTACCACTGGCCTTCCGTACAATTGAATTATAATTAGAGAAATAACAGTCGTAAGGTTGCATCCGATTTTTGCAAGTCTCTCGCTCCCCTCCTCTCCTGCTGCGGAGAATAAAGAATCGCGGCTGAATTGAATTTTCTACCGAACGGGTTAAGTCGTAATTGGGACAAATTGAAGAAATCCGTAATTCGAGAAAGTCGAATTGTCTGCTCTCTACGAGTTACGCTGATACGTTTCGGAGATTAAACGAGACGAGGGAGAATCAGGAGAACGGGACATTTTCTCAGATGAAATTGGCCCTGGGGGAGAAATCTATCCTGCTGGCATAGGGGCAAAAGAGAGAGAGAGAGAGAGGCTATCACCTTTGGTTCGTCGATAGGAAAACTCTCCCGATTTTGCTTCTCTTCTCCGGTCTCCTCCGGAAATAGAGTCGTCGTCGTCGTCGTGAATTGAACGCCGTATTTCCCTAACTTTGAAGCTCGGATTTCCGACAACGTGTTTTGGGATATCTCAGGAGCTTGCTGCCCTAACGTTTGTAAGGGGACTCTGCACTTGTCGTGTCTGTGATACACGTGACGATTCTTTCGTAAAACGAATGCCAAACGAGATGTTTTCGATGAGAAAAAATACAGGTTTCTGAATCGTTTTCAATCGTCGTATACCCGCGTAGATTCCAAGGAGATAATCTCGTTTTGTTTATCGAGTTAAACAATGGGAGGGGGGGAGGGAGGGAGGGAATCGAAATTGTTTTAAATACTGAAGAAAAACGAAACACGAGTTAAATCGTGACAGAGACGAGATTTCCAGTTTTTATAGCGCGGATATAGAAAATGCAGTCGAGTATATTTATATATGCGCTTTTGTCGATCGCTGTTTTCGAGGTGTGCGTGTGTGTGTGTGTGTGTGTTTCTCACGTATACGTGCAAATTTCGTTGGGACTGTGCGGGCTATTCAACGGGCTATGTACACGCGAAGAAAAAGCCTCACAATTTTTCTCACGTCGCACTCGCGCCTCCGCGAGAGAGCCTCGCGCGAAATATTCTCTATAAATAATTCATACCAGGAAAGAAAAGTCTAGTTTGAACGAGAGATTTCGCGTCTATGGCATATTTTTTTTTTGTACCTCTTTTACAACTTGTGAATTATTGGTCGATATATGGACAAAAGTTTTACAATTCAGTCAAGTTATGTACAAGATGCAGGCAGTCAGTGTTATGTATATACTGGTCGTCGTTTCTCGTTGATTGGAGAATTCGACAAAATTAGAGGAAAAATAAATAAAATCAAGTAATTTTATGAGCCCAAACATCATCATAAACTCGTTGGAAAATCTCTGAATTTTTAGAGAAAGTTTTTTTCTTTTCAATTGAAATAAAAAATGTTGTGTAAACTCAAGGCTCAAAATTAGTAGGTTCGGTCAACACTAATCAAAGATTCAATTTTATCGCATACTATAAAAAAGAGTGCCAGAAATATGAAATTTAAATAAGTGGAGATAAAATTTTTTATGAATAATAAAAGACACTTTCCAAGAGAGTTTAATCATTCGGAAAAAAAAAAATAGTAAAAAACAAATGTAAACCTATTTTTATTGGATGAATAATAAAAATTTTTAAAAATGATAAAAATTTAAGGAGTTTCGGTACAAAAGGCAAAATGTTAAGAAATTAATGAAATTTGGTGATAATGTTCTTCAACATCAAGTACGAAAACACAAATTTTTTCAAAAATTTTCTTCTACTTAATTATCGAGTAATTATGCATTAAAGCAGATTTCTTATGCCCCAAGTGTATACCTATATATATGGAAACGCTATGCTTATACACGTGAACTTTAGTCTTCAATTACTCGATAACGGTGTAGAAGAAAAATCTGAAAAAATTTGTATTGTCAAATTTGGCACTAAACGAATATGTTCACCAAATTTTATAAAATTTTAAACTTTTTGAAATTTTTTGTGTTTTTAACATGGTTTAGCATGGCAACATTGTATCGCCTGTACCGAAATTCCTTAAGTATAAATGTCAGGATTTCGTTTGATCGATAACATAATTATTGGTATTTCGTATTTGATTACAGTTGAAGAGAAAGCACGAATGGAAGCCAGCGATTCATTTGGACAATCGTTATAGACTTATGAGAAAAGAGAAGATGCTGGACGCGAATGGCAACGTTACGGATAAGATCGGCGTGGATGAGAACATGAACCGGAAGCTCGGGGATGGTTCGTCGTAGGTAGGCCAATAACACCGAATCATCCATCGCAACATCCCCGAATTCATTGGAAACGATTGAATCAATCAACTTTACTCGTTCTTGGTTCAATAATACTTAATGATAATTCAACAGGATCGTGATAAAAATGCTGGATTTCAGAAACAAATTTTTGATTCGATAAAAAGTTTGAAAAAAAAAAAAATAAAATAAGCTTCGCTTCTTCTTTGGTCTCGACGTGTCGAAATGAACAGAATTAATTCCCCTCGAACGTTAAAAAGTAAGCGAAAATTCAAAGTGCAGACATTCACAGTGGCTCTCGTGTTTCGTCGTCGTCGTGAATGGAGTCTCAGGCAACGGAGGGAAAGACAGTGGATTCTCTTGTTCTCAGACACTACTGTTAAACCTTTTGTCGGTTCATCCAAGCTGTATCTTCCACTCTCTCGGACATGGACTCGTCTATGGCATACACATCAGCGAGTAATTAATGCTGAATTATCAAAATATTTCGTTATGTTGGAACGAGCAATTAACGATCCTAGATACGCGTTTAAATCGTCGTTTAAGATTGTCCTCAATAATTAACTCACGATTTCCGTATCCGCAGCGTCAAAAGTTCTATTGGAATTTAACTTCGTTTTTGGGAAATATATGAAAAGCAGCCGAAAAATGAGGCTTCGATGAAAGGAAGATAATCTAAAAGTGAAATTTTTTTAGAATAATTCGTGTCAACTTAAAACATCGTTACTTCAATATGAAAAATTAGGAAGAGCTTAAGGAGGTTGGCTACACACAACAATGTTGCCATGTTAAAAGCATAGGAAAATTCGAAATGATTAGAATTTAATGAAATTTGGTGAGCATATTCTTTTCGATTAAATACGAATATACAAATTTTTTAAGATTTTTCTTCTACATAGTTTTCGAGTAATTTAACACCAGAGTTTACAACCGTAAGCATAGGATTCTGATATATATAGGTATATATTTTGCATATTGTAAACTCTAATTATTCGACAACTATGTAGACGAAAAATGTGAAAAAATTTGTGTCATTGCATTTGATGCTAAAGAATGTTATCACTAAATTTTATTAAATTCTTATCATATCGTCGTATGTAGCCACCCTCCTTAAATATGTAAAAATCGATTTTCCCGATCGTAAAAAATTGAACAATATATCACAGTCAAGATAAGTAAAATACGTCGAAAATTGTTTTCGTAACGAAATAATACGATTGAATTTTAGTCAATTTCCCTTAGAAAGTAGTAATTATTCGACATTTTTCATTGTACCGATTCCACAAGATCATTAACGACCCCTAATGGTAGTTTATTGATTAAACTATTTGTTTCCATCCCTCTAGCTGATCACAGAGATCGAATGAGTCGGGTTACGATTAACGCAACGCGAGTAAAGAGGATTCGGTGGTATGATCGAGAGTAAATGAAAATGTATGAAAACGACAGGGTATTTGTACACGTACAGAGAGTAAGGTGGTTGGCTGAAAGGAACTGCTGGAAATCCGAAGATCAAAGAGACAGAGGCGTGCGGACTAATGATAATATTATAACACCGATTAAGGGGTTTCCCTCGTAGCAGGAGCCAGGTGCGCGCCGTTCCGAGGCTGGTTGCCCGACGTATACCCAATCGTTGTGGGTAATATTGTTGTGCCCGGTTGTCCCACAGGCTTGTCGCGTATTATATTATGGAATTACGGACACGGTAGTAGTAGTAGTAGTAGGAATAGCAGCAACAGCAGCAGCAGCAGGAGGAGTATTGAGACTACGAGTCTGAATCGTCGAGGAACAGGAGAGCAAGGGGAAGCAGCGACGAGGGCGCGTATAGGAGAGACAGGACAATAACGACGGCAGCTGCTGGTTCGATCGCCTCGTGCCGGAATAACGTCGTGCGTCGTACACTACCTATACGTCGTCCTGGCTGGCGTAGGCGAGTGTATATATGAGCCTTCTATGTGGGACGAAAGCCTAACCGAGTATGGCCGAAATGGGGCACACGATTCTCATGGTTCTATAGCTAAAAGCTCTCGAGCCAGGAGACTGACGCGAAAAATCTTAAGCGCTTGCGTATCTCCAATTTTTCTTAGTACACTCACATTGACACTATTTGCAATCTCCCCCGTAAACGGTAATGAACGGTAAATATCCTGAAATCTATCCGAAGACAAAATTGAGAGGGAAGCAAGGAAATATCGGAGCGGAAGTCTGATCGTCTGTTGAGAGAACTCCGGGCATCGCGCCTTTTTCGTATCAACATCGCCTGTGCGACGCGCCCTCTCGGTCGAGAATCCGGAATATGATGAAATTTTTTTTATCCGTGGGACGTTGAAAAATTTTGATGAATATCGAGACTGCGGATATTCGGTGAACGGTTTTTTATTTTCATCATTTTTCAACGAGCAACGAAATTGAAAAGGCGAGCAAAGAATTTTTGGTGGATTCCAATGATGCAGGTTTTCATATAAAAAGTCTGAAAAATTTTAACGATTTTACAATGAAGCTGTTAAATTCTGATTGTTGTTAAAGGTTTTACGGATTTTTACGATTGGTACCAAGCAGTACGTGCATTTTCAATATTGTACAATAGCAGCGATTCTAGGTTTCGTTCAATAACGAGAAAATTCAGATTAATTGAAAGCTAAAACGACGAACAAATTGGTAGAATTTCCGGAAGCACGTTGGATGGGTGTATGCCCGAGAAAGGAATTTTCACAAACGTAACAGTATGAGGGTGGGTGCCTGCAGGACGGATAGAGGGATGGATGGAATGCTGCATGCGAGAGAATACGAGGACCGTAAAGCACGTGCCAATGTTGCTCGATCGTTGTGAAGATATTCGACGAACGGCGATCGTAAAGTCGTCGTTGATGCACCGTTGGTCACTTTTACTCTCTCTCTCTCTCACACAGAGCGTTATTCAAAATTACGCGTAAGCTCGATGATGGTCAACGACGAGGGTTCCAATTGCCACTGGCTTGCTGCTTCTTCTCTTCCTATTACCTGCCCTGAGCCTGGAGAAGATGCAATTTTCATTTCGTATGAAATGAAAAAAAAAAAGAAATAAAATATCTTGATCCGTTATAAAAATAAATTTCATCTCTCCCAACGTTCAACACAATCGAGAGGAAAATGTCTGGTAGAATGAAAAGGCTCGGGAGTTGAGAAAACGCTTAAAAAAAAAAAAAAAAAAAAACACGAAGATGAAGAGTTCACGCGTTAAAATTCTAGTTGTAGATCTACAAGCGTACAGGCAAGTATATGCAAACAACTTGAAAATGAAATGAAGTCGAGTGGACGAACGAGAAAGCAAGAACGTCGAGAAAAAAAAAAATAGATATAAAAAAAAAAAAACGGACTGAGCTCTGACGAAGCAAAAGAGGCATATAGTGTTGCCTACGAGTATATATGTATGCGAGGAAGAGAAGAAGCCAAAGGACAAAGAGAAGAGAGCGTTTTTCAAGGGTGGTGAGAAAGAGAAACGCTCGCAGTTTTTCCTCGACTGCCTCTTTCGTAACTGTGTTCTCTGTGCGTATGTGCATTCTCTTTTTTTTTTCGCATGCTTTATCCTCACGTTTATTTGATAGGATATGCCTTCCATTTTTCAACATCTTGGGGGATCCGCAATTCGAGCAGGCTCAAAACCACAGATAGAAACGCTCGTATTTCTTACAAAATTATTAAATTCTGTAGAGATTTGATGCAACATTTGAAGAGACTTCGAAGAGCCTTCAATCCTGGTTTTTCTTCTTCTTTTTTTTTCATCAGAAAATTGTCATTTCTATATACAATATTGTTGATTTATTTTTGTTGAAATACGAGTACCGAATAACGAGGCTGCTAATTAGCAGCAGAATGCTCTCGCCCGGTTCGAGGTGTATTACCGGGTTCGCGGGGCTGCTTTTTTAACCCGCTGCAAATAAAATATCATCCAGACATATATATATATATCTAGAACGGTTTGGCCCGTTGATTCTCTTATTTTCTCACCGCTGTGTTTATACACCGCGGTCCCGTTCGAATGTTAACACAAAAGCTTCGTGAAACATTTCCGTCTGGAAGATGCGAACACTTGCGGCTCGCTCGGCGACCGAACTGGAGAAAATAAAAAAAATGGCAAGTGAAACGGTATAAGAATCTCATCTGGTCTCGTAAGCGTGAATGAAGGAAGCCGAGCGATTTATGAATACGCGAGACGACGCCGGCTCTTCATTCGAGCTTTCATAAAACCACCTTATAAAAAGAGAAACTCGTCGTAATGCTCCCCCCCCCACCCTTGCCCCCCCTAAGAATACGAGAATATTCGATGAAGGAATTCTATCTCAACTACGCTTTTTTTTCTTCTCTTCAATCCACGCACCCGTACAAATTTTTTAATTAATAAGTCACGTACGTTTTCAAACAACTTTAATTCTTATGGACGATAATTTTTTCGATTCTTTCTCATGTTTCTCGCCATTTTTTTCGTCTACTTTTAAGGGAGTTTATCGGGTACAGAGCAAGTCAAAACCCAAAACTGTCACGATTAGCATAGTCGGCTCAGTATGTTTAGTGTGTTTAACCTCCAAAGTTTAACCTCCTTCTTCGAGACAAATTAATTTATTCCGAACCTCATAAGTATCGAATGGATTTTGTGAAGTGGTAAAAAGATTTTTTTAGATATTTTTTGAGCATTTATAAAAGTTTCGTACGAAACTGTTTGTCAATGCTTGCGAATTTCATGTTTACAGACGGGAAAAGCACAGAAACGCATAAGGAACCGTGTTAAATTGGGAAATATGTTTTTATTAATTTCTCTCAAACAAAGTATTCTAAGGACCTGAAATTTTGGACAGGTGATCTAGTTGATATTGATAACTGTATTCAAATTTTTAAATCAATATCTGTTTGTTAATTCGATTACCAGATGAACTCCCTTAACACGATCAGTGTACTTGATTGATCGATAGTTTATTTATCAACGCGCACTGAAGATATTTCTACGAATCCTAAGAGTTTGTTCTCATCGAGATTCCTTGTTTTCGTAATATTTTCGGTCCTTTCTCGATGCTTTGAACATCGCGTTTTCTTGAATGATCGTTAATAATTGATCAGATAAAGGACCGAATTTTGAAAAATTGATGATGAATCACTGGAGATTATTTTCTCTCCTGTGAAGATGAAATCAGCTGAAAGCGCTTGGAAAATTGTTCCAACTCAGAACATCATGTCCGAAGAAATTTATCGTCGATTCGAACGGACGCTGCGATAAAAAAATTATTGATCCTCTCCTGTATTAATGTAACCGTGTAGTTACGAAAGTTTGATGAAAGAGTCTTTGGCTTTGTCTTGCCTCGTAGTTTGTTGATCGGGGATATCTGCTTTCTCGATAAATATTTGCTCGCATATAAGATGGAAAAGAGAGAGGAAAAGCTCTGGGGTATAATGGTGGACGGGTCGTAGGTGATTGCGTCGAGAGGCACGTTCAGCGATTGCATAGCCCCGTGTCGGGGCTATTTCGGTCGAAAGACGTTAAGGGTAAGTAGTGTCTCGGTGAGTATGCAAGTATCGGTGGTGCTTCGAGTTATTTTAGTATCTTATCCGGTATATAACGTTACTCGGGGCGTAGCTTTTCCTCATCGTCGTTACACATTTTCTTTATTTCTCTTTGACTTCTCGGGATAAACGAGAGACTCTTTGGCTATTAATCTGTCACGATTTAAAGGGCCAGTCAGTTCTTTTAGCTTTTTATATATACGAAAATTCGAGAGAATTATTTATGAAAAATATTTGAATGTTTAAAAAGCATGAATGTCTTCAAAGTCGTTAGGATTTTCGAGCGAATGATTTTTCGTATCATGCGATTAACGAGGGTCAGAGAAAGAGAAAGAGAGAGAGAGACAGGTCTACGACAGCCGATCGTTCCGGCACAGCTGTTGGTTGCACCTGGCTACTGCGCGAGGGCTTTTTCGCCACGAATTTTGCCACGAAGCCCAGGGCCTCATCAGGCGTATGGCACTGGCCAGACGGCAAGGGACACCGGTAACAGACCTACCAGCCAGGTATCCTGTGGCTCTGAACACATCGCGAGGGAAAACAGAAGAGAAGTTGTTTCGTCGATGAAAATTTGTTTGGCCCAACTAATGACGAGGATAAATGTGCGGCCAACGCGCGATGTTTTCTTCTTCGAAAGGCCTCAACAAACTAAAACTCTCGAGACTGATGCGTTTTATCCGCGTTTTATAAATGGTTCACGTAAATTACTCGAGGGATGCGGTGAGGCAATAATTTTAAGCAAAACGAGTGTTTCGCCCTCTACCTGTTTTATTATTTCGAGTTTTACCTGCGATTTTTTTTTCGCTAGTCTTATTCGTGCAGGGAAAATGTCGTGGTCCGAAGTGCTTCGCGATTCTTATCGATAGCGACTGGTATAGGCCGTGTTACGTTTCCGTTGAAATAATGTTTCTCGTAAAAATGAGAAGAAGAAAAAAATTGCTATTTGGTTGTTGCCATAAAATCCGGTAGAATTTTCAAGAAAGAAAGGAAAAAAAAAAAAAAAGAAAAGGAAACAAATTGGAACGAAATATTCGGGGATTGACCGGTGGGAAATGGGCTCGAATAATTTAACGATAAGAATTGACGGACCTTGATCGAGCAATAAAAATAAATACACAATGGAGTAAAAGAAAGAGGGGGGGAAAAAAAACACGGAAAAATTGTGCTCGCTATCGGTAGACACGTACTAACGGAAAAAAAAAATGAGCGCGAGCAGGGCAAGGCAATCGGGATAAAAGGTAGCGAAAAGAAACGACGAGACAATTGGAACGAGAAGCAACGATCGCGTGTGTGCGTGATTCCAAGGGACGTGTTGTTTGCGATGTTCGCATAGTGTTTGCGAAATCGATGAGAGAAGAACGGAAGGAGAATTTGTATCGGGAATGTCGAGCCAAAATTCAATGCTTTCGGTTGAAAATCGTATCGATGATACTTCGACATTTACCAACCTCAGCAACGAATTTCGCTTATGCTTTTTCAAATAAATGTTTGATTCTCGAATACCTCTCGCGTTTTCGAACTTAAAAAGTGCGAAAGTTGTGAAAATCTCTCCGCCGTATTCTTTCGAATCGCCCCATATAAGGTGGGCGGAATGAGAATACGAGAGAGAGAGAGAGAGAGAAAAAAAAAGTTGCACGCCCGAGGTAAACGGATGCTCGGCCTTGAGTGCAAGTCTGCTTCGTGGAGCACACACTGACCAATGGATCGGGGCATGAGAGCCTATACGAAACGCAGCATCGAGCCCTTCTTACATTTCAAGTTATCCTTCGCGCAAAAACGTCGTTCTCATGTTCATTTTCATTCGAAATTCTGCGAGACTTTTATTCGAACAGATACATAAAGCTTCGATCTCTTCGTTCTAACGAATATATAATTTTATCGTTTCACGATTAACACATTTGATCGTGGGAGTGAAAATATTCGATGAAAAAAAATTATCTTCGCTCGTTAGATTCTCATCTACCGAGTACACGATCGAACCGTTTTTAACTTTTTATCGGCAACGAGTTCTCAACAAAAACTAAATTTAAATTTAATTTAAATTAAAAATAAAAAAAAAAAAAAACAACAACAACTAAAGCTGCTACGATAAAAAATGAGAGAAAAACGAAAAAAATAACGAAGAAGAGGAGACATCAGAGGCTTGCAAACGCGACAAGAAATTAATGCCCCGAAAAATTCGATTTTAATTCATAAAATAATCGTATCTCGAGATCGCCTCGATGGATTGATTTTCAACAAGGATTAATGGAAAGATAAAAATCGAAAGAAAACAAAAACGGAGGGAAGACCAGGGCGAAACGGGGTTTTGGAGGAAATATTGTACTTTTCAGAATTCTGAGAAGCTTTGTCTGGTTTTTATCCCTAACAAACAAGAAATGTACGATTCGCAACGTAATTTTTTGTAATTTTCAGAAAAAAAAAAGAAGATTTTCGGGGCAAAAAACAAATATTTTTTCTCAAAAATTTGTAAAATATTGTTTTTTTTACTAAAATTTTAATTTATTCATAAAATATTGATGGTTATCTCATGATATAATCGAGAAATTCATCGCGTTTTTACTCAACTTTGAAAAAACCATGAAAAATTGAAAAGAAATTAAAATTTTTTTTCTGCACTCCGTTTTGCCCCGGTCTACCCTACGTTCACATCTTTTACTCAGCCCGGCCCTTTATCAGTAGTTTAAAGAAAGTAAAACAACAAAAAAGCCTTAAAATCGTCGTATTCGAGTGCATAACAGTGCGGCAGAGTTCGTGCTCCTTTTTAAAAAATTTTTTTTTTATTACTTCGCGTCGAGGCGTTACCGCGTCTCTTGATCCGCGTGTGATTTTCTTGTTCGAGGGCGAGAAGATTGCGCAATCCTTGAAGATAAATATCTGTAAATTTATCGTCGATGTGCGGTGTTGCCTTTCGATGGTATTTATTGGGGAACGTAAAACCGGTGGAGTACCTCGGACGATATCGCGAGCGACGTTAGAGTATCGATTACTTTCTCGAACGAGAGTAGTAGCGCGAGAGGAGAGAACAAATGCAAAATAAAAAGGAAGTGCGGTCCATCGCGGCGGCGGTGTTTACGAGTCTTTGGATATCTCAGCCCGGCAAATCGTGTGTATCTAAGAAGAAATGAGAGTGCGAAAAAAAAAAAAATGTGGGAGTGTGTGGAGAATCGCTAAAAAAGGGAGAGAAAGCTGCGGCGTGGTTTCTCGCCTTCGACGATGTTCAGTCGCGATTGTCAGACAGCAGCGTCAACGTTTTCCCGGAGCTAACCGTATCGCGGGCAATTAACGGACCACGCTCACCCGTGAACCGCACAACACAACACGATTCTGTTGCTCTTCGCATAAACGAGAAAATCATTGCTCTTAACATCCGAGAGATTGCTGAATTTAATATTTTGACGCATTGAGAGAAAGCGTTCGTTTCGCCTCGACGATTCCGCTCGCGATCGACCATGTCGATACTCCCTGCATATTTGACACACGATCGATCACACTTTTTCGTGATTTTTCCCCCGAGAGACTCTTTTTCGTACTGAGAGTTTATTCTTCTCGCCACCCAGAAAAAAAAAAAAAAAAAAAAACATCTAGTTCGTTCAACTACGATCTACTTGAATCGAATAAATTTTTTTCTCTTTGTCCCACGGCCTCATACAGCTCTATTCAACTTTTTTTTTTTCAATTTTCTTTCATTTAAATATTTATTTTATCAAAGAAAAAATTATTTTCTCTTATTTGCAGAATATTTTCATATTCAAGGATCAATCAAAAAGCTATTTTTGTGATTGTCAATTTCAAAAAGTTTTCACAAATTCAACGAGCATGTTGTTGAGCTGCCAGAAATATTTATAATATTATTTACACCATATTTAATATTATTATTATTGTTAGGGCCGTGCGATTAATCGATAAATTGTTATTTCGATTTATTGGTTCTTTTCGATTAATCGAAATAACAATTAATCGATCACTTCGATTAATCGATTAATCGCACGGCCCTAATTATTATTAATATTTGATAACATTTCCATGGGTCCGCAGCCCTGGCTGGACATGAAATTCACGCACGAGATTTATGCACATCCAGAGCGCAATTCGTATATAGGAAATATTTCGACGCTGTGCGCCACGTAGTGGTCGGAGCTGTAAGTTTTAACGTGGCTACCCGATTAAATGCACTCAAATAGCATCATTTATTTCATTCGATTAAAGCTTTTTAGTTGAGACAAATAGAAATTTTATTGATTAAAATTAAAAAAAAAAAAAAAAAACGAATAAATGATCCTAGTAGATTGGAATAAATCTTTTTTCTGGGTGCGTTCTCGTCTATCGGTTACAAGGTCATGAATAAAGAAATTGCGCATTCCTTTAAAATTGATGGTATTCGAAGAAGCATTTAGTTCTACTGAAAACATGTTTTTTTTTTTGTTAACTCCTGGGTTTATGGACTTTGAACGCTTCACGAGTGTGGGGGGGGGGGGGGGGGGGATAGCTGCAAAAACATCGAAGTGTCAATTCGTTCGCAACGTTTCTCCGATAGGACCAAAAGTTTTCAGACTATTTTTGCCTTTTTTTTGTTGGACTCACTGAATTCTTGGTTTTTGTGTCGATCGGTCTCGAAGGGTGCGTGAACGAATTAAGCTTTCGAAGATTCGAGACTCTCGTGAGTGATCGATTCGCAACCTCGAGATTTGAGAGAACTTTGAAAAAGACACGAGACAAATGCTTTCTTTGAATTTTCTATCGAAATACGTGCGATTTTTATGTTTATTGAAACGCTACACTATTAAAAACGGTACTTGTAAGAAAAAATAAAAAAAAAATTTTATCGACGAAAATGTATAATTAAAATCAGATTTATTTCGTAGCTCGAAAACGTATGAAGTGGGAAGAAAAATTTTAAATATATTTTGACAAGGAAGAAGCTGGCGAATAAAAAACAAATTTTCAGTTTTATATCAACGAAGCAAAGTCCTTTGACATTAAAATCTCACGTGGCGTGATTTAATTACACGAACGAAGGGAGAAGAGTATAAAAACACTCGGTTATATAGAATCCCAAGTGAATTCCGTGACATCGAAAGGAGACGAGGGAAAAAAAAAAAAAAAAAAACAATACGAAAATCGTTGAGTGCCGGTATAAACGCTCAGCCGACGAAACAAAGTTTATTTACCAAGTTGAATTACCAGCTCTCAGTCTCTCGACTCTCACCCCCCCCCCCCCTCCCCTCCCCTCCTCTCCTTCGCACTCTGTCCTTTTCCTTCGTCTTTGAAACACGTACGTAAAATTTTCACACCTGTACGAACGACGTGATGATCCTCGAATTGTCAACCATTCTTAACCACGACATTAAACGACGTTCAAAGTATAATATTATTGCTTTTGCGATACGAGGAAAAATGTAAAATACGAGAATTTCGAGAGAAATCAGTCTTTTGTTTTCCTCGTTCTCAGAAACTGATATAAATACTGCGTAGAGACACAAAAGGGTACGAATAATCCGAGCACTGAAGCTTTATGTAGCCGTTTGGTGGTGAGCCTTTGTCGATGCGGTTTAAAGGATATTTGACGGTGTGTCCCCCGGCGTTAATAATCAACATCAACCAACAAACCAGAGTTCAAACAAATACCGTATCAAACAACGAATAACAAAAATAGTCGAAACAAGACAAAATAACAACTTTCGTACACAAGGCATTTCACCCTCCGTATATCTAATCTGTTTCACTGCTTTTCTTTTTTTTTAATTTGATTTATTTACATGAGAGATTTGTGGTTAAACGTATAGAAAAAAGAAAAATGAATTAAATGACAGAAGAGAAACACCTCGTGTACGCAAAATACACGCGCTAAAACCTCGATTTTGTCAGGTTAAATATTCATCGTTAAATTCGGTAAAACAAACGAAACAAAAGAAAAATAAAGTAAAAAAAAAAAAAAAAAAACAACATGGCGTCGTTGGATGACAAGATCGAGGCTCGCTGAAAGTTTATTTTTATCTTCGATAATAAATCGACAAAATCAAGGCAGTAAATACGTAAGTAAATGCAAGATATTGAAGCTTACCCAACCGCCGGAAAAGTCGTGTAGGGAAACATCCTCGGACACGCTATTATTCCAGTGTCTCTTGGACGTAGAAGAGAGAATTCTTCTTGTCGCAAATAATTTTTTTTTTTTTTTCCTTCTTCTCTCTATATTATCCTCGCGATATGTATGTATACATATAAATATATGTTATAATGTCGGAAGACTCGTGTTTGTAAGTAAACGTCGACACTTTCTATATCGAATCGTCGAAATGAAACAGATTGATCACCAGGATAATATTTAACAAGTGTGTACGAAAACGAAGTAACAAACGTACGATGTTTAGGTTATAGATAGAGCACACTGTTATTCCGGTTTTGCGAAGAGATGCACAGAAAACAAAGAAAAAACACACACACACAGACACATAAATACACGCACGAAGTTGAGCAAGGAGGCACCGGCCACTGTGAGCGGCGATGATCCTGGAAGAACTCGCTGCTTCTCTCGTTCCTCTAGCTTCTCTCTTTCTCTCTCTCTTGTACTTTCCTCGAGTCTCGAAGAGCGGACCAGGTTCAAGGTTACACCGCCGTGGTAAGCGCGTTGTTGGCGGCGTTTTTCTCCCGCAACGACACGAGAAAGCCAATCTTACCAACCCGATAAACAATCTCGAGAATTACCTCTTGACTTGAGGAAGAAGAAACAAAAAAATAAACAACGACAAAAACAATGGTAAAAAAAGTGATCGCGCGAGAGAAAGAGAATATCCCATGAAATCAGTGAGAAACGTCAAGAAGGCAACCACCGCGTTAAACAGTCGCGACGAGACGAGAAACACACGTCGCTTTGCAGCCAGCGGCGGAGAATTGAGAGAGAGAGAGAGAAAGAGAAACAGAGATCGAGGAGAGAAGGAGCGAGCGTATGGCAATGGAGGGGGAAGGAGAAGGAGGGGGTGGGGGATGGTGCGCGCACACTCGATCAACGAATGGCGAACGAGGAGCTATAGAAACAGCACACTTTTGTATCGAAACAAAGAAACGCGTGTGCGCCAAATCTTAGTAAATATGATGGATATTTTGCTTTAATTTTCTCAATTCGATGTTTCTCCGGAGACACAAAATGTTTTGAGTAAAATTTTTTTTTGATTTCAAGCCCCTCCGTTCATTCAGCGTTACGAATATGCGAGGATTGGGATTGGATGACAATGTGATTTCACCCCCTTTGGTAAGGGGAAATGGCACGTGTGTGATGAAGGCGAATGCGTGTCGGCTCACCGAGCGTCCTTTCGCTTAATCCTCTCGTACAAGACGACGCACAGCCAAAAGTACTTTATTACTTTTTCAATATTCAATTGTATAATTCGAGAAATGTATAAAAAATATAGACCGATTATTATTTTAATATTCTCGTATTGAATTGATTCAGTTTTATTATTCCCTTCGAGGAAAAACGTTGTACTTCGTCTGATGAATACATACGAGGTATATATATATATATAAACGTTGCAAGGACAAGATAATGAAAGAGATAGAGAGAGAGAGAGAAAGAATAAAAGAGATGAGAGCGTGTACACAGAGAGCGATACACGACGTCGAGTGAGCGTCGTCGTCTCTACTGGCGTTTGGTTCTCTCGATACTGTTCGCTCGTTGCTCTCGACGCTCGGGCGCACGGTTGCTACACACAGCTTGCCACTGCCGCTGCTCTCCTCGCGGTTATCCTTTTCTTTACCCACAGACAGAGACAACTCTCTCTCTCCCTCTGTTTCTGTCTCTTTCTCCTGTGTGTCGGCGACGGGGCAGCTGTGCCGGTTTTCCGTGCGCGCTCTCCACCGCCCTACGTATATGAGCGAGGGCCGATGTTAGCCCCGGGAGAAGGGGTACGGGGAGCCCGTACGCCGTCGTCGTCGCTCTGGAGAAGAGGGAGAAAGATGCACTCCCACCTCGCATCAGAAACGCTCTTTGCTCGTTAGAGAGGGGAGAACGAGAGCGCTGGAGCGACGGAGAAAATACAGAGAGGGAGAGAGTATCGGCACAACCGCGGCGAGGAGTGGGGCGAGGGCGAGTTTGAAAGGGACTCTACAGCTCCGCGGAGGCGAACAAAGTATATACACAAGTACGACTATAGTTGCGGAGGACGAGCGAGCGCGAGAGAGAAGGGTAGAGGAACGGCGGTAGCTACCGACTGTCGCGCCACGGCTGTCGAGCGTACTATCTCGTACCCTCCCGTGTGTATCAGCCTCGTCGCTGCTGCTGTTGCTGCCGCCGCCGCCACCGTTGTCGCCACCTCTGCGCTCTTGGTCCTTGCCCAGTGGTTCTCAATTATTTCTACCCCTCGTGTACAAACTCGCGGGAGTCAATGTCCTTGCGACGCTGGATGCTACTATCCCGCTACGTTATATGTCCTCTATACTTGTGTATTATAGCAACGAGCCACGTTCCGTCGTTTCAACAAACGTTTTCTTTTTCTCCCCTTTTGTTTAGGCTGTTTGTCCCTCCTGATAAAAATTATCCTCTCAATCGTTACGAGATTTTTTTTTTTTTTTCAGTGCTTCGAAATTCACACCGAAAACATTTATCAAAGTGCTTCGTTCTTCCGAATCTTTAGTGTCAGGTGAAACAAAAGTTTTTATACTCATAATTCTTGGCTTTAATCAATGCCTGACGGAAATGTGGATCGTATTATTGGACGAAACAGTTTTGAAGTAACGAAAAGAAAAAAAATTGATCGATACCGAGAGATTGAACGAAGATGGAATACGAAACGTTGAGCGACTAACCTCTCCTCGGACGACGAACTTGATTTGTTTGTTTTTTTTTTTTTTTTCAGCAAAAAAGGAACTGAAATAAGATGAAATAATATTTGAAAAAGAGAATAATAATTCGAGGGTGAAAACATCAGGATTTCGTAAAATTATATCGAGAGATTCGTTGGCCTCAACGAAGGCGGTTGCGGCTCGATACGGCGATTCTCTCGAAACATCATTAATTACATTATTCTCCGAGGTGTCTGAATGAACGAGCGCGCGAGTACACGGAACAAGTTTGCTAAGAATGTAACGCCGTTGAATAAAAAGGTATTGAAATTTAACAAAAGAAACGAAAATAAAAAGATGTTCGCTGAGAAAGGAACGGCTTCGATCAGTTAATAAAAGTCTCGTGTTAGCGTCGAATTACATGGATAAAACTTACGAAACGTCGAGTTTATCTACGTCATGCCGAATGACTCGGGGATTTGCTTGATTCCGATGGAATCTTCATCGGAACTCTGTATACACACATAAAAATGTAATTTAATCTAAGACGTTTTATTCTTCAATCAGTTCTTCTTGTCCCACCTCGTTATAACCTAGGCCCTTTCATCTGAGAAATACATTTTTTTTTCTCTTCCTTTCTCTCCCATATTTCCTAGGCCTTTTCATCTGAAAAATACATTTTTTTCTCTTCCTTTCTCTCCCATATTTCCTTCGTATCGTCTCGAGGAGAATAGAGAAACGGAGACTCTTCTCGGATCGAGATTTGTCAGAGATGATTCTTAAACTCGAGTACAAGATTAAACGTTTCTCTCTCTTTCTCCTGTCTGCTTTTTTACAAGTCGTAATACGCGTACGGTGTCTCTAATCGTCGACTCTTGATGACGATGGGTGCGAGCCACCGGGAGAGAATTTTCCTCGCCTGGTACAAATTACTCCGTACAGTGGAGGACTCGGTCGTCGTCATCCACCGCCACGACGCTTCTCTCTCATCCACTCTCGCAATTTTCTCTCGTATTCTTTCCTCGTGGTTCTTCACTGCGAAGTCACCTATCGGGACAGAGCCGAAGTAGGAGGAAAACGTGACAAAACGTATAGCACGAAACTGAACTCTTTTGTAACGATAAAGAGCGAAAATAGGAGAAAAAATAATAAAAAAAAGCATGAAAATTGAGGAATAGACGCTCGGGATTTAACGAGAATACTTTTGTACGGGCATTATCTCTCAAGGACTTCGAAGATGAATATTATGTAGCAAAAAATAACTCCTGTAATATCGATTTTATTGGTCAAACTCTGTTAACGTTTACGCTATGAAGTTACAGCTTTGATAACTGCTAGATATTTTATTGACCACTCTCACGAGCTCACCATTATCTTTGCTGAGACGCAGCCAATGTTTCTCAGGAAGAGATACATGCTGGAAGTGATTACAGCACCGGAATTACCGGCTACTCCGGTCACCATTGTCAGAATCTTCAAGAAAAATCATTTCAAATTCGCAAAACAGTTGTTTTTCTTTTCGTTTTAATGATAAATGAAAAGTCTCATTAACGGGTTCTTGAAAAATGACTGTTTTTACTAAACATTCTCGAAAGGATTTCGTAGATATATTTTTCTTTTCCGTGCGGTTACGCGGTCACTGTCATTGCCCCATCCTACGGGATATCTAATTTCCGTGTGGCTTTATATACATCCGAAAGAGAGAGAGAGAGAGGATAAGAGTCGACTAAAAAGACGGAGCATGAACGCAGCTACTTCGAGGACGATGGCTTGACTTGAAGGAGATCCGTTACGAATCGTCGCTGTAATTGCATAATCATAACGCGTGTTGAGCACTTTTATCCTTGTTCACAACGACAATGGCGTGACAGGTTCGATGAATGAGGAAGAGAATAAAAGAAAACGAGAAAAAGAGACAGCGAGAGGGAGAGAGAGGGAAGGAGCGATTAAAATATGTTGAAATGTCACATCGAACGATTTCGTAAAGCTATTGAACGGTTTGACAAAAAGCATGGTGATTCCGTATCATTGTTATTCTCGCGTCATTCGCGAATTCGATTCTACGCTCTGTTTGAGGGGTTAGGGTGAGTTGCGAAGAAGCAGAAAAATCAGGTAGGAGCGGAGGAGAAAGGGGATGGTACAAAGCGGCTGAAGTTAGCGGTGCTGGCCGCTCTCCAAATAGCCCGGCAAATTTTGCAAATCTCTTCTTTGGTTCCGGTGTAACATGCGGATATTTGTCGAATTGTCGGGTGAATTTGTGGTTGATTCCTCGCGGGTTAGAAGTGTTTGTGTAAGTGGCTTCGAGGGGTATTTTCGAAAACACGAACGACGTTTCGAAGGAAAGAAATGATCGAAAGAGAGTATAACGGAGATAAATTCGTGGTTGATTGACACGCACCACGCGTGCGAGAGTGAGGAGGAGGGTTGATGACGAAAATGTCATGATGATGCGGGAGTCATTTTACTCCGTTATTACGAAGACGCGGAATGTTTCAACGGCGCTCAAAACGCTCAGCTCGCTCTCGAGGCACAACGGGGAAAAGATTTCCAGCTCGATCGGTACGAACAAAAAGCAGGAAGTGCATATAGCCAGGTTCGTGTAACCCGAGTGATCGCGTGCGAGGGTGAAACCCCGCCGACGGAGAGGATAAAAACGCGAAAAAGCGAGTTGGAAGAGGAAGAAAGCCCGGTTATGTGCGGGAAGGAGAGATTAAGAGGGAAGCAAAGGGAGAGAGAGAGAGTGAGAGAAAGAGACAGTGAAAGAGGAAGCAAGGATATATGGAGATAGACAAAATGGATAAGAGACTCGTGTCCCGGGCGCAATGCCCGGGGTTGCAGACTGCACTGGTGGTGCTTCTTCGATGGGCGTTGAAAACTCCCTCGCGGAAATACTCGCGAACGACGCAATGCTGCTTATTGCTCTTATTACCTTCACTGCATATGGAAAAAAAATGCCGCTTTTTTGGAAGTCATCTGATATCGACGAAGGAGAGAGAAGAAGAGACGATATAGTGACATCGTTTTTATTTTTTTGATCTTCCTAAAGGAACAACCCGCGAAGAAATAATCGTTCGAGTTTGATCGTTATACGGGCGTTGCTCCATCGCGTTCCATATCTTGTTAGTACAACCAGCTGTCTCGATAGAAACTCAAAGTAGAACGTTACGTGCTTGTAGTACAACGGTTTTATTTCTTTCATTCGATTTTCAATTTGTGACTCGCATGCATTGGCACAGAGAGAGAAAGAGAGGAACAATCAAAAGAGACTCGAAGAGTTGTGAGAAGAAGAAGATTCGAAGGAAGGTTGAGTAGCCCACGGAAGCTGGTGTCGTATGCCGGAAGTTCAATGACGCCCTTTACCTTCGTGACACCACGAGAATGGCATACAACTTTTCTCAATCGTTGACCAGGCTCCCGAGATATCGAGAGAACGAACACACGATTCACGATTTCTTGATTGATTCTTTTGGGAAAGTCGTGGGTGGTTGAACAGACACGCGTTCCATGCAGGGAGGCGAACAAACCGCTGGAAGCTACGGGAGACACCCAATGGACAGACCATCTTCCGCGGGAACAAAAGGGTTGCGAGTGCACAACTGCACAATCAATCGCGAGAATGCCCTCGTTCCTCCAACCGTTCCAAATACGTTTCTCTAAATTACTGACACTTCTCTTATCAGAGAGCTTGCTCGAGATCGAGTCTCGTATCTTTTTCTTTTTATTTTTTCGTACTCGCACAATGCGGAGATTTGCAAAACAACAAATTCTTTCGTACCGACTGCGGGACACGACGGACTTGACAAACGTCGTCGATCTTACGAATTTAACAATTTGAATTGCTGATCTAATCGATTCTATTTTAACTCTCATTAGAACAAATCCACATGCGAATCCAACCGAGATCAAAATTTTGTGCGTTTTCAACCGTTTAATCGCAATTCACACTAAAAAAAAATAAATTTACTGATTCAACAAATTAAAAGTACAGAAATCACAACAAACAAGAAATGAGCAAAAAAAACAAATCCGAGCAAACACAGCTCAATTAATGGCAGTGGACATCGTAAATTGAAAAGCTACAGCGTTGGTATAAGATTATTGAAATATTCATGAAGAAATGATAAGAAATAAAGTTGTGTTGTTACGAGTGGCTGTAATGGCCACGTCCATTTTCATCATCAGTTATGCAAGGTTATTTTGATAACAAGTTACGTATTAATGAATGATTTAGAGCTCTGATTCCTGAAGCAAGTATTTGAGTCGTTGGAGCAAAATAATCGATAGTTACTGCATCTGAGTGTGTCCGAACGAACGATAAAGGTCGTAATACCGTTGTGCGACGATGCTTAATTACGTCATAACGAATGTTTATAGTGGGAGCAGGTAATGAAATAAAAAAAATGTTTAGTCGCGCGGTGTGCATGGAGCGTCAAAGCGGCGACCGCGGCTTCGCCTTGGCTCTTCAAAGTACAATTAGCAACATAGAAACTTGATGCTTTTATGAAAAAGAGAGTAGAAGAGAGAAAAATTGCGGCAGAGAAACGGAGGGTCGAAGCTATATAACGTGCGAGCATGCAGTCGAGTCTCGTGTTTATATGCGTGTACGCTAGATCTCTGCTCGCTCTTTTTCCATCGCGTTTTCTTCCGCTACGAGCATCATCACCGCGTTACCACGTTAGAAAACCCTTAGCTCCCTCTCATGTGATGCTAAATAATGAGATTCGTATACGCGGTCCTGCACTCTGAAGAAAGAAAACCTCGGTGGTGGCTGCTGCAGACAAACGTGCATCTCCGAACACAACCCCAGCTTCTATCACACTTTTTATACGTTCGTTGCACGTGCGCGCACCCCCATGAGTCTACAATGGCTTGATTGGATGTCGCTGATACAGTTAGTCACCAGAGAGTTTTTCATCAATCTCCCTCTATCTCGTATTTTTATCACTTGACACCTTTTTTTTTTTGTTATTCACGAAACGTGCCAATAACGGCTAGATAAAATAAAATGAAAGAAAAATAGCTTTGTTGCAAACATGATTTCTTTAGAGGTTTCCAGAAAATTCGATTCTTAGAAGTTACGAACGATTCCTATTGATTTAATTTTTTTTTCTTTTTTTTTTTTTCAACGTTATTGACAATGAAATCGATGAATAATTGGCGATCATTTGGAATCGAATGGTTTCAAGGAGGCGAGTATTATAAAAATCCGATTTGACAGTTGGCTTGTAACACGGAGAGACGCACAAACGTTTCTACTGACTTTAACGGGGTTCCGCGATCCTCTTATTTTCTCAATCCGGTTCCTCTCTTACCATGAATCTAGGAAAGTCCTCGCGAAAGGTATACGCCTGTACGTATATATGACCCGAGGCATTAAATTAACATCGTGTTTCGCGACGCGGGGTTACTGGGTTCCGCCGCGTTGCGCCAACTTGCTAAGCTGAGTGGGTGAAAGAGAGAAACGTTGCGCAAAGTATCGCGGCTAGGAAGGAAGCAACGTTAGCGCGGTGGTGTTCGCGGGGCTTGGGGAGCAAACACCCCGGAATCTCTGGATCCACGCTGCCGAAAGCTTTCCGAATGCGCAAATATATCGCAACGCGTTTCAACCACTTTTTTTTCGAGCTGCCGCGACTGAGTGCTTTCCAACGTTTCCGAACGCTACGTCCGCAAGATGACAGTTTTTCTTTTTGTTTTTTTTTTTTTTCTATACTAGAAACGAACGGCAGATGCGAGCCGCGAATATCAACGAGGGCAGAAAAAATGAAACGCGATACGAGCTCTGAGCGCTCGAGTTATTCTCATAACGATATGTTATCATGTCGAATTTTATTCATCTGCTCATTCACTGACGACAGTCAAGGGTACATTCGGTCATATACCCAAACGTTTTATTTCATTGAAATATCAGTTGAGGACTCCGCCGGATAATTCGTTACCCGAACACAACGGACTAACGCAACTAAACGCAACGCTGTGGAATCGGTTTATCCGTGCAATCGAGGTATGAATGGAATGGTGAGACGTATGGAATAATCAGTTTTATGCTTTAATCTTCATGGACGTTTATTTGCAATGGATATTGAAGCTGCTGGCTATTTATAAATATGTTCAATTAAAATTTTCTTGGACTAATTTTATTTTTAGTTCAAATGAGTTTGTTGATTTTATTTTTTAACGCTTTTCTAGAATGATCTAGATCTTTAAAAGAAATTTCTCGATTTTTCTGAAAACTTTAATAAAGGTTATGAAAAAAAACGCGAATTATTCACAGTTTTTTGGCTTCGAAAGAATAGCTTCTAAAAAAACATTTCCATGAAGAGTTAAAAAAAGAAATTGAAAAAATATTCTAAAAGATTTCAAAGATTATCCAGAAACAATCAAATTTTCTTTTACTACATTACGGGCTTTCTCGATGAATGAATTCTATTGCATATCAAATAATGTAAAAGGTAAAAATACGAAAACACGCGAGTTAAAATACTCACATGAATTATTGAGGTTTGAGAAATAATTGACGAGAAAGAAAAATCATTGAACAAAATTCTATTCCGTTGCATCGATTAACTCTGATTCGAAAATCCACGAATCCATTAATAAAAAATATAATTCACTACAGAATTTAAGGAGTTTAGATAGCGAGGTAACGAATATCACGGGTGGGAAAACTTTGCTGAGACTCTGAGAAAATCTTTCAAAGTAAATAGTTTCAACTATGAATTTACCATGTCGCTTGGTTGGTCGTTAAAGTGGGAACGCTGCGCAACGGTCCTGCCACCGAAGCTATCGACCCTCCTCCATCTCTTTGCCTCCGCAGTCAAAATATCACGGAAATTGAATCAATAAATTTTCGGTAACGCAAATCGAGCCAACCGACGCCTCGTTTTCAAACGAAGCTAACTATTCATCCGATCACTTCTTGTTGTGCTTCGAACGAGAATCAACATCGACCTCAACGAAAGTATATTAACATTTCTTTTTCTTTTCTTTTCATGCTGGATTCGTGACAGAATAATAGCGAAACGTCTAACCTAACATCTCCACAATCATTTTCTTTTTATATCGATTGTGTCTCGTTTGTATCAACCAGAATGTTGTTCTTCCCCGTTTTGTAAATCACACGAAAATATTTCATCGTTTTTAGATGATACAAACTCCGTTTATCGATTTCTTTTGATGTTTCGTTTTTTTGATAAGGTTACAGAAATTTGAATTTCGCTTGCTTTTTCCTGCATCCGATTTCTGAAAAATCCAAACAATTTCGATTAAAAATTTTCCAGTCCTACAGGAATCAATCGGAGCCAGATCTTAGGACGTTTTTTAGAAGACTTCAAGAATGGTTATGGCTTTACTCCGACATTTCAAAAGCGACAAACTGGAATTTGTCGTAAATCTCGGGCGAATCAAGTTGGAGGGCATGGTCAGTGTAATACGGATATAAAAGTTCGAAGAAAGAAGTGTAGAAAGGTCGAGAGTATAGAGGCGAAAGTCTGACGGAGAGGACACATAAGAGACTCGAGAGGATATGGAGAAGAAGAAGAAAGAGGGATACGAATATAACTTCGATAAGGACAGACGATCGCGAGGCAGTAGTTACAGTCAGGATAGTGTCAGCCCGAACTGGCCTATGGACGATCGACTGGGGACTACGGTACCAGGCGGTGAGCTTTGCGTGACCGAGGAATGCGTGCACGGAGAAGATTTCGATCGCTCGCCCTAGCACAACGTTTACGATTTGCCGTTTACCACTTAACGTCCGGGGTCTCTACTGCTCTGCTCGAGTGTATAAATATGGCATTTTTAGATGCATCGTTATGGGGGGTACTGAAAGCGAGATTGTTAGCCATGAGGGATTTTTTTTTTATGAATCTCTGAATAGAGAAGAGGTGAGAACTGTTATTCCGGACTGCTTTATATCGATGCACGAATAAATAAAGATGCGTGAAAGATTGAAGAGAAAATTGAAAATATTATTCAGGTATTGTGTCTCTTTCCAATGGCTTTTTGGCAGCTCGTAAATGTAATGTTCTCTATTTCGAAGAATAGAAGAAAAGAAAATCCCGAAAATAAGAGAAGCCTGATTCGGTTGACCTAAAACTAGTGATATGGCAGACGCGATTGAAGGAAACGAGAGATTAGTTGCTGCTTGAGACATATGGCGAGGATGAAGGAACACGTTTATCGTTCGAAGTGGTACACCGAGCTCTTGGAACGAGAGAAAGAGATGGAGAGAGCTCGGGACTAGTCTGTAGTGTGCAGCTATTCCAGATATTCTCTGGCAGGAACGCTTCTGTGCTTCAGCAGAGCCTCTGTGATTCTTTGACTCGTGTAACTCTGCTTTCTCTCTCTCTCTCTCTCTCCCTTGCAAGCTCTGGCAGTGGCGGATCGGTGGAAACGTGGATAGTACGACCGCATATTGTGTATTACAGTATCGCCCTCGAGGAATCGTGGAACCAGGCGGCTTTCTTGATAGCCGATAATAGGATGACCTGGCACACACCAACGAGGTTTGTATACACACACGTAGAATGCTCTCCACGTCAATCGTGAAGATTTCCACTGCTGCATCCAAGCTCAAGCGCGATATCGCTAACAGAGCGAACACAACGCTTGAGGTCACTGTGCGCTGCTGTTTGAGTTCTGGATGCTCTTACACTTCAAGCCAAATGGTGCACCGGCTTCCGCTCTCAATGCTCCGCTTTCTTCATTTCTTTAGAAATGCCAAAAAATTGAGGGAGCCAGAAAATGTGCTACCGGCAAATTAGGAAGGTTGGTCAACCTTAAAACTCCTCTATTCACCAATCATCACTGACGAGTTTCAGCCGCCGGATATTGCTTCGCATTCATCGGGCTCCAAGACACTTGGAAACTCTTTTAATTCTATCGAGTCTTACGGTTCGTTCATCTATCACTGGATTTTTTAATTTTCTCTGGATATCGATACGAAATTCAATATTTCCATCAACCAAATATTGATCCCAAAAGCATTTGTATACACCGAGAACAGAATTTGCTGGTTCAACAAAATTTTTCTTGTTGAATGAACAAATCGTGGCCAACGAATGTAGTTTATTCAACAAAACTGTCGTTGTTCCAATGGTGTTTCCGTCGCAGTGAGAAATATTTATTCGAGCCACCAAACGAGAAGTGTCAAGAATCAACAAATTGTATTTCGTTCACGAAGATTTGTTGATCCAACGAGAAATTTTTTTTATTTTTTCCAGTGTTAACGCGGAGAGTGATTATATCAATCGATTGCTGCACATCAGTAATCTCCGGGTTTTGAGAATGTATGAATCTCATTTCGTACAAAACGAACATCTTCGAGAGCTTGTTTACGTCCACCATATATTTTCGTGTAAGTATTGGATGGACGATCCATTTGGTAGAGGTCGAGAGAGTATTCCCGATAGTTACCGGATGTTTCCTCGAAAGCCAATAACAGCGAGGTGGAGAGAGAGAAAGAGAGAGAGAGAGAGGGGTGTGCACGTGGAATCGGTCGTCATCACCCTTCCCGCAGAACCGACCAGTTTCATGCCTTTCCGCTTCGCGGCGTGGACACAGATACAACTCCTGGGTATTCTATGGATTATATGTACCAAGCTTGTGGATATAGAGGGTGCAATGTATATACAAGGATTCGGGCACAACTCCCGGTTTTCCTGTACAAACTGTGTCGGATAACTATCGTGCTTCGTCCGCGCATCAAGCTTCCACGATATACGTTATACACGCGCGACCGGCTTTTGGTACGTGACCGCGTCAAACTATCGGCTATAGGAGGTAGGTGTGCTGGACACATCGATACTTTCCCTTTCTTTCAGCTATCTTGACTCAGCTCGTTCCCTTATCATTTATTAAGCCTGCTTTGGAGATATAATATTAAACAAAAGGCCATGATATTTAGGACACGTGAATTGCCCTTTACGAAAGTACAGTAAATTCAGTGACAAATGTCTCCAACGATCTTTCTTTTTACCTTAAAAAAAAAATGTTCCATTATAATCCAGTTTCATTTGGGGCTGAAAATGGTCTGAACGTGAGTTAAGAAGTGCGCTTGATGCGATATTGATGGTGCAAAAACTTCGGGGTTACCAGTAGGCTCTTAACCGTTTCAGATGAGGTCTCGTTTCTGAATCCTCGTTTGAGTTTATTTCCAATCATTTTTCCAAGCTTTTAGTTTCGATATCATAGGAACGGAGGGTCGCGAGAGATTCTGGAATATGCTCGATAGAAAATAGTGTGTCACCGGAGGATGATGGATCTCCCGTTCTCAGTGTACCCGCATGAGCTTCGATTCGGAGGTTCGATGACCTCAAGCTCTTCCGGATGTTCTCGCATATCGCCATCTGCCGTCTCATCGATACACGTTACTTACCTGATAAGTGTATACACGCGCATTTGCGCGTTAATGGGCGAACGTTACACAGGTTCACGAAGGGTTGTCCGTGGTGGATAGAGAGAGGGAGAGAGACCGGCGGCGATATCACCGCTAGATCGTTATAGCAAATTCCAGTGGCTGTCGTGCCATGCCGCGCGATTCCACCAGCACCATCGCTGACGTGCTCCCTGTACGTGTGTTCCAGCAGGGCTATAGTTAGCCGGAGTATAAGGTCGTGTTCGCGGTGTATCGATCCCAGAAACTCTCGTGGTAAGAGAGTTGAGAGACAGGATTCGCTGGTCGGAAAGGGAGCACGGTGAGAATGGATGGATGAAGAAACGTCCGGATGTGGAGGCGAGGAGAAAGAGAGAGAGAGAGTGAGAGAAAAGGAGAGACTAAGACAAAGACAGAGACAGATACAGCGGTGAGGGTGCTAAGGCTTCGTTAAATTCAATCTTGATGTTATTTTTATTTGGGCTTAAGCAGCGAGCTTCAACTTTTCGCTTCATCAAACACTTTCGAATTGACACCGTTTTGAAATCTTTCATCGAAGAGTAAACGTACTCATAGATTTTCATCTCCTCGGCTGCCTTTCTCTCGCTGAATTTGAATCATTCTTTAATAGCCCAAAACGCTTCTGTATAGTCTGCTGTTGCTGCGGGAATTAGTTGCAGGGACGACCTCGCAGGGTAGTTGAGTCGAAATTCAATCTTCCAGCGAGATCAACAATTGGTCAGTCGACTCGTCGTGAAAAATAAAACGTTCGCTATCAACGGTGTTGTCGTTAATTCCATAGGAGAGAAAAAAACAAAAAACTGGTGACAAAAAGGTGTCTGCATCGAAACGATAGCCGAATATGTATCAGAGCTGGAATAGCGGGGGCGAATGTGTCGACACGGTGCTATTGGCGAGCGAAAATAAATTTCTGTAAAAACGAATTTGCCACGTTACGCTTGAATAATATCGCCTCAGCGAGATAACGGACGTGATCACCTAGGAAAGTTCGAACCGACGAGAAAGTCTGTACGACGCGTTGTCTCGTGCGCGACAAATAACCCGGAAAGTCGAAACGGATTGTGCGAGAGGCGAAACGATCGAATGAAAGCAGAACAAGAGAGAATATCTCGTTCGGAGAATCCTATCGTTGCTGCTGGGTTAAACTTATAAGATTGACTTTCTTGCTCGACTGGCTAGACTAGGAGAACGGGATTTCTTCGAAATTCAAATAACCATTAATTTTTTTTTTGAATTGAGATATTGGTACGAACTCCCAGCGGCATTTTATCATCAGATTTTAATGATTCTCTTACAGAAGTCCATCGAAAATTTGGTTCTTCAACAGAAAATTCAGTTCAACGAAGGCCCAGAAATCGTTTTGAATAATTTAATCGAATTTGACGATACAGAACCGTGTTATCGCGGTCTTTGGGCAAACAATTTTCAACGATTCAACAAAATATTTTGTTGGATCAACAGACCGTAGTGAAGAAGTGAGACAACAAAAATTTTTAGTCGAATCAACAAATTTTTTGCCTCAAGGTGTACGAAAGATGCTCGCCCAGATCGAGCGAGCGACGAATTAGTCATTAACGTCGTGATTGCACGTGGTCCGTGTCTGTATATATTAGCATCTGTAGGTTTCTGATGAAGAGCATCGAGGAAGGAAGCCGGCGGCGCGTATTCACCGTGGCGATAACGAGAACGACTGGTTTTCGTTGGCGTCGCTTATCGTGGCAGGCATGCACGATGCGGACATTCTCAGAGCCAGAGACCTGAGCGAAGGATGAAAGATAGTAAGAGAGAAGTCGAAAGAGGGAAAGAGTGAGAAGAATAAATTTTGCAGCGATATATACGCGCGGCGGTCACTGCGAGAAAAGATTAAACGAATTTAGAGCGAAGGCGAGCAGAGGAGAGATGTGTGTGCGTCCTTCTCTCCAATGGCGAGGCATTTCGGAAGAAGGAAATACTAAAAGAGGCGGTGAAAAAACGTGTATCACGGCTGAAAAAAGTGGGACGAGCAGGCGGGAGGTGGAAACGCTGGCCGATTCTACGTTTTAGAGACGGGGGGCGATGCTGCTGGTGAACGAGACTCTGGCGCGTGTCCAAGAATTACCGAGGCAGCGTAATACACTTTCGGATAAAGAATGTCTCGAATATATCATTGCTCGCGACCTATCTTACTATCGAAACAGCTTGGCATTCATAATAATAATGATAATAATAATAATAAAAAATACACTTTTCTTATTTGGCTCGATTTGAATGGAGCGTCTAAAATACCAGATATTTTTAAGTATCGAGTTAAGATGCCTTCGTCGTTGTCTGCTAGACATTGAAACATTTATATAAATATCTACGATAGTTCGTGGATGCAGCGCTTCATTCCTTCCGAGATTCGTCATTCAGTTATTTTTCGAACTTCAAAATATCAAACTCGATGAAGCCAAGGGCACGCTTAAAGTGGAAAAAAAAATTATTCCACATCATACGACTCTCTGAATTATTCAGGCTTCGGAAGAATGATCAACAACCTACACAAACATAATTCAGAAGAAGGATTTGATGACTTAGGCTGCCTGCTGTAACCTATACACGAAGAGAATATTGATCGGGGAATAACAAGTATATTCTGGAATTGAAATAACAAGAGAGATATTTTTTTTTTTTACGGTCTCTTTATATACGTCTGGCAAAAATTAGCACTCCTCTCCGAACGTCACAGTCTCGTTAGCCTCTTATCGTTTATTGACGGAGTAAATTGTCGGAAGGGTAAGAGGTAGCAGACGTAAGAGGGGCACAGTGGGCCACCCAGCGGTAAGGGTCGTAAGCCAACATCGTGAATGAGCTGCGGGTGTCGCGAGCGTTAACGCGCCGCGTCCCTATGGATAATGCAGACATTGGGGCGAGGGATATACGCCGGAAAAGCTGAAGGATTTGGATGCGATGGCGCAACGTTGGTATATGGGCTTTCGAGAACGGTCCATAATGACATGGACTTGGTAGAAATGCTGTTTTGGGTGGAATAGCGAGAAACCAGATGAGTTTGAGTATCTTTCTTACCGACCGTGGTCGGTCGAGACTGCGGAGCTTACTTTTGCTCATCGCATATGGCGGAAATGGGGAAGGGAAATCTCGGAGCAGCGATGGTAATTAGTCTCCTGAAAAAGAGCATTTATTAAAAAGCCGCGGAATTAACGGAGCGGTGAAAAAAAAAAAAAAAATGATCGAAATAGTGGCGCGAGCTCTCCGGATGAAATGTGATTGTAAATATCTTTATCGGATGACATATCGGAAGCGTATAATGGTCCTCGATATAATACTATCCGCATTAGATGTGGGGATAGAAAAAAAAAATTGTTATCAGCTTAATTCAGTCCTTTCATTGAACAGGCAACGATTGAAGTCTGTGCATCATAAAATTCATTTTTCCCTTATAAAAGGATTGAAAATCGATGATCGTTTATTCATTATGAACGAACTAAAATGATAAATAAATCAGTTAAATCTGGCTCTGCGTTCACGATATCGGAATTCGGGCTTAACGGTGGGATCCGAGTGCTTACGCCAGGAGGTAACACACGTCGTCAGTGCGTTGTATCGATTTACCGGTCACGTGTGTTACACGCCACATGTATAGGTGCGTGCATTAACACCAACGCTGATCTCTATGCCTACGTGTGCGGCTGCAACTGTTCGTTCGACGACTGCGAATCGTTGGCCGTGTGGATGAACGACGAATTATTTTCATTCGAAATGAAGAAAATTGGATAAAATTTTGGTATTTTAAGGATTCATCGAGCTCATTCGCATTGGTCGACACCCGATCACCGAGTTAACATTTTCTCGTTGAATCGTTCGAAATTTCTTTCTCTCTTGTATAGTAATATCAACGATCGTTCCTCTATTACGAGTCGGATAGAAACGGAGAGAGTACGAGAGAGGCTGAATATAAAAATTTAACGTCGGAGCACAGCAGGAACGTAAAAAATGAAAATATAAAAGCTCCTATAAATCGGGAGCTCGGAAAGAGCTTTGCTATCGGATTTTCTATATATACTTTTCAAATGACTTTGACCAGCGGATATTCTATATATACGATCTATAGCGATTACGTAGCGATATGTAATACTTGGTGCTAGTGCTGCGTACGCTCCCGAATAACGATATGATGAAGAAGAAAAGAGGAACAAAAATTTATATCTGCCCCGCGCCGCGTATAGCTAACGCGAGTGCAGATAATTAACGATGGTTTTAGTTCAGGCGGATTGAGCGAGCTGGATAACCTCCGAGCTTGTGGGAAACCATAAACGCACACTGATTGCTCCCTTAATATATATCCAGGCTTGCGTATACCAGGGGACGAGGTTTGCAGGTAAGGGAACCGAGAGAAATTGTAAAACCGCACAAGCGCCGGCGACGGCAACCAAATTGTAACGATGAATAGCCGACGGGAATCAAAGGCGTTGCTCCGCAGCACTGTTTTCAATTGTTTACGTAATAATCAACTAATGGATTGAATTATTTCGAGGAAAATGATTGAATCGACGTGTATATACTTATTTCGGAGGCGCATTAAATTTATTTTTCAAATTTACGTCACTCGCGCGAGGAAATCTCGTTGCTCGCGTAAGCATCGAGAATCAGGTCGTTCCGGTTATACGCACGAAATCGGTGCATCAAATTTACGATTTATTTCAGAAAAAGCCCGAATCCTGAGAGAAACGAGCCATTTGCCGTAAATGAAAACACTCGTGCAGTCATATTACGTGTTCGTGGAACAAAGCTTTTTCCCTTTCGTTTGGTAAAAGGGAAATCGTGGGCTGATTCAAGAACAAAGCTGCATCAACGGGACAAAGAAAGAAAAGACGAGAATGACGTTGAAGAAAGAAGCGGAACAGCTAAAGAAGAAAATGGATATAGAAACAGCGAATAAGAGGGAGGGCGCAACGTGGAAAATGGCGTCGTTCGTAATGTTCTTGCAACGCCGCTGCTCTTTTGGCAAATTCTAGAAAGTTAATTGTAGTGAGTTGGCTGTATCAGAGATATATAGTAACTCGTGCGAATACACTCGTGGGAGAAAACGCATATCCCTTGGACCCTTTTACTCTACCTGATACGGACGAAACAGGAGAAGAGAAGAGAAGATAATTCTGCGATTCTGTAGGATCGTCGGACTAAAACATACCATTTACGAGTCAAATTTGATGATAATCCAATGAAATTCAATCAGGATTTACTACAGGAGCGGACCAAACGGCCTAAATGTGTTTAGAAATGTCCAAATGTCCCGAGCTCGTCGCTCCAACTCTTATTTCTATTCTTCGCCGTCTTTTGCAGAAGCGACGACACGAGATACTTCAAGCCTACCCCTTGGAAGGACTTTAATCAAAACTGCGAGTGAGAGACCTACTTTTCTCCTTGTACTTCAGTCGTTATGTTTTCCTCACGTTTTCGTAGTGTTTCTCTTTCTCCCTCTTTCCTTCCCTGTCTGCTATGATGCCTGGGTCGTTTTGCCGCAATTGTGACTACGACTGTCTCCGCCTGCTGTACATGCGTCTTTTAATGCACCTCCAGCAGCAACAATACCAAAACTGTGCACCCTTTCTCGCTCTTCGCTCATTTTCTCTTTTCTACTCGCTGTATATATACGCGTGAGCATTGTTCGTGTCATTTTATTGTTCTTACAAGACTGAATACCGGAGTTGTACTACGATGAAGAAAATGGCCGTTCAGGAGGCGCAGCAACGAGAGTCCTGGACAACGGCCATTCCACGAGTTACACGAGTACGAGAAGAGACTCGAAACTCTTGGAAAATCTTTCCTCAGAATATTTGCTTCTTTTTTTTTGTACTCGTCACCGATCCTCTGTGAATATAGTTGAAAAAAAAAAAAAAAAAAAAAAAAAAAACTAAAAAGCTAAATAGTGAGCGAAGAACTTGGTGAGAAATGAGCACACTTTAGCAGCCCGTTTAAACAGCGACGCAATCCCGGTGGAATTAAACGCGGTAATGCCACAATGAAAATAATCGTAAACATGTTTTTTTTTTTTTTTTTTTTCTGGCCGGTGGAAGACAAGCGTTGAAAGAGAGTCATGAAACAATTTGCATTTTGTTTTACTCAACTCGGTTTTAAATGAGAAAAAAAAAAACTTTCCATTTTCCTCTTCTCGAGATAATACAAATCACTCTGACGTCATTTGTGCTACGGATGCCCTGAATTCAACACTTTCGTAGATTAACCTAAGTTCTGGCTTATAACTTATGATAACGTTCCTGAAATTGTTCGCATACAATTTTTTTAAATTTTTTAACAACGCAGACGAAGTATTTTATATCGACGAAATTATAGAGCTTATGAAAGGAAATTTTATTCATTCTAATGTGGAAGAAAAACAGTTTACTTTTACTCAGGAAATGGGTCCAAATTGTAGTACGATATTTGCGCAAAATACTGGTAGTTATAAAAGCGATAAAAGTGCATTTCAACTTGTCCTTTAAATTGAGTTTAATTATTTAGGTCCTTGAGTCGCCCCGATACCATTTTTATAAACAATATATTATTTATTTTACGCAATTATAAATTGAGCGATGTACGTTTGTAAAACAAAAAAAAAAAATCGACTGTCTTTCCTTCGTTGCAAACGTGCTGTTTTATTTTTCGTTCGGAGCTAAAATGTCAGAGTATAGGGCCAACGGGGGGGGACAGGAAAAGTAGCACTCCGGGTAATAAACATCGAAACCAGGATCGATCATACCGGGGACAATTGGAACACACGCTAAAGATTTGAGTATGAGACGAGCGATAATCTTGAGGAACTTACAGCTTTTTTCTCTCTACTTTGAATATGATTATAACGGTGGGAGAGGTCAACGATCTTTTTTCTTTGTATACGTGGAAAGAATTCTATTCTGAAAATCATTGTAACGAGGGAACAATGTGGAGAGATTATTGTTAAAAAAAAAAAAAAAAATGGATCTTCTCCAGTAAATATTGCCAGGAATTCCAATAAATTTTGATGTCGAGTGAAATTCTCCGGGAATTTCAATTGAAAAATTGCACGATAAAAATAATGTTATATCTTTCATTTTTGCTATTATGTTTGTCAAAAATGTTGAGCCAAAAAAGAAAATAAATAGTAGCAGAGAAAAGTTTCAATATCTCTCGGGGAATTTTGACGAAACGTTCCATAAATTTTATCGTTATGCACGGTAAACATTTTTCTGGACTCGGTTCGTGCACAACTTTTTGTGCAAATATGATTCCACCAAACGCTTTGTACATTTTTCACTGCAATCAAATTTACTATCACGCGTAATAATAAAGAATAATGTGTCCACGTGGTCCCGCGTACCAAGCCTGTCGAGGTAATTCCAATCTTGAATTTTCGAGTCAAATAATTCACTGCAAAATTCTTTCCTCGTATACCTTCTCAGCCGCGACAATGTAATTCTATGAAAATTTTTAGATTCAGCAAATCGAGAACAACTGAAAAAAGTACAGATATTTCTGAAACCTTATACCGAGAAAAGAAATTTTTTGATTCAACGAATTCTTGTTGGATCAACAAAAATCGTTGCGAACTAAATGAAATTCGTTGATTCGACGATGTCGCAATGAGCAATATAGAGCCATCAAGCTGAGTGATCGAATCAACCGAACGTTTTCATCAGATTGAGTTTTAACCAATTTGATTTTGTTCGCCACGTTTTGTTGATCAAACAAAAATGTTGTCGAATCACCAAATTACTTTTTTCAGTGTCCAAAATATTGATTTGTTTCGTATTCTTTTAACCTGCCCCGCGCCTGATCGACTGCTTCATGTTCGTTAAGGTCCATTTCAATGTCTGTGATTGATCGACTCAACTCGAATAAATCTTAATTTTGAAAATATTCGTGATTTTTTTCGGCCCTTTCGCGAACCGTTAATTGACCGAAAAATGCATAGGACCAGCGTCAAGGGTGGAACCAGGTGCCGTTAAGCCGTTGGACATGTCAAAGGTTCATACGTTTTTTCTTCATCTCAGCTTCTCAGTCCATCGCTAAATCCAGAAATTTCAGTTGAATCACATTTTTTGGCTCAAAGAGATGCGTCAACATCGTAATACAATGTGGCTTGTATCATCGGGAAATGAGGTAGCAACGCGGCGGGTTTTTCGATAAGGTATTCGGACCGTTAAATATTTTACTAATATATATCGGGGGAAATACGATACGGTAACGACGGGCTGTTAAAAAAAGGTCAAAAAAAAAAAGACAAGATTTTCGACGAGTTTATACGTACTATCGAAAAGATTCGATCCGATCGGAGGTCCGCCGATGCGACAATGGCGCAATAGCGGCCCGGAAGAACCCACAGTGTTTCAATTGTCCCCAGTCTCCCCTATGAAAAAAGTATAAAAACTCATTCGACGTGCTGGTCCGCCCTCTCTGTCGGCAACGTCATTTTGGTTTTTCGCCAATATCGTTATTTATTTTCTGGTCATTACGGATATAGTAATATATTTTTATGTTATACGACTACGTGTCAGAGTACATATACGCTCTTACCGAACAATCGTGTTTTAGTATATAAAACAAATAAGTAGTTATAAACGTGGATAAACTGCATAGTTAAAAAAAAAAAACAGAAGTGTTTTCTAGCGTTAAAAATTGGAGGGCGAGCATCACTCACCAGTTGTCTATGACGCCGACGTTGGAAAAGTTGGGTGGAAAGCTCGCGGCCGCCATTCGGGGCGGTGGTGGTCGCGGCGTAGTTATGTGTGTACCGTCGATTCCAATTTTCGCCAGGTTGGTGCGCGCTGGTGCCCTGCGATAAAAAAAAATAAATATTGTTGAAAATTTAATTATTCGCATCTCCCCTCAATACGTATTGATGCATTTTCATGCTCTCTTCGCGTTTTGTTTTTATTTTTTGAACAATATATGGGCACGCTACGTTCGTTCTCGTATTTATTTATTCCTTTTTGTTTGTTTGTTTGTTTTTTTTTTCTTTTTTTTTTTCGTATATTTCACGAGATAAACTATTTTCCCAGTAAATTCGTCCCTCATTTATTGTCAAACTATTGCCAGAGAGCGACGCGCTACTGTGTATACATCGCCCCGGGCGTAAAACTGACGAGAGACCTGCTAGCTCTCTTCTTCTATTTCTCTCGGTTCCAGTATCGGTAATGAACGCTCCATTGTGTCGCGGTTGCTCCTTTTGCGCAACTTGACTGAATTTTTTCGATGCGAACGTACGCGAGAGCTGAAGGAAAAGAGATACGGGAGAGAAAAGAACGAAAAGAGGAGAAAAAAAAGTAAGGAAACTGTAAAGAAAAAAAAAACGTGCGAGGAATACACTAAAAGGATGTAGCGAGAAGAAAAAAAAGTGGTATGAAAACGGTACTCGTTAATGAACTCCATCGCTCGATTCTGTGCTCCTTTTTCTCATTATTATACTGTCTTCTCCTCCTCAACGCGTATAATCCGCTCTCTTACTTTCTATATTTCTATTACATTATTACCAAACTCGCGGTACACGTCAGGTAAAATTGAAAACATCACATGTGATCGGGTACAGTTCTTGCTTGGCGCGAACCAGCAAGTTAGAACTTCTCCATAGCGAAAGAGTCAGGCCCACGATTGTTTATAAAAAAATCTCACGAATCCTTAAAGTTACAATCAAATGGAATGGACTCCACAGTTGATTTTATATCGCAGAATTCTACGTCTGGATTTCTTCTCGGAATATACTTCATCGGTCATGAATCGGATCAGATTCGAGAAGTCTTTTATACCACGTAGAAGAATTCCTCGATGAAATTATCGTTAAAACCTGAAATTATTTGAATAATAAGCTTACGAAAATTCCGCCTCCTCTGCTCCATTTTGATATACGATGCCGAACGTACTGAGAATATGCTCGAGTTGAACTATCAAGATCTACGATGAGCTACGAGTCTGCAACGTGTACCCACACGTGTCCGGGTTATGCCATTGTTGGGCGTTATCACGCACGCACACACACACACACCCACATGCGTTTGCCATTAAGGAGGGAGCAGGAGAGAGCGATGGAGCATTTAACAGCGGGATAATTTGCCAGCGGCGTTTTGGTCAGAATCGAGGAAACGTAATTCGTGTGCACGTGTACGCGTGTGTGTCAGAGAGAATATCAAATTGGAAGAGACTCGAAGAAGTGTTTATTTCGCCCGATTCGCAAATTAGAGCACATAAAATATATAAATTTTTGCACCGAACAACGAAGTCGTTTGTCGCGTCAAAAATGAATCCTCGTTACCGATCGCTCATCGCAACCGCTAATTGATCCAAGATTTCGCGCGTAACATATCTTTAAGATCAGAATGAAACGTAACCAAAATGAGGTTGGCTCTCTAATAAGACGACACCGAGGCTGGCTAATGAGAGGCTTAACGCGTTGGACCATTAGCTTTTACGGGAGTGTGAATCGTCGTCAGGCACACTCTGTATATTTCTCTGCGACGTTGGATAAGCTCCCGACGACTCTGTCTCTCGACGCTAATACCTGATACTATATATACATTTAACCTGTACATACATTTGCGCTCTCATGTGTAGATAGTCGGTACCGTGGTTTAGGGTAGACGGGTGGCGCATTTCATATCCGGCTTCACCGTGTATCCTATACACACTAACTCTCTACAGTCACAGAGACATCGCCGGCTCCCTCTTTTCGTCTCTAACCTGTCCATGTGGATCCGTTATATCTCTATAACGTAACATTGAGGTACTCTGTTGAATCCGGTTTACCCGCTTCGCGAGACTACTAAAATCTCCTGGCGAACGAGATAATGCGCAATTGCAACAACGAACGAACCTGTAATATCAGCACATACGACAAATACGCTAGAATGTTAAGAGAGAGAGAGAGAGAGTAAAAAATAGAATAACAGTCTGTCGTCGCGTCACGTTCCTTTACATCGTATCGTATCGAGCCGTACTCTTCGATAAGCATCGTTGTTACCTCGACAGTTTTGTTACTCGAAAGTAGCTCTTTCGTTTGCCTCATGCTCTCTTATCTTGTCTAGGATACGTTCCGCATTGTCCGTTCTAAGCAAATGTGACGCGCATACTTTCCTCTACTCTGATACACGCTAGTTGTATTTATGTAACATGGGAACATCAGTTTCCGTTTCTAAAATGTGATGTAGACGATAAATATCACGAGGATATTCTCCTCGCACTTCGAGAATGGTTGTGAAATCATTTTACTCGAGCCCCCCCCCCCCTCTCCCGAGCTGCCGGACGAACGAAACGAATCTTTTGATGCTGGGAATAAACTTTTTTTACGTACAGCCGGTTTGAAATAAAAAAAATAATAAAAACTTGAGTTTTCATATTCGAAACTGAAGAAACTTGACTAATTTCAGCAATTAATCATTTTGTCGAGGATTCACTCAATGGATAAAAGTACTATTGTCATTTTTCTGTGAGATTCATGATACTGGAGAATTCGCATTTGGAATAATCTTACGTAGGATAAAAGGTATGAAAGAAAAGTGGTGGAAAATTCGACAGATGAGAGAGACAAGTTTGAAAGATGGTGATCCGGCTGTGAGGAAAAAGAAATCGGGACAGAGTTTTTTTTTTTTTCCATCCCTCCGTTAGTGACGAAAAAACTATTGTTGCTTTCCCATTGTGTCAAGTTCTATAGAAATTGTTTTTTTTTTGTGCTCGATCCTTTTGTCACGCTGTGAGATAGATCCGATAAAACTATGCCTCGATAACTATCCGGATAATTTTAACGGCGCACCGATAATTCGGTTTGATCACGCTCTTCTCCTCTTTTCTCTTTCTTTCTTTCTTTCTTTTTTTCCGTCTCTTTGTCATCAGTTTTGTCTCGAGAGAATTCGTTATTTCGTATCACTAGTTTCACCATTTATCTCTTGTCTCCATATTCATTCCAGTTTTTTTTCTTCTGATTCTTGTTTTTCATGAAATATCCGAAAGAATCGGTGATGGAAAAGAGCGGCGCCAAGAGCAATAGGAATGATGTAGTAGAGAACCGGCGGAAATAGAGAGGGAAAAGAGGATCAGAGTTGCGCCGTCAGCGAGATTCATTGTTATCGACTCAATAATGGCATAAAGGGTTTGAGTATAGAAAAAAAAATTAAAAAAAAAAAAAAAAACGGAAGGTGAGGAGGGCCAGAGACCAGATTCCGGACACGATTCATTGGAATTTCGTTACGCAAGCGCGTGTGAATTATTATCTTTCCGGTACAGAAATTCTTCAGCGGTGCCCTTTTGTCTAGAAGTTTGTACAGTTTCATTTTTCACCCTTCGCAGAATAAAAGCTTCTTTCTGCGTGCCATAAGGCTATTCGTCGCGTTATTGATCGATGTTAATTCAACGTTAGATATGAAAGATCAATCGAAATAATTCTGAAAGTCTCAAGTCTGAATTATTTTTAGAGAACCTAATCGAATAGTCCGAATTCGATGAACTTCATCGTCACCTGATTACACTCGTTCAATGAATGATTTACGTTTATTATCGAATCGTGACATATCACTGACGTTATATCGACATTGCACATTCGAGTATTCATAATTTTATCATACTTGAATGCATTAAAAAACGATTCGATCAGAAAGCAACGTATTTCGCGGTAAAGTACACTAGTCGGAACGCTCCGTTTCGCGTCGAAGCATTTTGTATCGATTCGGCCGAAACACGCACAGCAACGGCCGCAATAGCAAGAAACTTTCCGAGATCGCGTTTCGGATCGTGTCCTTTGTACGCTAGGCGACCGCAATCCTCAACTCCTGCTATACTATTCCAATGCTCGTACGAAACAACTCGCTTCCTAAATTCGTGGTACTGTGAAACCGAGCTCTGTTTGGATAATCGATATTTCCAATTTGTGTGTCGAACAACAGACGGATCCAATGGCCATGATAAAATGTATCCGTGGGCGCATGTGTATCGATTATCTTATCAAACGTTATTTTATTATTAACCATGAAAGATATGCCGCATGTTCGAAATGACTGGAATAATATTTTCGGTTACCTATTTAAACTCATTATATCTCTATATATATAAATCTGTTCGCTAAAAAATGTTTGTCCGCTTTTCAATCGAAAACGGCTGAACCGATTACAATGAATCTTTCACGAGATTACAGATCACGATTCAAACTGAGTTTGTGGTTTTGTAAAATTTCGTTATCTCAATTTTTACAGAAATGCAAAAAAAAAGTTTAGTGATTTCGTTCATTCTCCAATTTTCAAAACTCGACGGTAGTTAAATACTAACGATAAATAAAAAAAAAAACAATTTACCAATTTGAAGGGAATTAGAAAACGAACAAAATGAGCGGTGGTTGAATGCTCAATTCGGTATAGAAAAAAAGTTACAGCATTTTTAATGAAATTATGAAAAATTAAAAATGCGAAAATCTTTCGTTTGATTATTTTATCCAGAAGAAAACTGAAGAATTATGTCTGCAATAGAAAAGAAAACGCAAAAAGATGGCCCAGGTAACATCAAAATACTTGAAAAAATTTTTTTTTTTAATGTAGATTATGTAATGTAGATAAAATAGGAAAAATTCACAGCTAGAATAGGCTAGATGCGCCTGCTCTATGCAGCGGGCAAAGCCCGCACGCACAGCTAGTATTATATAAAACTGATTCAAATCTGAACGAAATAATTCATGTATCTAAAAAATTAAATTAAAAAAATTAAAATAGGAAAAATTCACAGCTAGAATAGGCTAGATGCGCCTGCCCTATGCAGCGGGCGAAGCCCGCACGCACAGCTAGTTTATAAATATAATTATTCACGGCAGAGAAGCTCTGTGTGTTGGAACAAAAAACTGCAATTATTATAATCGACGAATTAATCATTATTTCAGTATATAATTATACAACAAAAACAGCTCATTGAGGTTTCAGTGAAAATGAGGTTCGTCTACGATACAAAAATGAGGCTCGAAATAAAGGTAATTTTATATGTATTAAGGATGATCGATCATCGGGTCAATTCCAAGATTCTGACCTGAAATTTTTATACGATGTGGATCAACATTTTTCGCGGCTATTGTTAAAATTTGGGCTAGATTTACCATCTTATTTTTACGCAATAAAATTGCAAAGTCAAGCATTTTGAGGCACCGAATACAAGTCGTCTATTGAAAAAAATCGACCAGAAGTGCAGTGAACATGGTTTTACTCTCCCAAAATCCAAGAATTAGTCGTTAAAAAACCTAAATTCTGATAAATTGGATAATAAGAATTTGGCAAAAAATAGAAAAATCATGCCTCATCAGGTTATCAACACAGTAATATTACAAAAAAGATTCAATTTCCGGTTCAAAATTGTGAGAACCGCGACGTCGACAAGTTCGGTTGCTTACAATTCTATTATGGAAAACACAACAGGATCATTGACGATCTAATTTTTTTTTAGTTTTCCCAAATTATTGTGCAATTGTGTTTATTAAAATCAACAATACGAATATTCAACATCAGTAAACGTAAATCAGAATAGCTGCGTGTAAAATGAATTCGGGCTCTTTTTTGACTCTGGAGTAATAGTCGATCATTCTTAACTCGAAGCCTGCTGAGGCTGAATCTGGCTGAATCGGCACCACTGTTCGTTTCGTGTAGTGAACCGAACATAGATTCTTTCTTCATGATTGACAAATATTTCTATAGAGGTGGAATGTGATTGGATAATGAACTCCTTGTCAGTGGAATTGTTTATCGACAATGAGGTTCGTGGTCCGTGATGCATTTGTTCGGGATGACTTTCATTTACCGAGCCAATTATTAGTCTTCGTTGAGTTCCAATTTTGGTGTTGACGAGTGATAATTATTTTTTCATTAGGAAGACACATGTGTATTTAAATATTCGAGAACCAATGAATATGTATCTCAATCTGTGGAACCCTAAATTGTGTCGTAATAACGATCCACTTTATTGTTTAGACTGGGCTCGATGCTTTTTTGAATCTCGTGTTAAATATTAAATACATGAGTGACGAGTGCTGTCTGGAGAGTTTGAGGGTCGGCAAACAGCTAGGAGTAACGGATCGGTCCTCGGGGAAACTAACGAGTATTCACCAAAATGATCGTTCCCTCGAGGCTTCAAAATTCTTTTTCGCTTGGCTGATGTACTACAGCTTAGCTCGGTGAAAAAATTTTATGCCTCACTTTGAAGACGAGTCGATATTTATGGTGGTAGCGCGATGTCGTTGGATTTGAGAGCAGACATTTTTGCTCGCATTTTTGTCTCTTTCTTCATTGTTAATTTGGCTGAACGAGAAAATTCTGATTGCTCTAAGAAGCAACGGTTCGTTGAAACTCGAAGCAGCTTTTCGGCTCATAATGACAAATTATTGATGTTGAAAAAAATGATTTTTTCGAAACATTTAAAATTGTGGAAATACGACGTTGGATCCTCCTTCGAGAAGTTTTGTGACATTTGTCACGTTTTCGTCGAAGAATAGATATGAACATCGAGTAAGAGCACTTGCGATGGAGCAAACAGAAAGGCTGGGAATGGAGAAAGATATGAGGAACGCAGGAAAAGAGCGAGAGGCAGTTGGGTTTCTGGTAAACGGACTTGCTAAACTTATTAGAACTTGAACGACTACAAAACTGAAAATCCACTTCAGGACTTGCATCCGATAGCCATCGATTCTCGACGTGAATCGGCGGCGGATCGTTGTATATGCCGAGTGTATATAATCTGAACAAAATAAATGACATTCGAAAGTGAATGCTTGCAGGGTATAAATATAATATCTTTTTACGGTATATCAGAATAAGTTGAATTGGAAAAAAATCTAAAACGTGAATTTCAAAATGTAAATAGGAAACAATTCTACGACGTGGATATTTTATCGATTTTCTTATCGCTTGTTGTTTCATGATTTTGAGCCATTTTCATATTCTTCCAAGGAATTCAGAATTGAACACTTTCTCCGTTTTGATTTGTCCGAAGATTGTCCGAATACGAATAGCAAGAATTTCGTTTCGATGCTATAGGTTTTATCGATCTTTTTTATCGAGCACGAATAAACATGTAAGTGCCAGCGCGAAGCGGCTGCACGAGCCCGAGGCCAAGTCCATCGGGTCGAGTCTTCGATTTCTGCTTTTAATTGAGCCAATTAATTCGAGTGTAATCCAATTAGGAAGCCATGAGAATTAATCAAGTTGCCTCTTTCGCCTGGATCTTTTCTCTCTGTTTATTTTTTTTCTTTCACATAATTTAATCAAGGAGATTTTTGGATCGCTATACCGTTGTTGTTATTTTTATTTTTATTTTTTTCTTTCTTTCAAATTCGTTTGTGACCATCCTTTACGCTACGAATATATATTTCCAGTATATCAACGATTCGGTTGAAAAGAGTTTTTTGTTAAAGAAAAAATGTTGGCTGCACCCCGCCCGTTTCTGTCTGACAGCTTTTTCCCGTTTTCGTTTTCTCGCTTTCTTCACTCAATTACCTACCGGCGGTGTTGGTCCGTTTAAATTGAATCGAAACTGGCTGCCCGAAGGCATTATAAACGTCAGCGCACAGTTGTATCCCAACGCTGCGGAGCGAGAGTCACGATTGGAGAGGGGCGTGGTCGTTCTCTTCAATAGAGAAACAAAAATGTTGATGCACAAAACGTGGCAGGCAGTAAGGGAACATTAATTATAGGAAAGTTTGTATGTTTGTATAAAGGCTGATCCAGGCTGAATCGTTAATAAGCTATAAAATTACGTTTCGTACTGAAGTTTTAATCGAAAAGCATTATTCAATCATTTTGATCGGAGCAACAGGCGCGACGCTTTATTATGAAATACTAATCATAATTAAATTCGCCAATTGAAAACAGAAAACAATAATGATACATTTTTCATCACGAATAAGATCCTGACAAGCGTTTAAGAGTCATCGAGCTCACGTGACCAACTCAAAATCGACGGTGGCGCCTCTCATAGTAAAGTATATCTATATATAGTATAAATATAGTCGCTGTGACACGTCAGACGCCTCGTGTGTATTTTACCGGATTTTTCCGTGAGTTTTTATTGAAATCGCGATAAATAAATTTCGTAATGTGCAAGGAAGTGGCGTGAATCCGGCTCTGGTCTCTTCAGTTGTGGCAAATGTGTGTACAATTTGTAATAAAACAATTATTGTGTCTGGCGAAAGAGCTGTCATGGCGCGAGCAAAGCGCCTTGTATTTTTGTTAATTTATTGTGTTGATAAGAGATATCTGATCTCCGAAAAGGGAGCACAGAGCCGGAACCGGGTAATTAAACCGGATTTTTTGATATTTTTTATATTCGCGTAATCATAAAATTCGCGACGAAATCCGGTAGAATAGAATTTTAGTTTGCTTTTTTGGCACCTGGCGCTGCGTATGCCATCGCTCGATGACTCTTAAGGACTAACAACGCATCCTACGTAGATCGAATGATTCCTCAAATAATCAAGGCAATCCAACACAAGCGAGGGTCTCGGTGGGTAAGATGAGACCCGAGAAATTAAATGTTGACAGAGTGAGGGGACAGAAGCCAGGCAAAAAATATAGGGATAAAGTGACACGAGTCGAGGCTGTGCGCGAGCTGTCACGTTTGGAGTTTCAGGGTAACTCGGTAAATGAGAAGCTCGGTGGATGCGAGGGCGTTGGAAAAATAAGAAAATCCTGTAAAGAAGAAAAAGGAAGGCGGTGCCTATGACGCTCTCGAGAATGAGAGAAATAAATTTAAAAAACATTCAGTGCAACGATATCGCAGCGAGTGGCACACTGGAGAGAATTTAGGCCCTCGGAGTTTGCGTCACGTAGCTCCTTACCGCTTTCAAGATCTCCTAGTAAATTCAGGCAAGCGAATTTTCCGTGTGCTCGACCCGCTTCGGGAATATACTGCCGTCTGTGTGTACCCCCTTTCGAATGTAGGTTATACTCACATTACACGCGTGCTCCTTAACGTGCTCCGTTTACTGTTGGTCACTCGAAGCGCACCTGATGGATTCACCCGATGCGAGTGAATCAATTTCGTTGATATGACTCATCAACATCAAATGCAATTTGAGATTTTCGGTGAATAACTTTCGTAAAAAAAATTCGGAAATCAACAGTTTATAAATGGAGAGTTTTGCATTGAGTTTTATTGAATCCGGGGTGAACAGAGAAAACGAAGCAGCTTATTGTCGTGAAATATATTCAGAAAATCGGTAACCGGGTTGAAACCAAGTTCATTGATTCGTTTCCGAATGAATAATTATTCACCGCGATCGGCGTCTTAGTTCCAAGTCCAAGGTAAGAGCGATTTCGATCAATTATTCCAGATATTCAAATTCATTTTCTCGGTATAGTTACCTCGATCGAGTGAAAGGGACTTGCAAAAGTTTTATAAATATGTTTTATGTTATAAATTAATCTGTAAAAGAGTGTTAGATCGATGAGCACGGGAAAGGTATTTGGACAGGTTATTGGAAGCTCATTTATACAGAAGGCCAAAAAAAAAACCTTTTAATAAATCCGACCGGTGAGATAAAATTTATACGACTCTTTTACACAGTCGTACGACTGCGTCTTACGTAAAGGGACTCGGTGTAAATCGAGATAGAGAAAGTAGACACGTCCATAATAGGTCAGCCGGGAGAGTCAGTAAGTATTAATGGTACGGAACGCGCGATAACGCTACGTTTTTTTTCTTTCTTTTCATGCACCAGAGTCAACTCACTCGCAGTTTAAAAGTGAGTAGCTGCGAACTGTCTCACTGCGAGCTTCGCAGCAAGGGAGTTTTTCATAAGATCAACATTTTAGCAGAGCGCTCTCGCACTGCAAATGCGATGACTGAGAATAGATGGGGTGACAGTTTTGATTGAAAAAGCATCTTGAATCGAGGATCACAGCCTTATTATAGTTTCTTAATAAATAGGAAGAATAAAATACGGTTTCATCATTATATTTTTTTTTTCTATGATAAAATACATAATAGAATAATAGCAAGGATCTAATGCATGTTTGTATGCAGCGAATGTAGGCTAAACACGATTGACGCCTCGGCCAACTCGAGCGGTGGGCGGACTGGATCGAGCTCTCGCGTTCGGTCACGGTTGCCTGCTCCGACCAACGGGTTAACCGTCCTCTCTCAGCTTTATCCGATAATACGGTATATAGGTAGACCATATATAAATATATATGCACGAAGGATGCTTGGACCAATAAGAGTTTTCATTCGCACGCGTGTGCGCTCTCGTTCGACCAAGAGCGATTAAGCCGGAAGGCTTAATGGATTTTTCTGTCAGGGAATCTTCTCTAATACGGAGCCCTTCGCTGGTCTCTATGCACTGTCTTTGTCTTTGACAAATTCTTTTTAACTTTAGCGGTACTTGACTTTTCACATTTTTTGTTATATGAATATAATTTATAGCCTAAATGAAGAACGACCATCCTTTTATCATAGTCGATCCTACCCTTTTTCCTATAAGTACAACGGAAAGCAGTCTCTCTCTCTCTCTCCATTCTTGGTCGTATGGCGATGAGTTGAATGAAAATTGAACGAGACAAGACTTTAAAAGTGAAGAAAAATGACGAAGATCTCTCGGAGTACACGAGGATGTCGAGAGAGTATCCGACTGCTGAGAACGAGAATACCGTTGATATAAACGAAATGGGATGAAAAAAAAAATTTACTCGTTCATGTTAAAACGTCCACTTTGGCCAGATAATCTTGGCAAATAAATGTCCTGTCCTGTCATCGAGATTCCCGAACATGATCGAGACCGAGTGCTGCTTTTTAAAGAGACCAATCGTGCTTGTCGTGGATTAGCGTGGAATATCGATTCTCTAGGAGGAAGAACGAAGGAGATGAGAATACGAGAAAAAACGTTCACAGTGATACACGACGGACTGGAAAACATTTATTTTGGATACTTGCTGATGAATCGGAGTAACTTTTTCCCTCGAGATTCATAATTCATTACTAAATTCAAATTGTAATTCACATTATAATTCAATTCACTCTAATTTTTAATGCATATTCAATTCAACTCTACTTTACATTTAAAGCTAATTGAAAATACGCTCCTCTCTCTCTTTCTCCCATGGGCAATGTTCGTGAAACGAAAACCACACTCTCCTCGTTTCGCCATCTCTCGTAGCACAAATCTCATCTTCCATTATAATGTCCGCTGTTTTTGGCATGGGATATAACTTCGATATTTCTTTAATCCACTTTTCTCCCTTATGTATCTGTAAGACGACGCAGAGGCGTTGAACTGAAATTCAGAATCCTTATTCCGTTGAACGATTGAAATTTTTCAGCTCGATTTTCTTAACGAGTTGAAAAGAAAAAAAAAAGAAGCGAGGGAAAACGAGGAACTAATAAATAATGTGAGAAATCGAATAAATAATATATAGCGTGGGAAAAGCATTCCTTTTGATTTTTCACTGTTTTAAGAGCGAAAGGCGAAAGGCAAATATGAACGAGCTCAATCCATTCACAACGCGGCCAGTTGCCCTGTATTTATATCGAGCCTTCGTAGCTACATTTCATCAGCTATTAATTCCCACATGTGAAATATACCGTGAGATACGCCTTACGGTTTGTAAACATTCGAGTTACATTGAGCTCACGGTTCAAATTTTTTCTCTCTCCACCGCACATCACGATATTCTACCAACAACAGAGCTCGCAAGCAATTCGATCGAAAGCCATTCCCTATGATTTTTCAACGGATCATACTCGTGAATTAATCGGTTTTACCATTCGGTGGGTCAGATCGTGTTACGATACACGTAAAGAATTATAACAGGTATATAAATTACACTAAAAATTTCACATTCGACTTAATTTGAATTTAAACAAAAATTATTTTTTCAAATTACCCTTAAAATTTTTCATTTAACTCAATTTGAATTTCAACAAAAATACTTTTTTCAAATTACACTAAAAATTCTGCATTCGATTAAATTTCAATTTCAATAATCATTTATTTTCCTGTTCACCATAAAAAAATTCTGGCGTTTCCTCGTTAACTCAGATATTTAGTAGAATTTTCCTGACAATAATTTGCAAAATTTCATTCTACAAGTGCAGCGCTCCATTTACAGCTTCGTAGTAAAAAAAAAAAATTGTTAAGAAAATTCATCGAATGACAGTTTCTGTGTGTTCAACGCAATGTTTACCGAAGATCATGATAATTATAAAAAGAATATGCGACAGTAACCATTTCCGCACGGCTATTTCACCTCGATCTGTATGAAGATTACGTTTTATACTTGACTCTTTACTCGTGTGAGTATTACTAAAACTGGATAATTAGTAAACGAACATAATTTTTGCTCTTGTTCCCACGTTCCAGTACACCATGATAGCGTTTGAACGGTAAATTTCCAGAAGAAATATTACATTTTCATTCTTTCCATCCAGCAATATAGAAACGAAAGGTAAAACATTGCCGTATGAGAGTGATATATAGAAGACTTTTAATAAAAGTATACGAGCTAAATAAATATTCTGCAGTCAGAAGACATTCGCGGGATGCACAAATGTTTTCTGAAATGCGTTGCCATAGGTCGAGCGTTGAATTAGATTCCCTCGAAGGACGGAAATGAGTGGTCGCGAGGCCAAGTGTCAATGTTTCTTGCCGCGCGTGTATGCAGAGTTTGGTTACGAATTCGCGGACTCTGGTGTGCAAAATGTGAACGTTGCGCGGGGTTAATGGATCGGTCTCAGAAATAGAAGTCCCCACGTACTTTCGCCGTTTTCTATCGTTGCTCGAACAAAGTCGAAGAGGCTTCGTACACATGGCAAGAACCCTGGAAAACGGCAAAAGCTCGAGTTTTAAGCCTTTTTCGAATGGCTCAAAGAAGAATGCTTTGTAGCTCCTCGATGCTGGTGAACGCGTTTAAGAGCATCGAAAGGAGGATTGCGGCAAGAAGCACGTGGGGTCTCATAAAACCTCGGGAGGTTATCAAGAGAGAGTGAGTGAGAGAGAGGGAGACTGAGTGAGGAAAATACGAGACAACGGGATGAATGTATACAGGCGAGAAGAGGCGGCGTAGTATATGGAAGAGACAAGAAAATAAAGAGCCACGAGGTAAATGCGGTAAACCGACTCCATTGTGTCGCGAAACGTTCTTAAGAACAAGAGCGAGGAAAGCTTACTCCCGCGTCTATGTGTGTATTCATACATTCTCGATCTTTCCATCTTCGGTCCTGCGAGAATTTAGGCTCCTTTTTCCTCTTCATTCTTCTCGTGTCTTCAATCCCTTCGGTGGTTTGCAGCTTCATTCGTTGTCTTCATTTTTCTCGCCCACGTCCCTCTTCCTCGTCTATTTTTGCAGGCTCAAAGCATTCGTTTCTTAGGCTGCTGGAAGAGCGGTGTTTTACACCTTAAATCGAAATTCCATTACCGCGGCCTAAAAAATGAATGAAGCGCGTAGAGGATTTGGAGGCTGATATGTTCGATGAAAAAACATCATCCGGATGATCCCGAATCCGAAGAGATTTTTGACTGATAGAAGAAACGACTATTGAGCTTTCTGTTAATTAAAAAACTAAAAATTCCGCTTATTTGTCTCTCTTGTTGCGATAAAAATATTTCCAATCGACGAAATGACAGTTGCGACGATGAATGGGCCTCAGCGATTGTCGGATTTGTTTGCTCAACGCAGATTTCACGATTTCTTTATGTATATATATACAGTTTATTCGTATGCAGCTTATATGCGCAAAAAGAGCCAGCAGGCAAGGGATTTAGAGAAAGGGCAGATTTGTAAAAAAGTTCGTTCGTACCGCGTGGAATTTCGATGGATATATATGTATTCACCGAATGGTACAGTTACGAGCGAACGAAAAGTGTGTCGCCCATTGTTGGTTACGGTGTATATATACGTCGCGAAACAATCCCGATAATGAGAAAGCTACGCAGTCGAAGAGAGTATAGGGACCGCCCACTTTTTTTCTTCTTCATTACAATCTTTTTTTTTTGTCTCTTTCTCTCTCGGTATCTCTTTGAATCTCAATTTTCTCTGCTTCTTGTTGTAATACTTTAAAAAACGGTTACTTGTAAACTCGTAGCAATCGAATGCAAAAAATTTCAAGACTTATTCGACGTACACAAGCTCTTGCGTACAGCTTATCAATCGAGGCAAACATCTGTAATTACCGAGTGATAAGCCTGATTGCCAAATCAAGAGACGCGGCAGCGAATCGACGTCGAGTATTCAAGAAAAATAAATTTTGAAGGAAATGCGCGGGACAAAATTTTCGTTGACCTTTTCCGCGTTGATTATACTTTATAAAACATAAGCTGAGAAGAGAAATTTGCAGATTTCACTTAATTTCTTGTCGAATTAATGAATCGTAGCGAACGTGTATAAAATTTTTTGATTCAATAAAACTTTCGTTGATCCTCCAACGATGTTTTTGTCGTAGCGAGCAATATTTACTTGAGCCAATAAATTAATCATTTGAATCAACCAAATTTTCGTTTGGTTTAACGAATTTCACTTTGTTCGCCACGATTTTTGTTGATTTTGTTGATGAATTCTGTTAAGGAGTTTCGGTACAGGCGATACAATGTTGCCATGCTAAACCATGTTAAAGACACAAAAAATTTCAAAAAGTTTGGAATTTTATAAAATTTGGTGAACATATTCGTTTAGTGCCAAATTTGACAATATAAATTTTTTCAGTTTTTTCTTCTACACAGTTTCATCGAGTAATTGAAGACTAAAGTTCACGTGTATAAGCATAGCGTTTCCATATATATAGGTATACACTTCGGGCATAAGAAATCTGCTTTAATGCATAATTACTCGATAACTAAGTAGAAGAAAATTTTGAAAAAATTTGTCTTTTCCTACTTGATGTTGAAGAAAATTATCACCAAATTTCATTAATTTCTTAACATTTTGCCTTTTGTACCGAAACTCCTTGAAAGCTTAAAAAACTTTTTCCTTCAAGATTATCATCAAAGTATCTATTGCTCGTCAGAATGAATCGTACTAGTTCAAAGTACCAGCAGTACAGATGAGTTGTACCGACCGAGTGCCTGTTATCAGCACTTTTGCGATTGCATTTCTTTTAATTATACATTCGCAAAATGAAGTAAAGCTATTCGATAATTTTTTGTTTTTCGAAACTTAATCATCACGATTCATCCCATTGATGCGAGCATGACTGAGAAAATAATCCATTTCTATTATACATGCGGTGAAATCAAAATAGCCAGTGTTACTACGCTCAGAGACAACATGGGCCGCGACCATTATTGCACACATCCATACGCCCATTTCCATGCTCGAATTAGTTGGTCGCGAGTTGTTTATTATAATTAACTGCGATATTATGAGTGTCAACTATCGTAACGATCTACACATACATATATACTCAGCAACGGTATTGCAGTTTGGGAAGGTTTATATTTACGAGCTAATTAACATGATTAAACATCGACAGTTGCATCAGACTGGAGTAAATATTAAATACTAAAGGTACAAATTATTCGGCTGTGTCAAAACATTCCGATTGAGGACTATTCTCGATTAATTATGCGTCCACCCTTAGACCGAAATGCCTAAGCACATATGGGAGTGAATATGATTTTTGGTGTCAAGGTAAATGGAAAATTATTCTATCTTTCGACGACTATATAGATCGACGCGATTCGCAAAACGCCTGAAAGAAAGTTTATTCGTTCGAACAGAGATGATTCAAGCATATATTTATTTATAAGAGTTTGAAAAGCTCGTTGGTTGGAGACCGATTTTTTTTTTCATCCTCGTTTCGAGTTTAATCGTTTTGCTGCTTGGATTCAACGGTACGAACTGTTTAAATTCTTCGACACGTTTGTGAAAAAAGTCTCGCTAGAACGCGGTTGATCCTAATAGGATCGACTAAATTGAGACGAGTGAGGGATAAAAGAGGAGAATGCGAAAGAAAGGCGCTGTGTGGTCTCTCTCTGTAAGAAGAAAACGAGGCGATGGGTCGAGCAGCGTGTACATACGTTCTTATGTATTGTCTGCGTGTAAAACTCTGTGAACCGAACGAAAAATAAGGGAAAAAGACGTGCTACACTTTGCAGTGGAACGTGTCAGGATTAAACGATTATACCTCAGTGTGTGTTGGAGGTTGAATTGAGATATCCAGCAGACACTTTTCTAGTGAATCCTGCGCGTTTTCTTCGACGAGGCTCGCAGTTAAAATTCTCGAACGAATTTGAATTCATATTATCGATAAAACTATTATGAGATGAACAAATTTAATGACATTTTTTTCTGAACAACGACTCGTGACGAACGAAATGAAATTTGTTGGTTCAGCAAAAGGTTTTTGTTGATTCCATGATGTTTTCAAAAATTTTGTTGACTCGAGGCTCATGGTAGTGAAAAAGGGTTGGCAGTGTTTAGGCTCGAACGAATAAGTGATAACGTTTTTGTTAGTTTCCTTTTTCTTTGGTACATGTAGAGATTCTACAAATAATTTTGTTCTTTGGTGAACTTATGAAGGTTCTATGGCCATCAATTTAGTTGGGCGTTTCGTTATATATTTTGACACAATTTGTCTAAGAATAGCGTTCGTCCCTGAGAAATTAGATGGAAAAATTGGTCAAGACGCTTGTGACCATTTCGGAGGAAAATTGTTGCAAAGAACCTTCCAACAGCTGATCGCAGTGAAACGCATAACTGCTTACTTTTTGTTCCATCGATGACAGTTGGAATTTAATAATATTGTATGAAAAAACGAAGCTTATCAGAGTACAACAATTCACAATTTTATTTTGAAGAAAATCATTTTCTATCGAGGCCACGCCGATTGTTGTTGTTGTTTTTTTTTTCTTTCGAATCCCTCGAGCCTTAGTCACACATCAGAAGTCTCGAATACATGTATTACACGAAGGCACCTATAATATGTGAGTATTGAAGGCGGGAGGGATTGTGGATTCGAGGTTTACGGTTTTCCACACTTTCATTTATATCGGGAAGGGGTCAGGGCTTCATAGACGAAGAAATGTCGTCGAGCGTGCGCATCCATAGTCTCCCCATTTTTCACGCTTTTTCAGAGAGGATCTGTGCAAGACATCGAATCTCATATATTGTCACACACACCCTCAATGCTCCCCCGAGAATAGAGCTGTCGCGTTTTTTCCTCTTTTCTTTCGGTTTTTTTTTTTTTTTTCACCGGAACCTAGTAATCTAGTCTACTGTTTTTTTCCATTTTACGTATATTCATATAAAAAAAAAAACTTCCCTCAAAACCGTGGATGAACCGATAGAAGAAAAATTATTTTTATTCAAAGTTCCAACAGCAATGTCAAGTTCTTTTTCATAGCAAGTTTATCGTTCTGGACTGAAGGGCGTGCTGAAAATCTCCAATAAAAGTGTAAATTTCAAAAAAATTAACGAAAGCTTTGAACTGGAAGCTTTCTCAATGATTTATGAAATAATTTACGTTTTCATTTTAAATTCTGCAATTATATTAACCGAACGCTGAAACTTGGTTTACAAAATTTATCTGTTTAATTAAGAGATTGCGGGCTCTTCAATTTATTTGTAAATGCACAACAATCTTTCCTTCTTTTTTTTATTTCAGTTTTGTTGAGGTGAAAAGAACTTTTTTACAAGTTATATAAGAGAAAATTAAATAGTTCCTCAAACTTTACAACTGTTTTGTACGTAGACAGTAGATGTTTACAGAGTGTTGGTGTGTGTGTGTATATGCGCGTGTGTAAGTCAATAGTACGTATATATATCCGAAGAACGTTGTTTTCTCAATTTGAGTGTGTACAAGACTACTATTGTTTATCAATTTAATTCATCAAACTGTAAACGCAAATTTTTATACCAGTATAACGAATACTGACAGGTATTTCTACAATAATAATAACAGCTTAGCTCGACAGGGCCCTCAGGCTGCTTTGAACTTGCAGTTTTCATCGAGTTTGTACAAATATTCGTATATTACGGAGATGAGAGGGATGAAAAAAAAAAAAAAAAAATGTTCGATAAAGTTTTCGACCCCTGGACGAGTGGTAACGTCGATGACTGCAGATTCGGGGCTGCATCAGGTGGCGCGGAACGATGTGAGCTTTTAGGGACATTGATTTTTTTATTTTCCGGACAAAAACCGGGGCTCGTTCGGTGAAAGAATTTAAATTAAAACCGTTGAAGTAAAATATTGACGCGGTTAACCGAATACCATAGAGTCAGGAGGATAAAAGCGTGTAGCCTCGTAGCAGGTCTCGTTCGTCAAGCAAGTCAAAAGTGCTGGTTTCAAACGTTTGCGAAACAGGTTGGAATAGAGCTGAGAGGGATGGACTCGACTATCACGAGTTAGGAGGTTCTGACAAAGTAATCGTTAACGAAAAAAGGCTTTTCGATTTGTGATCATTTTGAAACGATCAGGAATCTTGACCGCATCAGCCTCCTTCCATGTCATCATATTTTGCAGTGGCCAAAAATATTACAAAAAAAAATAAACAATTTTAAAAATATTCATTCCGAGCGTGACTCGTTCCAAAAGAAGCATAAAAAAAAATCGAATTCGGTATCCATTTCTATGCATTTAAAAAAAAAAAAAAAATTAGAAATATTTATCCCCCGCGAATCAGCATACGCTCTCTCAATAATGCCAGGACCTGCGGAGATGATTGCAAACCCAGAGACAAAGGCTTCAAAAGGTAATTCAAAAGGTAATAAACTTATGTAAAATGCCCACTGCTAATAATAATCACTCAACTCAGACGTATAGCATTTTCGAAAGTTTCTTTGATCAAACTGTTTTTTTTTTCTATCGATAGCTACCATTTCAACTTCAAAGATTTTTCTTCAAAGGAGACTCCGAGAAAAACAATCAGTCGAGTCAATCATAGTTTAGTGGGTTCAGTTATTGGAACGTTGCAACATGTCCAATGTGATATTTCGTTGATTCGAGACCATCAAATGTTTGCTGGAATCATCAATACTTACTCTGCCGTAAATTAGTTATGTAGCCTCATTATTTATTTTGCGTGTGTGTGTTTTTCCCTCGAATTTACGAAATAACTTTGAAAGAGCCATTCGCGATTTCAATGCAGCTTCGAGAAGCGTAATGCAGCTACCAGGAATGATTTGACGAGGCGAAACTTTGGGCATGTTCATTGGAAGCGAACAATGGATCAAAGAGCACAAATGAAAGCGGTGGAAACGATACTAAGCTGAAACGGTGAGACGTTTGAGCAAGATGAACGAAAAGACGACGAAAGTACATTTCGAATTCGCAAAGTCGAGTGTCCGATCGGTGGTGCATCGTTCGGTGGAACGAACTGGACCAGATGTCGTCTAAATCTGTCGTGAAGTTGGGAGGCTAGGGCCACGAGCAGTTCATATGGACATATACATATGCTCGATGTGTATACATAAACGAAAGCTGTCTCTGTGTACGGGGAAAGCGAATGCAAGCATAATTTTGGTTGGCCGCACGGTTGCGACTGTCAATGTCGTGTTTCTGTGTATAGCGTCGAGAGTAGAGATGCAACCGCGGGATACCGGATCTATAATAGCGTCGTTTCAATTTTCGTCTCGATGCTGAATCTTCTGGCATTGCCTCTCGTCTCTTTCGTCAATCCGTCGTCGTCGTCGTCGTCTCTTATCCGGCTTACAGAGAAACTCTTACGAAGTCGCGTCGTCGACTTTTGAGATTCCGAACCGATCGTTCTCTGTCCCTGTAACATCGACGAAGGGGTCCTCGTCGACGAGAGTCTTGGACTAGATGGATTCTCACGCTCTTAATTAATCCTCTCGTCGCACACTCCTCAGTAGCTACTTTCTCGTGTTGCGTTGCCAAATAGTAATGTACACGAACGAGGCAATTTACCCTCTCGACGAATAGGCGCCTCGCTCGTACTCGTCTCTCTTAGTTTTATCGGACTGGCCTCATCGTCCGAGGTGTATATGACTTCTCAAATTTTCTAATTGATTCGCGTCGAAAGACTGCGCGATTACTCGATAAAATTGAAAGTAAGTTTAATTCGTGGCTCGAACATTGAAGCTGAAAGCTTCTCGGGTACGAATGAGGATCGTTAAACTCGCGGCAAAAATATACAACGAGAGTACTTTGGTCCAAAAACTTGCCAAAGACGCGAGTACTCGTTCCTGAATTCGTCGCGCTTGCCTATTATTGCGTCGCGCGAGGTTTGCTGTCTGTTTGTTCGTTGGCTCGGTGGTAGTCTGTTCTTATACAGTGGTCCTGGCGTTCTCGTGCTCTCTTTGCCCTCTCTCTTTCGTCTCGTTTGTGGGAGACATGAATTCGTTCGACGCTCCTGGGAAATTACATGCCTCCGTGTTGTATTTTTTTTTTGTTTTTTGTTGTTGATGCGTTTCGTCGTCGCTGTACGCTACGTGTGTACACCTACTATGTACCACGTCCTCTTGGCATAACGTTCACCAACTTCCTTTCTCCTCTGATGTAGCCTCGCCTCGGTCTATACACATTCGCACATGTATCAAGCGACGCAGCTTCCACGGGTACAGTCTGTTCTCGCTCCTCGAGTTCATTGATCCGCGGCTCTCTTTAGCTTCGACTCACTTGGACTTAACTTTCTAATGCGTCTACTGTGTAACGAAAGAGTTACGTCACCATCTCATTGAATGTTCCCTCGTTATTACCACCTATCGATCGGTCACCGTGTATGACCCAAGCCTCTCAAGGTACTTATTCCGTTTGATGTATACTTTTCTTATAGAAACCGGATTAATAATTCTACACTCGACTCCGTATAGAACAATGACATCCGACCACTGACGAAAGCCTTGTCGAGTCTTGGAATACTTGGCATCAGAGTCAGAAATTTGCTGATACAAAAAGTTAATCGGTTCGATACGAAAATTGCTTAAGCGTGTCCATTCGATTATTTCGATCAACTGGAAACGATTCGGCGTTGATAAAAAATTATGCTGAATATGTACAATGAAAACAGAGGTCTTACGATTGTCTTGCAGAATTACTGATTTCTTATTGGAAAAGTATTTCTCAAAATGTAGATATATTTTTCTTTTGCTCTGTATCTTTACTATTTTCAATGATTTACTATAAATATTTTATCAGAGAGAGAGAGAGAGAGAGAGAAAGAGAGAGAGAAAGAGGTTATCAGTCAGTGAGTTAAGTCTTTGATGATTGGTTTCGTGAGTTCACCGCACTATCTGCTGCTGTGTTTCGAGCGACTCTTAACTAAAGCCACGTGACGTTTCACCTTGACATATTCACGATCGATCTTCCTTTTCGATGCTCTCTTCTCGTCGATTAATAGGATTGTTCAAATTTTATGAAATCGCAAAAATCGTTGACAAATACGAAGGGATTGGCAAATAGGAGAAAGGCTTGAATTCATTGGCAGAAAATCTAATTCGATTAAAATCACTCGAGTACTCGTACACGGCATCGAGATAAGCCACGCGATCAACGCCACGCGCGCGTCCTTCCCTCTATAAATCGTTGTCGTATTTCGCGATTCTTATCCATGGAAGTTCAGTATGTAATTATATTGCTTTGGAACGAACGAACAATCGCTGGTTCAATGCTTTATGCCGATTTCACCAATGCGAATGTTCGCTTTGCTTGCATAAATTTCATTATTATGTTCTTGGTTGATTTCATTCGAATAATTGTGAAAAAAAATTGATTAAACGTAGAGCTGCCTTCAATTAGTTTCTGATCAATATCAACATACCTTGATTATGATCCGAGGGGCCCTCGGAATTGTGTAGTTCCGCTAATCGATGCAACTTCGAATGATGCTTTTTTCCTGGCACTTTTCGCCGATAGAGCGATTCGTCTTCTCTGATAATTCCTTCACGTTAACTCACAGCACGAAGAAGATTGAGAGGGAAAAGGGAATGGAGGAAGAAAAATAAAGACGAGCTGACAGATAGAGAAGAAAAGCGCGCACACACGTTGCTATATTTATTGTTGACGCGTCGTTCTCACATTCGTCTTCTCACGTTACATCCTCGTATTACCACTTTAGTACCACAGAGTTCAGGTGAGACAGACCGAAAGAAATATTGCTGACAAAGTTCAAAAGTTGACGAAACGATGACGCTTCTTTTTTTATTCCGCCGAGAATCGAATAGTTACGATCATGTGACGACTCAAAAAACAAAAAAAAAAACGATCGATAAAACGATTAAATAAAAAGACTCTTCACCTCTGACAATTCGTTTTCGCGAATGAACGCTTTTGACAATTGAATAAAATACACTTATTGTTTCCTGTTTTCTCTAAACGTTGAAAATATAAATTCAACGATTGAGATTTACCGCTAATATTATCACGACAGATAAACCACAAAATTTTTATTATTGACAATAGCCCGCATAGAAGAAGAAAAATTAACGAAACCACAATCCGTCTCGAAGTGTTTCAAACCGAAGAATCCGACAAAAGAGATTCGGCGTCTGAGAAAAACCGCAACGATATTCCTTACGTATTTTTCTTCAATATATAAATATATATATATATATATATTGCCCCTTGCGTCGTAAATGTTTATAGAAAAGCACCGAATAAACGTGCAATTCCAATGGTAAGAAGAGAAAAAGCTGTTTTTCTCGCTTCTTCGCCTGGCATGATGAAATTTTTTCAATAAATTTCCAACACAAAGCTCACTTCCGCATAAATATACGTATCGATTAATGCTCTTATTATTTTTACAATTATACTACTGTTGCTTCATTCGTAACAATATTACGATATTTTTTTTTGTTTTTAGTTTAACAGCACAATCACAGATTTCTTAATATTCCAGAGCATAACGGATGCGCACGTTTAGAACAACACCGTTGCTTTTCGTACTCGAGTCAGACCATCAAAATTCACCCTCGAGAATGTTACGAATTCTAGTAACGAGATTACCGAGTCGATATATGTATACATACATATATTAACAATACCGATTCACCGATCGAACATTATCGAATCGATATATGAATCGATTTATATATATATATACACAAGCCCGATTTAGCTGGCCACCGAGTAATACGATAGTGAACCAATCGAATCGTATTGCACACGCGTTCTCTCGTAGCTTATCCGTTATAGGTACACACGTATTATATGTCGTACCTGTACTCAATACATATGCGAACAGGTGTCGGTATGTATATTTGTGAATATGTATAGGGAGCCGCTCGCTGTCGCGGCTCTCGATGTATACGTACGCGGTGAGGTACGCGAATTTCTCAGTATCGCTCGGCGATCGGAGTCAAAAGTCCCGCTTTTCTTCTCACGCGTTATCGAATGGTGTGAAAGCGAGAGGGTATTTGAGGATATACGATATATACCGAGTGCAAGAGCAAAAAACGAGGGTCGGGCGGGGGTGGGCTGATTCGGCCGTGTCGTGCGGCGTTCGGTCCGTAACTGAGCGAGAGGCGCGCTGCTTTCTCGCGGGGAACCTCGCTCGCCGGTTAGTGTGCTTCTCGCTCTTCGTATTTTCTCCACCCCCGCCCTCTCTCTCTCTCTCTCTCTCTCTCCCACAGCCACCCGCTTTTGCGATCCAACGCACCCGCGCCCCTCTCGCATCACTATCCGAGAAACGCGAACGTTCTGGTATTTATCATATTCGCAATGTCGCGATGCTTTTCTCCATTGAAAAAGATCCGCCGAGATAACATCACTCGTATTCTCAGATAATGTATCCAAATTTCAAACTTTCATCCACGCATTTTCCGATTCTACAAATTCCTTCTCAATTTACGCTTTTTATTTTTTTTTCTAATTACTTCTGCAGGCGCGGAATTGTTATATCGAGACCGTAGGCGGATACGTGGGAGTCGAGTTATTAAAATTTTTGTTATAAATTTTTCGCTCACCCCATCGCCACCCTCGAGGCACTTCAATTAAGCGTATCTGCTCCGCGGCTTCCGGTTTCGCGAATTTCGCTATGGAACACCATTTTTTCGAATAAACGAGAAGGTGTATGGATAAATGATTCAAGTGCGTGAATGTGAGCTAAGAATCAGCCGTGCGAGCAGGCTGCTCCTAGAATTATAATAGTTCGACAAGAGATCCGTGCAGGCGAGTTTGAAAGTGAATCGTATGCGTAGATAAAAAACTAATTTCTCACGCAGCAGAATACAAAACAATTGTGCCATTGTTTTTTTTTGGGTGTATCTTTTTTGATGCCGGAAAAATACAATTTTTTCGAACTCGAGAGACTTCTACTGGAACCTCGAGAAGACTGGGAATGATTGCAGTTCTTTTATGTCTATATTGTTGCACAAATTCTGGATTGTCTTCTTCTTTTTCTTCGTTTCTTTTCGGTGATGGAGGGGGGGATCTTCGTCGCCTGGCCTCATGTGATCCACAGATTCAGCCAATGGGAGCGTTTAATTCTGGATTGAATCGTATCTTGGAACAATGATTTCTTGGGAGGAAAAAGACTGTGCAGTTTGTAGATTTTGTGAGAGCCTGTACAAGATATACTTATCCATGTTGATATATTTATCCGAGTAGGGAAGAAAGAGTGAAAGAGAGAAGAGGAGATATGAGGGATAGGAACAAAGAGAAATATAGAGAAAAATGCGGAGTGAACGGTAGAAGAATTTGTAGTAACCGAGCACACAGCGAAGTTATGTGTGATATACTATGAGGGTAGAGTAAAAGCGAAGAGCTATGGAAAATATGAAGAGCCACAGGGGGCGAAGGCGGGCTGGGGATAGAAAAAAAAAGAAAAGAAAAACGAATGAAAGGGAATGGAAAAAAGGATGTACAAAAAGGTATGAAAAATGAGAGAAAAGAGCGTATGTATGTATAAGGAAAAGCGGATCTTATTCCGGGGGAGGAGGAGCAGGAAAATCCCCGATCGAGTATGCTAGTACGCGTGGTAATGCGCGACTCGCGCATGTCCGCCGCGCGCCTCGAGTATTATGTCGGTATGGTGCTGGCGCAACGCGGCGCCTTTTGCGAGCATCGTCACGACGATCCCGACGGCGGCAACCGGTGGCACCAAGGGTATTTATACTGAGACGCACAGGCCGACTTATTAATCGCAAGTGCGGCGAATCTACCCTCTTGTCGCCGCACGTATACACTGTGCGAGTGCGCGCGGCGCAAACCGCCACCGCGTTTTGTCTACCGCACCGCATTTCTACCTTCACCACCCTCCTGATTTTACCCGCGTGCATTCTTTCTCGAGCTTCGTCTCGATACTGCCAACTCTGATTTTGTTGCGGATTTTTTCATGCTGATTATCAGCTACTTTTTCCTTTTCTTCAGTTTTCTACAGGAATGGAATAATCAAAATCTTTGACATTTAAATAGAAGTTATTGGAACGTTTCTCCAATGTCCTACACGTGAAGATTTCTTGAAATATGTTTCGAGTCGAATTATCGTTCGGCTTAATGCGACTCCCTTACTTTTCAGATACTCATGCGGATACGTCATCGGAAACGATCGTGAAACCCGAATTAATTGAGGGGCAATGCCAGTGTGACACTTTCAAAAAATCGATTTTTTTTTCGCCTTTTTCGATGGTTTATACTTTTAAGAACGTATATTGAAAGTATAAACTTGAAATATCTTGAAAGTATAAATAATTGAAAGAAGAATAGCGTTTTTCTCGAAATGAAATTTTTCAAATTTACTGACATTGTGACTCGAAGAGCAATTATCCGATTTACTTGAAATTTTTATTGGTTACTCGTGAATATATTTAGTCTACAATGAACTAGGATATTTTTGATTGGATAAAAATTGACGATTTGGCATTGACATGACGACTACTTTTTAGAGGCAAGAAAACAGACTTTTTTTTCATAACTACGCCATTTTAATGGATTTTGATATTTTTCGAAAATCCTACGTCATTGTACAGGAAATACCTCACAGTTTAACGACATTTTTTCGATTTCAGCCACTCAATCGGCCGGAATCATGGCAGTAGCGGAGGAACTTTTTTTTTTGGCGCCTCCGAAGACAGCAGCGCACCAGTCGCTTGGATCTCGATATTTTTCTATGAAAAAATTATGTAATATAGGTCAAATATAACCAAATATATTCTCAATTTTCCGAAACATTTAATTGAGTATTTTTCTTCAAAAAAATTCTCGAAAATCACCAAAATTTTCAGCGTTTACACTGGTTTAGCCCCTTAATTCGGTGTAATTTTTATTATTATTTCTTACGTTACTGGGCATCTTCTTTGGATCGAAAAGATCAACAAAAAAGGATTATCGACAGTTTTGATATAAATAATGCCGAGAGACTTCTGACGGAAGTCCAGGGACCGTACCGTTTTCACGGCAGCTTTTGAGATACCATTATCGTATGTATCGGTACGGTAATCGTTTTGCTTTTCATTCTTTCTCCTTTTCATACCAGTTTCTATTTATTTTATTTTATTTTTTCATTTTTTTGCTTCTCTCTTCGTCAAAATACTTGTGTTTGCTTTTTCATTGGTGTACCGTAAACTCGTATTGAGCCGTACGAGGGAAGAAAAGTGGAAAAAAAAAGTTAGGCGCTTTCGCGATCGAGGCTGGAAGAATCCGTAATGATACGAGGAGGAAGGAGCGATTCGCGGCGCGGCTATTGTAGCAAGTTGCGTGCCAGTTTCTCGGGAAATTGAGGGCGGATAGCCAGTAGGTATGCCCGCTAATGGCCAGACAATGATCTCTCTTCTCTCTCATTTCTCTTTCTCGCTAAACTTTGCCGTAGAGAGCTTTTTCCTCACGATCAACGTTTGCCGGCGCAAACGTTAACGATCCGCTTTCGCCCATCTTCGTGTTTCTCTCTTTATACCTTTTCTAGTTCCTTACTATCTTAACTTCGATGCATATATTGAGATCGTTCTCGGCAAGGCTATACATACGTACGTGCAACTTTGTCAATTAGCTCTTTATCCTCTTTCTTCCGCGTCCATAACGCCTCAGACAAGCCATTGTATTTTATTTTTATTTCGGCCGAGATTTTATTGCTGTAGAAACAAAGTACAACGATTTCCTTGAACCGGTAAATATTGTTGAAAACAGTTTGCATTGACCTTTGATGAATAATATCAATTCATATTGAAGTTATTTTTTTTCAGATTACTACCGAAATGTCTCGCGATTGGTAAATCGGATGCTTCGTTCAATTTATTGCCCTCTTAAATTTGATGAGGCAGAAGTATACATGAAATCCATTTCATGAATACATACTCCGTGCATTCGCATCATCTTTCTTCTGCGAATCTCTTATATTACTTGCTCGAAGATCGATTTTTCTTGCTTATCCATCAAAGCCGCAATACCGAAATCATTTCCAGTTCTATATTTTTATACGCTTCTCGTTCACGTACGATAGTGTGTCCGTAGTACTAAATGTACGCTAGCATTGAGCTTGGTATATTGACCCCCGATTAACGCTCTACTCGTTCAACCGCGAATCGATGCGCACGTTTTGCGCTTTTCATCGTTCCGCGAGAATCGTATAGACAGAAGTAAACGTTATCGAGCTTCCGCGCAATAACGCTGGCATTGTCGGACTGCTGGGGGAGTCGGAGAGAAATTCACTCTGGCGCGTATCATCATCCAGGGACAAGGGAGGATGAAGCGAGGGGGGGGGGGGGGGGGGGGGTTGAACGGGAAAGCCAGAATCTCTCTCTCTTTTTTTCTCTATAACTATCTTGCTTTCTCTGGTCGTTCGGCGATGTGCGTTCAACGGCAACGGCTTATCTCTGCGTTGATGATGACTCTGCTCGCGGGCGTGCATTAACCAACGTGTCACGCAAAAGCTTTCTCGCTTGCACATACAAGTGCGTACACTATACATATATGTTTATGATAAACGCCGATCTTTTTTCTTGCATCGTTCATTTTACTGCCTCCGATTGCAACAATGCCATCGAGCTATCCGAGTTTTCCACCGTTTCGCAGACACAATAGCGCTTCTCCCTCTCAATTCATCCGAATTTCGGTTGCATTTCTTCTTGTTTTGACTCGATCAATTTATTCTGAAACGTTTCTAAAGTACGCGCCTCAGAACGCGCATCGCGCAACGAGTTTCGCGTTTTTCGTGTCGTTCGAATTCATTAAACGTTTAGTCTGAGGATGATCGATTATTACTTCGGAGTCAAAAAAGAGCCCCAATTCATTTTACACACAGCTATTCTGATTTACGTTTACTGATGTTAAATATTCGTATTGATGAATGGACTGTAAAATTTATTTTTTTTTTGTATTTTCCACGTGTATTTGACAGTGCCAGAACAATTAGATTGTCGTTTGGATAAATTTTATCTCGATTTTTAATGAGTCGATCGGATTGAGCTTAACGAAGCTTGAAGAGATTGAGCTTAAACATTATTTTTCATGAAATTAAAAAAAGAAAAAAATAACTGATTGCAGAACAAGTGAAAATTTCACAATTCTATCTTGAGATGTCTCTCGGGATCGATTACCCTTGAATAGTGACGTCGGTTAAAGAACTGACGTAATTATGGTACTTTCGGTAGCGTAAGAATATTTGGGAAAAAAGAAAATGCGGAAGGTATGCATGTGGGAAGCGCGAGGGAGTCTGAGGCAAGTAAGACGCTTCAGAGAGATTCCAACAATACAAGAATTTAGGAAGAGGTAGGAGAAGAATGAGGATGACGGTGCCGATTCTGCGGCTGGTAGTTTCAGTCTCGAGTGCACGACTGGTATAAGCATCTTGCGGCGATTATACGACAAAATTCTGGAGAACGTCGCGTCGGTACTGTTGTTATCTCTTTTTCTCTCAGGCGTAAGAGGGAGGAAGAAAAAAAAGCGAGGAGGGATGGAAGATTAAGTCGAAGAAAGAGAAATCTATCCAGGCGTTCTTCGGTTATGAGAGAGTGGAGTGCGGCAAGGAGATGAGATATGAAACGCCGAGCCGGCGAGATGCCGACAAGAATATTTTCCCTCGAAATGTTATTCTCCGCTGTTTTTTCTTTCGTTTCTTTCATAGACACCCTGCTTGTGCCCGAGAGAGGAAAGAGAAGCTCTCTTTCTCTCTCTCTCTCGGGTTATATGCGCCGACAGACAAAAAGCGCCCTCTCGTTGTGGCATCCTAGTATCTCGCGGCCGTTCGATACCATGCACTTGATTTTTCTTTTCTTTTTTGCTTCTCACTCGTTCAGAACACGAATCGCCTCGAGTTACGTGAGGAGGATTTTTGTTACGTGCTTTTCCACCAAGCTTGCATCACGGACTATCTTAAGAAATATAAAAGCTTCGACGTACCCCACAAAACGTGAAAAACAAAATATCCGTCAGCCGGTTTTGTTCCGAGTGTGTTAAATATGGAAAAAACAAATATAAAGGATCAAACCGATGGCGAATCGTCAAGTTCTGGAAGGGATTCGATCTCTCTTGACAAAATCTCAATTATCTCATGTTCTTAAAAAAATGTCAATACCCTTTACTGAAGAATCTTATGTAGAAGCAAGTACTTCACGATTATGTTTCACCGTTGTTTGGTACTCAAGTAAAAGTATGTTTATACAGTATATATACGTATATCTTTGGCATTTTTACGTATCGGTATGTGGATGATTGGTACTCGAATGTGAAGAACTCATTGCTGGCTAGAGCTCTCCAAATATCGAAGCACCTTCGACGAACGTGTCAACGAACGTCGTTTCTCCCCGGAGTAGCTATACGTATACGTGAATTCCTTGGCGACGAAACGCGCGGTGTCGCAACAGGTGTATACCGTTGATGCTCATCCGTGTTATTACTATTCGTCACGTCGAGGTGATCCACCGAAAGGTGAAGCCACCAAGAGTTAGATTATAGATAGCCACAGATCAAAGTTTGCCCACGTCGAAAACAAAGTTTCCACAAATTGGAGAGGCACTCGAACCGTGAACACTTCATTTGATAATTAATTCCACGAGTTATTACGAGACCGAAAGGAAATTGGAGCTGTTCTGTTAATTGATGAGCTGTTGGTTGCCCCGCAAGCTGATCCAAAAGATTTAGTTATAAGAACTTGGGATAACTCGTTATGTATGAAATGCAATTAATTATTTTCTTTCATCTCTTTGATCAGCACCCTCAACGTAGACTCATCGGTAGTTATCCTGTTTCTAACACGATCGAAAAATTCCCAATTATACTGACAAAGGATTAGAGCACAGGGAGACAGTATTTCGTATGATCATGGCGCTATTCCAGGCGGGTTAGGAGGAGACATCATGAGTGGTGTGAACAGAGGGGAGTTTGTGAATATACCTGTACTCAAAGGAACTTTCACCCCGCGATATAGATAGAGATATGAAAGAGCTGGCTTCTCTGGTGGCTTTCGATTCCACATGCGAACAGTACCTCTCGTTATCAGTGATGTTAGTGTTAGTCTTTCGAAGCCGTTTGGAATATGTCTAATACCGCGAGCGGCGAGTAAAGCATCAGCGGTAATACCAACACCGAGGTGACAGTAACGAGAGCGAGAGATCCAAAACTAATACGTGTGTGCAGAGAGCGGCACGTCGACGCAGCGGGGGATGAATTATTCGGTGTCTCGTGCACTCTGCGTCCTGGAACACTGACGCGAACACCGACACCAACGTGACCGCGCGTCCCTCTCTCGTGTTGTCTGCCGTACCACGTCGCAGTTTCGCCTTCATCTCGCTTGACTCTATCTCGTTATTTATCCAACTCGCTCTCTCTCTCTCTTTGCTTCTCTCTTTACCCTCTGCCGTTGACAATGTCATCCATAATGTTAGCCTGGCTCGAGCTCACAGCCGCGGCCCGTCACACGGAATTTCAGGGTGGACGATGTTACGTACCATACGTACCAGACCTGCTGTAGCTTTGTACCTCCCGCCGTAGAGCTATGGCGTAGGACGCATTTTGTATTTATACTTGCTACGTGAAAACACATGTTTTTCACATTAAAAAATAATATCCTTCAAAACCACTCTGGTAAATGATATTATATACCACTCTGACATTTATGCGTTATACTTTCTAAATATTCTGAGTTCATTCAATGCAATTGAGATAGAAAAGAACGATCGAGTTGATTACTCACGACTCATTGTGGAATCTTGTTGATGCTTAATTATAAATGAGGAAGTGGTCGTTGAATTGGACACAGATATCCACGGATTTCATAAGAGCAACCCTGGCTTGTGATGGTATTTAGGAAATAATTATGAATCGGATGATTCGAATTGCGTGCGAATAAAACGGAGCCGCACGAGAGTCGACAGCCGTTTCTTCAGCCAAGAGTCTGCAAACGTTTGATAGCGCTTCTCGTCTTTCTGCAGGACAGTCGTTCCTTAAATTAAACTGTTTAACTTTCATGGCCTGTCGCCCTGCCAATCTCGAGACGACCCCTTGAACTGCCATTATTGACACTTTGAGTGAATCCTATACCGAGGCGATTGGATCTATACCAATGAAGCGGTAGATTTTTCTTGGAGAATCTTTGCTGCTATTGCACGCATGGTGAATGCATTCGAATGCAGTGCAAGTGAGAAGCCTGAAATCGTGCATTTCTGCTGTGATGGGACAATTTTTTTAAGACAAACTTTTACACTTTTTGCTATCTCTTTTGCGGCTAGACAGCGGTAACGTTGGCGGGACATGTAATTTCTATGTACATTAACGACTGGATCGGCCTTCGGCCGAACGGTTCCGATGAGTCTGGAACGCTAGTCGGGACTCGCGGACGCAATTAATTGGCTCGTAAATTAGCCAACACGGGGATCGACCACAATGGGGTCTGGAGGCTCTCTCGCGGCGTTAGCAACGGCGTACGGTAGGATCGCGCGCGCAACCCTTGTATACCAGGACAATGTTGGATACCCATGGGCACCCCGGTAGCGCGACCCAAGCTTTTCTGAACGTAAGAATAAGCGCGTTTGATCTATGCGGTATTTGGGATTCTCTCATTTGTGCTCAGTTTGCTGAACTCGCGAGTTATGTACCGCGCGGCCGCCTCTCGATCGACCATAACTGCCACGAACGAGAATCACCCCTAATGGTAAAACGACGGCCTGGCGAAAATTACCATCTTCCCACCGTTCATAAGGTCTGGCACAAAAATATGGATTTTTAGCTCCAAAAAGCACGGCTTTGTAGCGATGTCGAATGTAAACTTTTTCTTGAATTTTTCTGAAGTACTGCATTCTCAAATACATTCAAGCTCCACATTTGTGGATGGAAACAAAAATGTGGTACATGATGTGACTCGACTTTGAATCGTTGACAATTAATCAGCTGAACAGATGAATAACCAGAGAGTTAGCGTGTTCCAATAAAAATGCCTGCAAAGAAGCTAAAACATTGAATATTTGTGGATTTGTTGGTGAGGTTCATGCACACGAGAGAGAGAAAGATGCATGCAGTTATCGGAGCGCGTGTAAAAAGGACGGGGCCAAGAGATTACGGACATCCTGATAGCGACCGGAACCGGAAGATGCACCGGTCGAGTATCGATACCGGGTTGGGATTTGGAAGCGAACGGTGGGGATGGTCAGTCCAGCCAAACGAGAGGTAGCTTCAAAACCGGACGTTGATAACTGTAGGCTGTAAGCCGATGGAGTGGAAGGGGAGGGTAGGTGGCGGTGAGATTTTGCTATACGACGATGATTATTAATCACGGGCAGGTCGCGCGTGCGACTGTCAGCACGATGGCGAGCCCAGAGCTTCAGAGTAGGAGGAGGAGGAGGAGGAGGAGCAGGCCAACCCTGACTAATCGTTCTGCCATTACGGATTAATATACCCGGTGTCTCGTGACGCCGTCACGGTGGTCCCAGACACCCATGGTCCAGCTAGTACACGCACGAGGGAATGACGCCTACGCGAGACCACACGGTTCAATTAAAGGGTTGAGGGAAAAAAATGAATGCGGCATAAATTTTGACGATGCGCTTCTGTCACAGGTGCAATGTCCGCCGTCCAGCATACCTCGTAGCTGCATCATCGTGGCGCCTAAACTGAAGATTCCATTGAAAAATTATTCCTAAGCTGATGAAGAGTCTGATACCAAGGCTCGATGTACTTCTGTATTGATATCTGACTCGTAGTCAAACTTTAGGAAAAGTTTGGCGGATTCGATTCAATGGAATCCCTCCATACCAGGAAGCCTGATGGAGCAAACTCATGATATTTAAACCATGTTCAATGCATAAAGACGAGCAATTGTTTAAGTTGTTGATAAAGCTTCAAAATTCGAGAAAAAAAATTAGATCTCAACTGGTACTCCAAGAAAGCTTTTCGCATGAAAAATTGCTAGAGCTATAGAACCCGAATGAAATGCCTGAGTCTGATGACGAAAATCACAAAATGGAAATGTATGTATGCGGCTCGTCACAAAATGCTAACGTTTACAGTGAACAAGAAATCAGGGAGCGGGTAAAAGAGAGAGAAGAGTTAATATCATGATGGAGTTTCTACAGCGTAGCACACTTTCTGTAACGAGAATCTCGAGGGACGACAGCACGGAGAAGAAGACCGAGGTAGTTTCTAACGATGGAGCACGAGTGCCGAACGTCCATATAGCAACGGAATAGCATAGTACCAGGAACGGGATATTTCACCGGGTGGTCTGGAATCCTCCTGTAAACCAGGAAAATCCTGTCGTATGGCTTATCCCGGTCGTTCCCCCTCGCACTCTCTTCCCCTTTCTATCTCTTTCTATCTTTCTCCCTCTCTTTTTCTGTCTCGTCTCGCTCCACTAATGCAGCAATAAACATGCATCTACGTGAAAGATAGGATGCTGCATCCCGGTGGTATAAACCGACTGAGCTCGCTCGCCCCAGTTGCTTTTACAGATCCTTTCGAATCGTAGCAGACCTATGTGTAAAAATGCATGCAAAAATAGAGACACGAACAACGTGAAATAAAAAGTCTCTGCCATCGGTGTATGATCCCAACGTTGCCCAAAGGATTTGCATCCGTCACTATCAAGCCCCTTAACGGGCTTAATAGAGTGCAGAATATTTCGAGGTGTCCTTCAAAAGAATCAACAATTCGACAAAATGTTGTTTATTCAATGAATCATGATTTTTCTGAATCATTGCATGATTTCTCCCAAATCCATTTGAGTTTAGAAATAATAGACCTGACAAAAAACACATCAATTGAACTCCGCTACCGTAATAATCCAACCGAATTGAAGCGAACGAGTCAACTATAAAAAGATTACCGAAGATTTTAATAGAACTCTGTCATCGATGATAAGAATAATTCATGAATGATCATTGAATGCTTATGCAAATTGCTAATAAAATGGCGTCGTCGACAAGCGCGTAGATAAACATTTGATCATTGATTCGACGCAGACGAGGATCAGGACTCGTTCGTTTATTCAATCCTCACTGAAAATCTTTATCGTGATGTTTGCAACGACTCGACGTAGAAACACACGTCGCTCGGTGCTTTTTTTTTTCTTCTCATCCCCCGTCGAGTTTCGTAACTGATGCATCGTCGAGTACGAAGCGGCTTTCGCTGCATCCGACAAGCGTGTAATTCGTGTTCCACGAGCGCACACCGTCCGACGCGATGGAAACCTCCTTCGTTCTCTTTATTATCGCGTTACCGCCATTTTCAACCTCTTTCCAAAGTATCTCACTACGAATTTTTAAACTTGTTTAATTTTACATTCCTTTCTGCAACCGACCGTAACCGGATCGTGACAGAAAATCTTTCTTTCTTTTAACATTACGTATAACAAGTGGATGACCTCATAAAATTTTTCCACCGATATAAGTCATCTTCGTTTTCTATCTCAATGAATTTCATCACTCGCCTTTTTCGCAAAAAAATTCAATTTATTTCGCGCACTGATGTTCAACGCATCGGTGATTTTGTTCTCCGCCGCTCTTCCGGTAAGTCGTAAAGTGATAAAGTTACGAGAGCTAGTTTTTAGTACTTCAGTTATTTTGAAAAAAAAAAAAAAAAAAAAAAACAAAACGTTCGAATGATATAAAAAATTGATGTTTTTCATCGCATGTATTTAATGATACGAGTAATCTGACGATAATCGAAATATCGTTCGCGAAAAGGTAAATCGAAAAGTGAAACAAATATCAAGATCATTTAGCCATCAAATTCAGCGTACCTGTTTGCGACAAAGTGGCAATTCGATTGGGAAAAGTTTGTGTCGGTTGACCAGAGTCCCAGACGATTATCGTTGGCGGACCACTCGTATTTGCTCTTTTCTACGGTTAACAAAATGCGGAAGTAGACTCGTGGATGTGGAGAAAAGGGAAGCATGAGCAGGTAGTCGAGGGAGTCTGGTAACGAAATACGAGGCAGTAAAATTAATCTAGCGAAAAGCTAAGCCGCCTACCCCGAGTGCGATCGCAGCGAAATGCTATGTGTATAATAATAGATTCGCTGCTATGCTTTCTCTCTTCTTCCTTCACCCTACACTGGGAAGTACACGAAGGGGTGAGTTTTTGCACGTTTCTCTCCGTGTTCTTGGACTTCTCGTCCGGGCAAAAGGTTACTTTGGTCGGAAACACCGGGCACCTGCTACCGCACAATTTTACGTTGCATTCAATTTCATTTTGGCTGCTTCTTAATGCTCTCTCCATGGTGCAGCAAAGTGTCGTCGGTTCAACGAGGAATATTACACAGCTTTTTAGTCTCATTGAACCATTATTACGATTTTATCGTTCAGTATTCTCTTTATAGGTGTATCTTTGAGGATTTATATGTATCCGTGTTACTTCCATTGGAGGCTGACGACATCCAGCGAATTTTCGTTAACATAAAATGCAACAGAACTTATTCAATATTTTGTAATTTCATTTCTTTGAAGAGCGATCACATTTCTACTGAAATAAACTTTTGAACTATTTTTTAGGTTGCACAGGTCGTTTGCCATGGATTTTATAAGCTCCCCAAAGTCCTTCTTCCTCCCGGTATGTTCTCAATCATTGGAGCTACAAATCTTCAGACATTTTACCGAAACGTTGCAGATTATTCACTTTTACCTACAACTAAAATGATTACGATTGGCAAATAGTTATTGCTTTGAAGTGACACAACAGAATTAGTGCTTGGATGAAAATAAACTTTGTATTTTATATATAATCGAGCCCGGTATAGAAGGAACTTGGGTATTCTACTTTAGTGAAGTCCGCGTAACATTTTACTGCGCCGTTTAGAAATGATACGAAAATACGTTGATACGAGAGTTCTCGGTTAACTCCAGAGGTGTGATATTCAAACAGATTTATGCAGCAAGGAATATAAATCGATGGACGGTTGGGGCATCAATTTGAAGTTTCGGGACGTGTCGCGTAGTACGCGTAATTAAGAACTCGAACGTGTAGCAAAAAGGAGATTCTCAGATAATCCAGCGTGTGGCAACACCCACGGCGAAGAGAAAACGTAATCTCTCTCGCACCTGCCGTCTCATTTACACCGAATATTTCGAGTTTTCTCGCGCCTGCTGCTCTCGTATGTACGGAGCTCGCGATGAGCAAGACTCGAGAATCGTACACTCGTCTTCCGTATTTATAAGTGATGGAGGTTTTTGAGAAGCAGAATAAGGCGGAGGAGGAGAAGGAGGCGGAGGTTACCGCAACATTTTGCAAGTTGCACGCTGCCCAGTTTTTGATACATCCGGTGTTGGAACGAAACGACGAAAGCACGCGCGTACACGCTAGCTCTCGCGAGGACAAGACTGTTCCTGAGCATATAACTCGAGTGTGTATATGCGTACATTGCGTTGGCATTGAAACGCTTCCAGTTATTCGAGGAACCGAGAACATCCAGAAATCGCCCTCTCTCTTATTTAATCGTGCACATAGAGACGCCGGAATCACTACTGACGGTGATTCATTACTCGTTGCGAATCTCTCACTATTTATAGATCATCAAATTTTTGTATCAGCGCGCGCAAACAACGAGCGGTGATCTAGAAAGTTTGAGATTTCTTTGCATCGATGAATCGTAGGCTTCTTAGTATATATATATTTTATTTATTTTTATCCTGGCATCGAGATGGCCTCAGCTCGATTCGGAGTTCTCAAAATGTTAGTCGAGATAATTCGTTTTATCAGTTCAGAATCAAATGATGCAAACGGAGGGAGACAATTTTTTTTCATATCATCATTTGATCTGGTTCCGAAAACAAAATTAAGGATTTCGTGTCGTCGTTCCATTCGTTTTTTAACTCCCGACTGCCCGTAGGGCAAAAAGACGGGAGTTATGCGTTTCACTGCGATCAGTGGGTGGGGGATATTACAAATTTTTTACATCACTTTCTATATGTGCCGGACAGTGTTCTTATTTGTAGTATGTCAAGATTCATCACGAACTGTTTTGTTTATTTAACTTTAACGTTATACATCGTTTGAATATATCGAAATATGGCAGTCTTCGATCATCGACAACTTCATACCATTGTGCGCTGCTAATTTCAGTCCGAACTGGCGCGCGTCTTTCTACACAGTTCGTAGTTCGTATTTTCGTATACATATTTTTTTTGGGTTATCATTTTCATCTAATGTGACAAAAAATATGTACTGTTGTGTGTTTATACCATGTACTACTAGCAGCACTGGCAGTGAATATCGGAGAACTGGAAGTGAATATAAAAAAAAATAATGCAAACATTTTGCAATAAAAAATAATAGCCATAAACTTTGAAAAGTGTGAAATAAAAAAATGTTTTAAAAAACATAAAATAACTCCCGACTGATAAAATCGTATAGCTTGATGAAAATTGTTTTAAAAAAAACGAAAAATCACCTCACTTTGAAATGTCACATTAAAAAAAAAACTTGGAAAACAAAAAACAAGAAAATAATCATAGAAAAATAACTCCCTCAGGATTTCGTTTTTCTGATCTGAAAATATTTTTCTATATATATTTTCCACGGTAATTTAAAAATATTATTCTCTCGGTGTATACAGTTATCTACACAATCACGCGAGCACGAGTGAAGCACTCTGTATTTTTTATTCTTGGTACGCATCGAATCTGAGAATAGGGGTTCGGTGCTGGGAGTTGGGTAACAAGGGCTCGTAGCACGTTGGTCTGGTGCGTACACATTGAACCGCGTAGAAACTCGTCTCGTTACTTCTTATTCCATTCTGGTAACAAACGGCACGTTTTTCTTCCCTCGATTTTGCTCTCGCTTGTATGCTTCCTCTCAAGATTGTGTCGTTTATATACATAGATACGTATACATACGACTGGCGAGTGAACCATACATCTGTTACGTATATATATAAGCTTCTATTTTATCCACCTTCTCCCGCGCAATTTTACCAATTGACAAAAAAAGACCGACCCAAAGTTCACGTCGGTGGCACTCCTTTTCTGCTCTTGACGTCTCGTGTATATGCCCGATTAATTCGATATAGTCGTCCGAGAAGCCGTAATCGGTCTTAACAAAAAAAAAAAAATAAAACGAAAGAAAAAAAAGTCAAGAACAATGAGTCCGAGTGAGGAGAAATCGAGGGAGCGAGAGAGGTAGAAAAACTAATGCTTGAGGGAAAAAAGTAAGGGAGAGGGAGAGAGAAGTGGGTGTATGAAAAAAAAACTGCTGAAGTATACGACCCACGAGAATTTAATGTTTGCGATGCAACAACCGTGCTTTCCTCTCCTATACAGAAGCGTCGGTTTATGCGTTTTTCTCTGTCTCTACCGACCAATATTTTCGAAGGAACACACGATGGCTGATCGCTAAGTAAATAAGTTTAATTTCGTGTGATTGACGAAACATCGATCGATGTTGGCTCGTCAGTATCAAATCGACTGACGACAGGAGCTCGAAAAACTAGTCAAGTACTAAATTTCCGTTGGCTCTGGCAAAAGTTGCTTCGATTATGCACTCGGAACCGCAAACCCTGGTGTACGAAACGTATAGACTCCGCACAGCCCTTGCTTCGCGTATCGCTTCTCTCCCGTCGCTTTATTAAATTATTCAACGGCTCGAAATACTCTCGACACACAGCTCGTTAACGTTCACAGGCAAAGTTATTGAATTAGAATTAATAGAAGCAATTATTTTCTCGTTTGATGGGTGGGTTTAACCAGCAAAAAATGTGGTTCATTAAAAAACAATATAATAATAAAGAAAAGCTTGGTAGTTTGCAGAGGAGAGTAAGTAACGCGGTGAGTTGAAAACACGGTCTCGTATGGGTCGATTATTTAAACTCCATCATTCTGAATCGTGTGTACCGTAGATCGGGAAAATACAAATTTGTGTAATAACAATCTCGTTTACCGCCGGTACCCCCGTATACAACGAGTTTAAATATTTGCGGATAAAATAAAAGCTCCGCGTCGGGAATATTATCGGAAAATGTTAGCAGCGAGTAGAATAGTTGGATCAATGAAGAAGGAAGATAGTAAACTGCGTTCAATGCTTTGGTGAGTAAGTTTATATAATAGTCACATACAATACATAATTAAATCGTATCAGTGAATAAGACACGGGCAATCGATTGATGATACCAGTGATACACTGAAGTGCGGCAACACTTCGATAACCAGAAGTTCCACACTCTTTTGTATACTTGAATTTATGCAACTACACTGAGAAAAGAGAATTGTTGAATCAACCAAATGGCTTCGTGAAATACGTCCAATGTAATATTCTGTTACCATCAGTTTCATTAAATGAAAAATATCTTACGTTGATCCAAAAAAATCCACGACAACAAATCTCATTTGGTTGATTCAATTGGTATCTTTGTTTAGCGAAATAAAATTAATAATTCGTGCAATTGAAAGATTTTTTGAATGAACGAAATATTTCTTTCGACGTATTCTACGAGGCCTTGGTTAATTCACCTAAATTATTTTCTCAGTGTACGACTACGTTGATAACGATTAAGTGTAAATGCTATTGGAAGCCGTGACGCTTGTACACATTTACGACGTTAAAATGCCGTTGAGCGATAATGATTCCAGCAGTAATAGTTCTACCGCGTAGCATCAAGGTAGTAGGTCGAATATTCCCCGAGAATCCAGAAATCAGTATCAGCGAGCATGTTGATAGGCATTAACGGTTTTCGGCTCGGGTCACATTACGTCGATTAGCTTTCGAATCGTTTTTGCTCCAAGGTTGAAGCAATTTTAAGCTTTTTATCCGTGTATGCAGGTGTAGAATTTTAATCGCGACAGATATGAATTCGCACCGATTGGCTATGGTTAAAACTCGTGACCGTTTAGCTATAACAAATTTCATATGAAACAAGCTTGCAAATGGAGTGCCTGTATTCTCTTCCATCATCACGATCAAACACCGTGTGTTGAACGCGCACGCGCCTTCATACACCGACGTACATCGGAGATGTACCGTAGGACCGAGAGTTATCTCTGCCGCTATACTGCCACCATCGCCGCACTGCCCCGCGTTTCCTACCTAACTAATCCATAATCACCAGGCCGTATATATCGGACCACTCGGGAGGAAAAGGGAACGCTCGAGAGATCGCGCGGGGGCTGTATTATGTCCAGCGCGAAATTGATATCCCTTGGATTGGCCTACAACGGTATGCGTTCGTTGGTATAGACGACCAAGCGTCACCAAACTGATTCAACCGCGCTTCGAATACCTCTGGACCAATTTAACATGACAGATATTAATATCGTCTCATCTCCTTGTATCGAAATAGTGGAATTTCTATGAAACAATGAAACATCGCTCAGCCAGGGCCATCCAATGCCAAAGCCTTAGAACGAAGCGTTTATCTGATTATTTTTAGATTTTATTCGCTTTATTTTGAGTTACAGGCACAGAGATATCTCGGTGTCAAAATAGTAAATCGTTTGCAATATCATTGCGCACTCAAGGTCGTCCTCAAGGCCTTCAAATGGGCCATATTTTTACTTTTTTTTTTTTATTACTTGTGCTGATGTCCTGGCTTAATCACAGAAACATTTTATTTTTTGGCTGTAAAACAGAGTGCATATTGAACTGTTCGGAAATGCTGTTTTTTTTTTTTTTTTTTTTTTTTTCTTCAAGGAACATATTATATAGAAAACGGTTTTTTTGGATGTGTCTTTTACGGACGAATGCGACTGTGTACAGTTGATCCTCTCGTTACTCACACGGTTTGTATCACAGTTTTGACAGATCTGCGTTCTCTCGGTTGTGTCTCCGAGCGAAGATATTTTTGCTCAAGCAATTAAGAACGCAATTAATCAGTGAGGAACGATTAGTTGGTTAACCGGAGACGGAATAGAGAGTAGAGGATATCTGAGGCGACGAACAGGCGAGAAGGAAGAAGGAGATAAATAGAGAGAAAGCGAGAGGAGAGATGAGGACCGGGAAGAAGCTCTCTCGGTTTCCTCGATCGCTGCTGTGCGGCGATGTATCGCGTACGGAGGAGTGGGCGTCAGGATGAGTAGCGAGTATGTGCGCCAGTGCGTGCATCAGGTCAAGATGAGAGCTCTTCGAGTTTTAGGCCACAGTAGTAGGCTCAGCGGAAGCGACTCGGAATAGCTGCTTCGCGCGGTTTCGATGGTAGTGCTGAGCATAGATTACAGGCAACTATATACTGAGTCACGAAACTCGTGCGATTCACGAGAGAAGATTGATCGAATGAATAAATTTACAATGTTCATTTAAATTCCACATTCGCTCGAAGAGTTTGCTCATTTTTTCTATATTTAACGTTATGAAACCGTGCGAATTATGACGAAATAAAATCAGTTTATTTAATTCATAAATTTGACCCATTTGATTCAGAACTGACTGTTCCACTCGTCAAATTCGTTGGAACCAATCAATTCGTTACAATAGAAACTTTTCAAAATAATCTACGAGTTTTCATGTTGTCCCGAAGTTCATTTTTTTGTCTTTCGCGAATCCGGCAGCCAGAAATGGAGGAACATCAAAAATTGGCACGTAAGAACGAAAAAAAAAAAAAAAACATTTGAAAAAGATTGAGATGCGAAAGTACAAATGTATGAGGGCTCGTTGCTGGGAAGCTGGGAAGAAAAACGAAGACGCGGCGGGGGGTCCGTGGACAGGATGAGAGTGGTGAGCGTGTACGAGCGGAAGAACCTCCTTGTACTCCGGGGAAGGATGTATCGAGATACGAGCCAGAGAAACGAGACGAAATACGGGAGGGTGATAAAAAAAAAAGAGAGGAGGAAGTACTGCTGGGAACTTTGCCAGTGAGAAAAATAGGAGAGCCTCTGCAGTTGCACTAAGAAGCAAAAGGTATCGTATATACACGGGGGCTTTGTAATACGAGTCCAACATGAGATTACAGGTATATATATGGGTACGTGCGAATTATCTTGTTGTTCGATTTACCACCTTACTACGTTGCTCAAGTGGATTATGGAGTTGGTTTATTAACGACATATGATCGAGAATTTCATCTGCAACCAAATTTTCTATTGGATCAAAAATTCTGTGATTTATTATCTATTTTTATAAATTACCATTTAGAATCATTACAATTTTACCAGCACTATAGCTGACTGAGAAGAAGTATCGAAAGCAGCATCAGCATCGGGAAGCACAAAAAAAAAATAGTTAAGGAGTTTCGGTACAAAAGGCAAAATGTTAAGAAATTAATGAAATTTGGTGATAATGTTCTTCAACATCGAGTACGAAAAGACAAATTTTTTCAAAGTTTTCTTCTACTTAGTTATCGAGTATTAAAGCAAATTTCTCATGCCCGAAGTGTATATACCTATATATATATGGAAACGCTATGCTTATACACGTGAACTTTAGTCTTCAATTACTCGATAACTGTGTGGAAGAAAAATCTGAAAAAATTTTTATTTTCAAATTTGACACTAAAGAATATGTTCACCAAATTTTATAAAATTCTTAACTTTTTGAAATTGTTTGTGTTTTTTAACATGGTTTAGCATGGCAACATTGTATCGCCTGTACCGAAACTCCTTAAAAAACATTTATTTTTCATTATTATACAATTTCAATTGACTAAAATGTAGCGACATTACTGTATTTAAAGATTTATTTTTGTTATCGCATTTAATGATTCGTTGATAAAACCAGTGGCCAAATAATGATCGTAATTATTTTTCCTGGTTCTATCTCGAGCGTTATCGTGCTGGAAGGTGATGATTATTGAAACGCTTTGAACTGATTTACTATCGCCCGAGGTTGATCATTCAATGTCCACGGGATGTCTAACTAGAGGGTTGACTGTGTGGTTATCGTAACCACATCGAGACCTTCGTGGTAACTTGGGGCACATCAATGTCATTATTATCGATCTTTGAGGGATGGCGAGCAAGCGAGAGAGCGAAGTTGAAATTTTGAAATTCCGTTCCAGTGACACTCGACACTCACTCAACGAGTGGCGGTAGAGACAGTTTCAAGGGTGCAGGTAGACATCGGTTGGCACAAAAAGCACCACGAAGTGGTGGGCGCGACAAACTTTGGCACATCCGGGACTTATCGATGAGAGGAAGCCTCGAGTTCGAAACTATGCTAAGACGATGTTCTCCGTCACGTCTCCCCATCAGTTTCTCTCGCTCTCTCCTTCTTCCTCTCTTTCTATCTCTCTCTTTCTCGTATCTGAACCCTCTCTCTCTCTCTCTCTCTTTCATTATTTTACATAGTATATCTACAGTGACGAGGCTCCAGAGCTACGAGGAGAACCCACAACCAACACCTTCCGTCGTTTTACCTTGAAACCCCGTCTGACGTACTCCTCTTTTTCATGCCTCTTTTTCATATCTTTCTGCATACGTAAGAAAGACTCAATAAAAACTTATACTCAACTGCGTTCGTCGAATGGTTATAGGATCTTAAATGAAATTGGAAAAACATGAAAAATTTTGTATCGCGTATATATCATAATGAAATAACGAAAGAATTTTGCATTTCACACGTTTGATTTTACACGTTTGTCAATAAACATGAAAACTGCAGTTAAAACCTGTATAATACGATTATAAAAAGTCTTATCCGCCATTTTGCGTGCCTAATCGGAGTGTCTGGAGTGCAGGATTCGCAAACAACGTACAAAATTAAATATCTTTCTCGTACCATCTTTACGATGAGCTCCTCCGTGCTTTCTATAGGCTGAAAAAATTTCACCAGCCGAATAGATACGAAAAGAAGAAAAGTAATAGATAAAAATACAGACACACGCCTACCGTTCGGTATCGAAGGAACTACGAGGCTTTGAAATCAAAATTGGATAGTTGATAGACGAAGGATGAAAAGATAACACGTATACGAGGTGGTAAAAAGTTGTGCGTATCGCGTTCCTTCTAGATGATATGCGCGCGAGAACGTAAAAATCCCATTTTCCACGATCCTCTACTACGTTGTGTACGGCTTTATGTACGTCTGCGTCGTGACTTTTTCCAAGCACCTGAAAGTAAGAAGAATACGCGACAGGGAGAGAAAAAAAAACGGTAACATTTCCCCAGAGTTCACTTTCCTGAAATCGAGAGCGGCGTTTCGTTTTTTTTTTTTTTCAGGGCTTCCTTAGATACTGATACGAATCCTTATGTTAAGAGAATATTTATGAAGAAGTACAAAAAAATAGTAACAAGGCGATCGGCTTGATCGAGCTTCCGGAATGAAGAAGAAAGCAAATTAGTCGAATTAGCTATGGAATTATTCCGAGAAATCCTCGCTATTTCTACCCACCCTGCGAGACATTCGGAAGCTATTATACAGATCGTAATAATAAGCGGGAATGAAGAAAATAGGTTAGAAGAGAGAAGAGGAGGCAAGGAGCGGGGGGGGGGGGGGCGAAAGAGGTATTACGGGAAGAAGCGCTCGCGGAAGATGGCGAGACGTTGGCGCGGGGAGGAAAAACGAGGGACCGTATCTCTCCGCATGATTGAGCCTACACCCGGTAAATCATCGATTAAGTACTCGTTAGGCTAAATAGACTCGTTTAGCACGGGATAGTGAGAAGGGTGAAAATGTATATAAAGAAGGAGACGAGGAGAGAATGGAAAACGAATTCCATTTATCAATTAACCGTTAAAATAGTTTTTGCTGAAAAATAAATCGACGTATTTCTCAGTGAACAATTGATAAAAGAAAGGCTTTACCAATGAGGAAGTTATATAGATTCGTTAAAATCAATGAGGCCCTCGTGATGTAACCAACTCCCCGTAACTCTGTCGTCGGGGTAGTGAAAAATGGCTAAATGGCTGTATATACGAGACGTGCGATATCATACAGTCACGCTTCTTTTCCAAGCAACGTTGCGTTCTTTCTCTGAATTGAATTTCTCGTTTTTCATCGCATTCGCCCCCTTTCCGATCGGTGCCCAAGGGTGCAAATTTCCACGAGTTCGCTCATTCGTAAAGATTCGGGAGTGCGATTGACGCCTTCGCGATGAAAGAATACATATACATATACATATATATATAGACACCATTTATATACAGAATCCGCGACATCTCCCATCATCTTCACAGTCTCTCCCTCGACTTTTCCTCGTCGAGTATAAAGGAAAGAGGGAGGTTATTCTATTTGGACTTTCTGCTAACGTTCGTACTATCTCTTGATCGTTACCGTCGACCAGAATTAATGAGGTGTTAATAATTAAGGTTTCAGCCAATATAACAAAGTTGTCTAATCTATTTCATCTTCATAACCATTTTTCGCACTCTTATCTCGTATATGTATCGGTATACTTGCTCTGAATATCGAATAGAAGCGTGTAGATTAAATTTACAGCTCGCAGGCTTCATCCACTTTGCTAGATGGCCGGTAAAAACGCTGACTGGAAAATGTCATTCGATGATTTAGAAGGTAGGCAGATGGGTTTGTAAATGGCAGATTTGGTGCGTGGACTAAAAAGAGTTGAAGTTGAATATTCGGTTATACTTTTGTATCAGTTTTATCGAAAATCTTTCGCATCTGGGTCCTTTATTGACTCTGTGATACACGCACTTATTTCAAGAGTAGAAAATCGGTTCTGCGACTTTGCCGGTGTGGGTTTAACGTTAAGAGCAAAGAGGTTGGTGCCACGTAGTTGACCTCGGCATCACATGTGGTGGTCGAAACTAGAGCCGGTGGTATAGAGAGTCGCTGCTCCGTCTGGAGTACCAAAATTCCTTTTACCCTGTCTGTAGGGTCCAGCTGCGTGAATATGGACGAGGGAATCGCGTCTCGCATACGGGATCATTGCTTTTTCTTCTTGTTTCTCTGTTGCTGCTGGTGAGCGCGACATTGTCATTTTCCAATGGTATAAAAAAAAAAATCTTCAGAAGACTTGACCTCAGACGGTTTAGCATACGATGCTGACTTTGGACCAGGAGACTTAAATAGAGCGAATTTAATCCAAGCAACACATAACGTATCTCGGATAAAATCTGTTTAGTCTGGCGAGTAAGGAATCGGGCGATTATGCTGTAGGTTTGGCAAACCTCGGCACGCGGTATAAGGGAGAACAGATGTACGGAAGACTTTTCGTCGGTATTTGCGTTTCGCCGGAAACTCGGGAGGGCGGCACACAACGGACGAGCTATTTTCCTCTTCCTTCTTTGGTTCAGTCGTAGCAGTGCTTGATTTACTTCTGTACAAAGAAAAAAAAAAAAATGAATAAAAATAAAACAGCGGCAGGCTCGTGAGGGGCCCGCATCCAGAGACCGAGAGAGAGGGAGAGAGAGACGCAGAGAAAAGGGCAGAGTGCAAGAGAATTGCATCTACGATCGGGAGACGACGAAGACGAGGAAAACGCGCTGCTTGGGCGAGCTTTAAATTCCGAGGAAATGCAAATTCCATTAAACTTTCAGACGCTCGAGGCGGCGGCACGGTCCCGCACACCACTCTCTCTCTCTCTCTTTCTTTCTCGCTCTTTCACTACCTCCACTTATTTTTCTTCGTTCGAACCGACCCTCGGCTTTAGAGCCGACGCCACCGGGCTACCACGTACGTTTTAATTGAAACTACAATTTCTCTTTTCTACGTTACTTCCGTTGCTGCTGTTACTGCTGCCGCTGCAACTCCGATATAGCCACTTGACTTCTGTCACAATACGCGACGCTACAATAATAAACTGTATACCGTACTGAGAGTACGAGTGGGTACATCGAGTGCAGTCGTAAACACGGGAATTTCAACTTCACGCCGGCATATCACACCTCGTTTTTTTTTTTTTTTTTTTTTTCCACCTTTTCGTAAACAACAAATATGTCTGAATTTTGATAAATCGTATTTTCCAAAGTTCTCCGAGAAACCCCGCCTTTTCCTGGTTCCTAGTATCATCATGGCGGTACATACTCGTTTTATGTATTTGCATGACATTTACTGCATGCTGCAGATGTGTGAAAATATATTTACGAAATAAAATAAAAAATCGTATGTGGCGAAAGCGAAATTTCTATCTTGCAATTGATTATACGTTGTACATATTTATTCTTTAATTAAAAAATAACACATTGCTTTTTCAACGCGGTTTCTGTATCGTATTCCAATTACTGCTGGATGCAATATAAAATTGTGTGTACGGTGGTTCGCGCATCATCGTAATCATTGATTTCAGTTTTGAGGTCAAAAACTCTGATTGGCTGGTGTGTATAGCTTTTCGGGACCATTGAACAAAACTGATTCAAATTTTTTGTTTTATTTTATCCTCTCTGTTATGTATTTTACTGATATTGATGGCGGTTTTTTAAGGGGCTATATCAGTGTGATACTTTCGAAAAAATCGATTTGTTTTGATTTTTTCGCACAGTTCGACATTCAAAAATATTTTGAAAGTATTAATAATTGAAAAAAGAATAGCTTTTTTTTCGAAATGACATTTTTCAAATTCGCTGACGTTGTAACTCAAAGAGCAATTATCCGATTGACTTGAAATTTTTATTGATTAATCATGAATATATTTAGTCTACAATGAACTAGGATATTTTTGATTGGATAAAAATTGACGATTTGGCATTGAAATGACGACTACTTTTTAGAGGCAAGAAAACAGACTTTTTTTTCATAACTTCGCCATTTTGTTGGATTTTTATATTTTCCGAAAATCCTACGTCATTGTACAGGAAATACCTTACAGTTTAACGACATTTTTTCGATTTCAGCCACTCAATCGGCCGGAATCATGGCAGCAGTGAAGGAACTTTTTTTTTTGGCGCCTCCAAAGGCAGCAGCGCACAAGTCGCTTGGATCTCAATATTTTTCTATTAAAAAATTATGTAAAATAGGTCAAATATAGCCAAATATATTCTCAGTTATCCAAAACATTTAATTGCGTATTTTTCTTCCAAAAAATTCCCGAAAATCAGCCAAATTATCAGCGTTGTTCAAACTGGTATAGCCCCTTACGGGTGACTAATCTAAATTTTATTTCAATACGAAATCCATAAGAAATCCATGAGTTCGTAATGCTTGTTATCTTCCCTAATTATGATTGCAATGTAGCAGAAAAAAAATGGTCATTATTTACGAATAAAATACTCGTTCAACGTTAAATCAAGACTTTCACTTTTTTTTTTTCAGTACAAGTCTGAATAAACGATAAATCGAAAATCGTTCCGTGATCTTGGTTATCCGGTTGTACGTTTTGACGTACTCAATGTTTGTTGATCTTTCGTTTCTACGGGTACCGGGTTGTACTTTTCGAAGAATATTACGAGAATGGAGTACGATAGAATAAAGTTTTCGTGGTGGCGAAACCGTTTTGTTCTCTTATCCAAAAGCTATCGACATATTTTGATGTACTAGCCCTGTACAGAGATTATCGGCTACTCGGTGGAGCTTAGAATATATTCTCTCGTATAATCCCCTTTCCTCGGCCCCCTGCTTCCATTCACTCTTGTACTTGAGAGAGTGGATAATATACTTTGCTTCCCTTCCTACCGACCACCGAAGTACGTGCAGGAGTTTCCGCTACGTGTATATAACAGTGCATTATGCAACTGAAAGCAGGAGTAAATGTAGACGTTGGTAGAGTTCGTTAATCATGCCGAAGAGGTTCGTTTTGCGCTCGGCGGTCGCAGATGTTACCAACTACGAGGATACGAAATTGAGGAAAGCTTACTCGATATGCGAGAGCTGGTGCGCTCGCGCTTCTCTATTCTCGTAAATACTTGTCACTGGCGCTAATGGCATCGCGATCGATCGAGGATCGAATTGAATAGCCAGAAATCGACGAGTGCTCTATTCTATGAGTTCCAAGATCATAAACAACCTTTTACTCTGTAAAAGCACACTCGATACAACGAGAAATAATTGCGTATTCAATTTTTCATAAGTTATTCATTTATAAATTACGATTTTAAATACGATACAAGCGATTCGAGCGTTATTTCAATTCGTTCGTATATCAGTGAAGCATTTAGTGTTTTACGGTTTCACGAATTTTCAACGAAACTAGAACACTCCGCGAGGTCACAGGCGCTACGAAAGTATCGTAGCTTTTTCGTTTATTCGTGAAACGAACGCTCGCGCCCCCACGACTTTCGTTATTCGCTGCGGGGCACAAGAGCAGAGCATCGATTACAAATATTCCACTGCCAAATAATTTTTGGCTCGTGGCCTCAGCCAGCCAAGTTGATGCCAAAGGGCGGGGAGTGATGATCCGCCCAATGTGCACGAGCTGCTTTTCTATTCATCAGCATGAATATACACACGTCTTTGAATAATAGAATAATGGCGACTTGTGTTATGAGAAGCCGACTCAATTTAACTGTTTTTATTTGCATAAAAAATACCTTCTGACGCGATACATTATCGATTTACTCTCCCGGTGATTATTATCTCATCGATTATAGTTATTTTTTAATGAGAAAAAAATATTCTCCGTTCTAGTGTAATTCAGTTACTTTACCCACCAATAAAAAATGGCCTCTATCAAAACTAATGATCAATCGGTACACGTTACTGAAATTAAAACGAAATACAGAGTTGAAAATTGTAAAATAGTCACTTGACGGTGTATTTCATTATAAAATAATAGATTCAATGTATTTTTTACTCTCCGATGAATTATTAAGGAGGGTGGCTACATACGACAATATGATAAGAATTTAATAAAATTTAGTGATAACATTCTTTAGCATCAAATGCAATGACACAAATTTTTTCAAATTTTTCGTCTACATGGTTGTCGAATAATTGGAGTTTACAATATGCAAAAGATGTACCTATATATATCAGAATACTATGCTTACGGATGTAAACACTAGTGTTAAATTACTCGAAAACTATGTAGAAGAAAAATCTCAAAAAATTTGTATATTCATATTTAATCCAAAAGAATATGCTCACCAAATTTCATTAAATTCTAATTATTTCAAATTTCCCTATGCTTTTAACATGGCAACATTGTTGTGTGTAGCCAACCTTCTTAATGTTTATTCAAATTGTAAAAGACGCAACTTTAGCGGCAACAAACTGACGATCTTTTGCTTCTCGGTTTCAGCAATTTCGATGACATCCAAAAAACAATTTATCTACCGGCGATTATATGAATATGGAGTTTCATGATTAATCACAGTGAATTAGACAGCTGATCATGGAAGCTGATACAATCTTCTCAAAAATTGGGTGTGTCTCGATGGATCTGGTTTACTTTTGAAAATAGACATGAAATTCTGATAGTCGACGTGTATCACCGGCTGTTTTCTTGCACGCACGATTATTTCGTGTTTGCCACTCGTTCCTTTATCGAGATAGCGAATAGTGTACGTGCTTGTGAAATATGGGAATAGAGAGCCATGATGTCTCTTCACCGCGACCATGGGGTTCAGCATTTTCAGAGCATCGTCGCGTTATTTCCGGGAGAAATAGCAGGCGAGTGTTTTCAAGTGGTTAGCACAGACGCCGCGAGGGGAATGTGAGTGTCGGTGCGTGATGCGTTCGCAGCGTTTCAGCTTAGTAAGGGCTATGTTAATGTGGCACAAGATGATCGAGCGACGTTTTCGTGGTCGGGCTGAGGTTGAACCTTTTTGACACGACTTCAAATAATCGCTCGCTGCTTCAAAGCCAATGGAGCTTCCTGATTTCAACGCCACATATATTTCATCCCTTTCAGATTTTTATAAAGTTACGATACAGCTATTTTCCGCATAATCAAAAGAGCTTCGATATATTCTATTGAATTTATCGTATTTTAATGTCGAAATAATTTTTTAAACAATCCTGTTATCAATTTTTTTGTTGCTGTCCTTGTATATCGCGTTGAGAGAGAAAAAAAAAATTAGAACAGAACTTTGCGCTCGGTCTGAATTCCGCGATCTCGTGTCGAATTGCGGTAATTTGGCTACGAGACACCGCAGCGTCGTGACGTCTGGAAGCGAATCAGTATGGACTTGTGCCAGATTCGAGTGAACAAGGTCGATGCGTGTGCTTCGATTTCTCGATATCTGGTTCAAAGTTTCCAAGTAGGTGTACCCGAGGAACATTTAGTTTTGAACGTTCGATCGGGAGCATCAATGCGCCGTTACAAATAACATCGATAGTTAACCAACGTAATATCTGTGCTTTTAAATCGCACGATCAAACTTTCAGTTGATCAGAAATTCGGTATCGAGCAATTGAATGAATCTTGTGAAAAATTATCCTGTATTCCAATGATGTTGATATTGATTTTTAAACGCGATAATGCGAAACAGTCGAACTCGCTTCTCGAACAAAAAGTATATTTACTCTATGATCAGACAAATTGTTGTATTTTCCATTTTTTTATGCATCCCCTGTTCAGAGGCTTTCTCTTCCCATTACAAGGTCCAGGAAAACTGCGGAAAGCTTGAGCCACTATACAGCAGTCCGGTTCGGCGACTTTGCTTCACGGTGCCGGAGCTACGTCGAGTCTTATCAGAAGAATGTAACTATGAACTACCGCTGTATATACATGCATGCGACGCACACATGTGCAGGTACCTGTGAATGCTCCATATTATTTATCTGGGGCTGGCCACGTTCAAATATTTAATTCTCGTGAAAAGGCTATGAGACCGGGATTCAAACCGAGAACTTTCCCGAGCTCTGGCTCAGAGGTGAGCACGTTTAACCACTAAACCAGAGTACCGGTTGAGAGGTATCCACTTTCATGTATATTTTTGTGAAGTCATTTGACGAATTACATTCGAAGAGATTCCGAACAACAGAGGTACTAAGATTCTACGTGAATATACGTACTGAAAACGGAATTTTGCTGATCCGACAGAATTCATTTGGTCAAAATTTATTTTGTTGATTCAACCATTGATTATTTCTAGTTTTTATGCCACAGTTTAGGTGCACAGATCTTTGACATTCATCCATAATATTCTGTCCGACGTATTCGACTATTTTATTTGGTTGAGGCAACAAAATTTCGAATGTTTCAACAAAAATTTCGTTGCGAGATATCGTGTGAATCGCAGCTTTTAAATAATAGTTTAGCGTTTCAGGGATATGGCTAATGAACGAAGCGCATGGACGAGCATTCGCGAAAGATTTTCTAGAAGTATAAAAAGCTCGAATCGTTGGTACCGTTTCGAGATCGAATGAAATAGTTGAGTCTACGTTGCGCCTTGGTGAGTTCTCGAACTTAAAATTCAGGCACGACAAGTAAAATCATGTACCACCATTTTCCACTGTCTTCGACATGTCATCCGGACGTTTTCGTACAAACATATTGAGCAATGAAAACAGACAAAAGTTTGAAAAAAGAAATCGCGCGTATGCGGTTGCCTTGCCACGATGTTCGTTCACCCTTCTCATACTAGCGAGATGCGTCGTTGGTTGGGCCGTACGTGAAGGTGCACGTTGCTACGGACGCACAAAGCCGTCGAGGCAAGTTCCTCGTGAGGATTATTACGAGCCGGATTAAGGGAGTTGCCATTGTATCAAGGATTTGCTCAACTCGACGTTAGCCCTGGTTAGCTTCGGGGATGATATGCGAGATGGAGTTGATGCGCTTGTAGACGTCAACCTACCGTTCCAGCGTAAAGTACACGGAGTGTATAACTCGCTTTCGATATTGCCTCTGTAGCGTTTCTATCCTCTCTCTCTCTCTCTCTCTTTCTCTTCATCATCATCCGTTCACGACTAAAACAATGAGAGTTGGTTTTGTTTTCTGCTCCCCGAGCAGTTCTCTCGTAGGAAACTCTGCTAATAACTAATGTTCGGTAGATATAAGAGACCCTCGGTACATGGATTTCAAATTGAGAATAAGTACCTTCACATATATTTACATAATGTGGATATTATGTTGATGCGAAATATCTTATTCGAACGAAAAGTCCTTTTAGTCGCTAACAGGCGTGGCAAAGAGCGATTATTTTGTTTTGAATTGCTGAAATATTGTACAGAAAAACCTCCAGCACTCGACCCACTACGGTTGTATCGCTGTTGAAACGAATCTATCTAACTTTAAATTAGATTTGACAATAGCACCGAGGCGGAACATTACTTTTTTCATTTTCATATTTACGTAACATCGCTAAGCACTCGGTAAAAAAAAATGGCGTAAACAAAAGTGGAATACGGTTGGTGGAAGCATGTAGATACGGTCTAGAATGTGCGATATATATTCCGTTGAAAACGTACAATTCTCTCATATTGTATATGATTCATACATACTGTAATGTACATTGTGTACCCGATGCCACCTGAGACTCGGCGAGTTGGAGAAAACATGGCCGGTTTATCCGCCTCTGAGAGTCTCTTGCCGCACGATCCAGCTTCCGCTACAATGCGGTTTTCAAACTAAGAGGGAAAGTTGTCTTTCGGAAGTTTCTGAGATGGATAAACAAAGTCGTGGGGCGTCGGTATAGAGTTGGGAATATCCACCGATGGAACATCGGCGTCGAGGGAACCGGTAAGAACAGAAAAGGTATTAGAAAAAAAAAGAGAAGCATAAGTTTGTGGGCAAATCGACGGTGATATAGCCCCTTGAAATTTTCGAGTTTCGATAGACTCCCACATAGTTCCTCCACGAGTATAGAAATATGTATTAAAATTCGTGATAACTAAAGTTGTTGCTACGATATGATTGGATAAAAGACAGTCACCTTATTGCAATCTCCACCGACAGCTATTGAGGGAGGTTAATTGAGAGTGTTCTAGGAAACACTTTTATAAAAGTGCTATGAGTAAAAAACTCATTTGGTATACGTCCCCGAACAATTGAGTTGATTATGGGACAGATGCTTTAGCTTTTGAAATATCTGTTTCGAAATAAACTTTTCTTCTGCTTCACAATAAAATTCAGCAAACTCCATCAACGTTTTATCGATCGTGCGCATTTGACAGCTGTCAATATGAAAAATAGCTAACAACGAATACGTCAAATACCAGGCTGAAAATAGGTAATTCATTGGCTCTATTTACTAGGATTTCTAATGTACTTTTTTAAGAAGTAAAGAAATACCTCATGCAGGTATCATCCATGAAAAAAAAATTAATAAAATCATTATTCCAAAGATTTTTTTGTTTTTTCAAATTTACGGTCTAATACAGTCATGCACACAATGCAGTGAAACAATTTTCATAAAGCACAAAATTTCCTGTTTCAATAATATGGTAGATGAAGGTAATGTCGATAAAATCATGAGTTCAAAGAGCGTTGTAAAAGCTCAAGCGGTCAATGAGCAAAAAGGTGTCATAGGTGTTATTGAAAATGTGTCATATAAATATTGTGCAATATCTATAAATATATTTACAGCCGGATATAGATTAAGCGACAAAAGCAAAACCGCGAAAGGACGATTCACCGTTGAGATAAATCACGAACGGATAGGAGGGCTCTCTCGCGTGCTGCTCCGGTGACAGCGCCAGAGAGAGAGCCGAGGGGTATATGGAGAGTACGACGAGAGCAGCGGACCCTTGACTGTACCGGGAGAAACCTCCCGCGGTTCGCACACCGCGAGAATATACTAGTGGAACTCTTCACCCTACCGCCATCCTCGATCTTCCTATAGCGCTCTATAAGCTCCTATATTTTTCGCCATCGAGGGACGTCGAACACGGAAGGGGCGGCGATAAACTTCACAAACAGGTCACAAGGGAACCCACTGAGGCCGTCCATCATAACTGGGCATCACTTCTGAGCGTCGTCCAGTCTCTCCTGGATGAGGGGATCAAGAGAGACAAAGATATATAATGCGAGAGAAGAAAGAAAAAGTGGCTGAAGAGTATGAAAGGCACGGGAGGATTGGATGAAGTAGAGATGAAAAAAAAAAAAAAAATAAAAGTAAAATAAAGTAGGAATATGAAAGATGGCATAAAATGAAAAAGTACAGATGTGACGGGTAAACTGTGAACCCTATAAACGAGCTTCGCAACACGTTTCATCGACCGGTGGTACTTGAACACGTGCGATTCAAGCAGTTTTTTTTTTTTTTTTTTTTTTAATTTTTTTATTGTATTTGATATCGTTTTTTATTGCCACGAGCTTCGAAATTCTCAATGGAGCTGGAAGTGCAGAAATAACAGGGGATGCAGTTCGATTAATTTAAATAATCCAATCCATGCTCAATGCCGGATTAATATTAATTACCAGGGATTAAGAAACTTTTTACGATCTCTGCCAGCATCTCGGGGTGTTCCGAAGTGCTCATTTATCTGAAGAAAATGCGAACAAAGAGCCCTGCGAGCGTGCATTTTACGCCTAACTTTGAGTCGTAAACTTTGGCACACTACTACGAGCCTGTCTTCTCCCATCCACTTTTGAGAGCAGTCTTGAAATCTATTGTCGTTATTATTTACTGCTATCGTAAATCGAAACGCAGCGACGTAGAGATATCGAAGGATCCATACAGATATGAATTTTTCAACCCTTCTGTTTCGTTGATGATCAGGAAGCTGGAGCGAGACTCGGAGCTGGTAAAAAGAAAGATCAAAGAAAATAGAAAAATTTTAATATCAAAGGTTTCGGTAAGTTTATGGATAAAAAGAATCGAACGCCTGGCATTATAGCTATCCCAAACAGCATTGAAGAAACATTCATACAGACCTCATAATAATTCGAACGGGGAGACTACTTTTCTCGAAATTTGCTAACACCCAAGACTCGTGAAATTTTGTCTTTTTCACATTCGACTATGTTTCGCCATCTCCCATTGGACCTATTTTTTGAAATAAATAAATAGCACATCGAATTGGTCACACGACAATAAATTTTAGGATAAAGTACCTGGATCAAAATATCCTGGGATCAAAATATCCTAAAAGTTCGTTGAATTAATGCATATTTTTGCATTTCCAACACCAATAATTTTCACAATGGCGATACAGTTGCACATAACTACATAAATTGTAAAGATTGTTTGTGTGAAATTCTCTCACTGTGCATCAAAATTATCAGTAGGTTAGATCAATATGCCTGAAATCTCAGGATTTTGTGATTGCGCGTAAGCGGATCGGCGTCGTTCGCATGAACTATCGAAAGAAAACGCCTCATCGGTAAAGTGTCGTCATATTTTTTGGTTCTCCGACCAATAGTCCATGAGAGGCTTTCCTAGTAATGCATGGAAAAACAAAAATGTTTATCGAACACAAAGTCCTTTATAGTTAGTCGAGAATATGAAGCACCCAACTTTTTTTTAGGATAAACTTAATTATTAGCGATTAAAAAAAAAAATTTTAAGCCACCACATTTTCGTTCAACCAACTGAAATTTTGTTCGATAAAAAAAATTAATTTTTTCATGGCGTGATTGTGTTGAAAATGAATAATGAGATTTTAGCGATAGTTTAAGGAGGGTGGCTACATACGACAATATGATAAGAATTTAATAAAATTTAATGATAACATTCTTTAGCATCAAATGCAATGACACAAATTTTTTCAAATTTTACCTCTACATAGTTGTCGAATAATTGGAGTTTACAATATGCAAAATATATACCTATATATATCAGAATCCTATGCTTACGGATGTAAACTCTAGTGTTAAATTACTCGAAAACTGTGTAGAAGAAAAATCTTAAAAAATTTCTATATTCATATTTAGTCCAAAAGAATAAGCTCACCAAATTTCATTAAATTCTAATCATTTCGAATTTTCCTATGCTTTTAACATGGCAACATTGTTGTGTGTAGCCAACCTCCTTAATATTTGAAAAACTAAATGTAAGCATCGTTGATCCAAGGTGGTTTCTTCACAGTCCAGGATGGAGTGTCACTCGTGATGACGAAATTCTGTTCAATTCGGTGTCGGGCATATATATACATCATCGATACAGAAATAGGCTTGGATGGTTTGGATGCTTTGAGCAAACGCACCTATATTCGGGAAATTGGAGTGCGCGCTAATTGCCAATCAAGTTACTCGACAGTATGGCTTTCCCTTGGCATAGCGTAGCTATAAAGGCACATGCAAAAGCGTATGGAGTCACGCATTCCTTCGAAACGATCCTGTATTTTATGCGCCCACGAAATATCTATGGCAATAATTGCCAATTAATTATATATACGCACGCATCATTTCAATACACTACGAATTTATGCAAAGAATAAACAACAAAAAAAAAAAACCTGGATGGAGGAAGACGGAGGAGAGCGGTTACTCGAATAAACGATCATTTCACATGAATCTCCCGAAGCTCACTTCTCTGGCTGAGAACGTTCGAGTAATATAACAATTACTTTTATCTGAAAGGAAGCTCGTATGAAATTCTGCGAATGTATGTATTTTGCAGTCGTACGATATGATCCTGATGTTATCGCTCCAGCTCTCTGGATGAAGCATGCGAAGAGATAGAAGTAAAATATGAAAGAGAAAGAACTAAAGAAGCATGGTGAACGCGAGTGGTTCAGGAAAATAGAGGTAGAACAAATGTCGTGTCTACGTACAGATATATATATATATATATATATATATATATATATATATATATATATATATATACAAACGAAAATTCCTCTATTACGGATAATTAACCATAATTGCGACTAATTAGCTATCCAACGTTTCAATACTACAAGCGCATTGAACGATGAGCTTACCCTTCGAAGGTGTGCAGGCGCATCGTGGCTGGTTAATTACGTGGCAGATCTACCAGTTTCTATTAGACTGATCATCAAACGAAAAGTGTAGAAATTCGAAACAAAAAAAAATGATAAACTTGCTACCAACATTCGAGCTGAGAATTGAGACTAATTGGAATGTCTTATGGTTGCAGCAAAACTGTTTCTGGATACGTTGGATAGTGTGCTTTACTGATATTTCGGAAGATGCTGCACGCAGCAACTCATGTGCGTCTTGCATACTTTCGTCGATATTAAAACCGATCATCAATTATTCATTTTCAACGATTATAACCCGATGTACGGTTATCTAATAAACTGGATAGACGCACGTACCATAAAATTGAACGGTTGCGAGGCTAGACAATAGATCGTTCGAATAGCGCTCGAGTGATTGTTTTTTTTTAGTTTTTTTTTTTATTTTTATTTTTTTAATTACTCGACACTGCAACACTAACACGTACCATGCTGGCGCCGGGACGAAGAAAAATAAAAGTTTCAAGCCCCTTCTCGGTTCCCGCGTACATTCCACCGTGATCCTAATTAGTCTCGGTAAAAAAAAAAGCGATATTTGAGAGAGCCTGCCTCTACTCGGCGGTATATCAACATAGCAATATCGGAACCCGACGCTTTATACATGTATATATACAGCGCGACGTTGAGCCTGCCAAGCTTTCCTATAACTTATTCACTGTAATTACTCGAGCAAGTAATTACTCGAACGATATTGTCGAAACGTATTGTAACGTTGCATTTTGGACGTGTGTCGTTTAATGGCATTACCTCACTGACAACCGCGTCTCAGGCCTCGATTCCATTTACTTAATTTCACGAAATGACGTTCGCAACGAAAAATATTCCTTATTTTTCGACCGTATTGTGTTTGGTGCGTTCGATTCTATACCTGCTGCAGGACGAAAAGAATTTTAGACGAAAAACGATGTTCTTATACACTGAGAAAAGAGTTGAATCAACCAAATAGCTTCGTGAAATACGTCCAATGTAATATTCTGTTATACTAAATATCAGTTTCATTAAATGAAAAATATCTTACGTTGATCCAACAAAATCCACGATAACAAATCTCATTTGGTTGATTCAATACGTATCTTAGTTTAGTGAAATAAAATTAATAATTCGTGCAACTGAACGATTTTTTGAATGAACGTTATATTTCTTTCGACGTATTCTACGAAGCCTTGGTTAATTCAACTAAACTCTTTTCTCAGTGTACTTACGAAATAATGCGATTATTTACCGAGATCTTTCGGGGAGGATCATAGCAATTTTTTCTGTGATTTCGCGTTTTGGATTTTGCTTGCATATCGAACTTGACAGAAGAGGATTGTCAAAATTGAATTCTTTATTTTATTTTAATTTTAACGAACTCCAATAATTACTCGGTTCTCCAACGAAATTTAATGGAAAGCATGTTCAAATGTGTTCGTATATTAAAATCAAGCTACAGTAGTCCGGTTTCTACAAAATCATTAATAGCAGATAGTATTACATAGAATTTCGAGCGCTGAATCCCTTCGCGGATAGGCTTTGTTTCCGAAAGCTGATTCCGTACGTCAGTCATTGTTTAATAACGGGCGTTAACCCATGTTTGCAAATACATTCGTATAGCTTCATACGAAACGAAGCGTATCAGTTTTCGATCGTAATATTTTCGCATGAACAAAAATATCATGTGTGAATTCCAGTTTGAAGAAAGTCTGAAAGATGAAATTCTTAGTTTGGTATTAATTATTAAAATTACAAGAATCAAGTAGAGTCGGTGAAACTTTATCGTGCGTCCAAGTTTCATCCGAAATGGATTGCATTCGGTAAAATCCTAAAAATTTTTTCATTTTTTCAACTTCATTCAATTTGCTTCCTCATAAAGGCAAACTCGTTCATTAAAAACCTACACGACACCACAGAAAAGCGGTTTCTATGGTTTTAAACAATTAGTATGGAAAATTTTGTTGGTTATACCTGGTGAAGTTTCGGAGAGTGGAACATAACAGAATTTGGCGAGCAGAATACATAGTGAAATGTGAGAACTGCGTATATAGAAAAAATTCGTGAACAGTATATAGTAGAATTTGGGAGCAGCCAAAAACAAAGGTTCAGGAAGATTAATTATTTCGTTTCCGATTTAAAAAAACATTTTTAAAAATAAATTTTTATTCATTCTGGAAACTAGATGACTGCCTTAAAAATTGAACTATTTATTCCCTCCAAGATCGCCTCCATCTGTTTCATGTACAATGCCGTTTAGAGGATAAGTCGGAAACTTATCGGGCTTAGGTATAGCGATGGCTCACTTCACTACATTTCCGGTTGCCTCAACAGAACAGACAGTTTTACGAGAAAAGAAAGGGTGCAGATAAAAAAAAAGTTTTTTTTTTTTTTTTTTTTTCGAGCGTGATTTGTAGTACGTGATTCCGGTCCATACGTAATCAATTCCACGTTCGCGATTTTTCAAGATAATTCGAATCGTCAATCTTGCAATTTCTATATAAAAACGTTTTGCTCCGTTGGTCCTCTTGTGGCTCGGTGTTAAGATGCTGCAGTGTTCAATTTCTTTACGATGACTCGGCTGCAAGCTTCGTGTCAAAAAAGGGATAAAAGATAGGGATTCCGAGCGAGGGATAGACACGTGAACAGGCGAAAATGAAAAGGGGAATTTTTCGGGCGATCGTTTGAGTTACCCGAATTAATCTTCGGATCACTTTCCGTCGGTTTTCACCTCGTACCTTTTTTTTCACGACCAAAAAACCTCCAACTTTTATCATTCTGCCTCCTTTCGAGGTGACGTTCCTTTATCTCTTCCCACTCCTTACCGTCTCTCTCTTTCTCGCTCTTTCTCTGTCTTTCTTTCGTTCTTTCTCCGTCTGGCAATTACTAGGGTCATCGAGGTTGTTCGGGCGAGAAGGGAGTGATGAAATAAGGAAGGCAATGAGAGAAAGTGGTCACTGGGGTGCTCGAGCGTCGAAAGAGCCTCTGGTTGGTATCAGGCGTCAAATTGTTTCTCCGAATCAGAGATCCCATACTCGTGCTCAATTGGGGTGTGAAGAGAAAACAAGCTTCTCTATATCGTATCCGTAGAGCAGACGGAACAAAATATGGGAAAAGTTTAGTAAGAAGTTGATTCGACGCTGATTGAAAGTCTTCAACTTTTTTTAACTCCAACCAAGAACAACACACAATAATAACGATAACAATAATTCTCATGACGAATTGGCTTGTGAAAAAGTTCTTTTTTTTTTTTGTAAGAGAAGTTACTATTCGGTATAAGATGAAAAAAAATCGAAGTCGAAAGTGGCATTTGTTGGCTTAGTTGATCCGTGATGAAAAATTTAAACGAAAACTGAAATAAGGCACGCAACACTTCAAACATTTATGGTTAATCCTTGTTGTAGACACTTCGAACATTAACCCTCATGCATGAGGTCAGACGACCCGAACCATCTCTCTATCAGTTATAATCGTGACCAGAAACAGAGTTTTGTTAATCCTCGTTGTATATTAATTGAAAGTATAGACTAACAGCAAGAGGCGCATTGAGAACTTGTTCATTCAGGAGATACAGTTTGCACGCAAACAGTCTGAAAGTTTAATGCGCAGTACAACGTTAAAGTCTCGACTTGAATCTTATTAATTTTCCCATCCAGTATGAGTCACTTAAACGGGAAAATCCGGAGATGATCTCAAAGTGCAGTCTCGACACGAGATTAAATAAAAATGTTGAAATCCTCTTCGTCACTGAATGTTGAACGATTTCGTTAGAGGCTTTTAAACGGAGTTTGAAAATACACTTTTAAAAAAGATTGGTGTGTAGCAACCAGGGTTTAAGTAACCAGGGGGCATGTCAAATCTTACCGATGTATATTGATGGAAACTTTCCTCACCAGGTAAAGGGAAGTCGAACTCCCAGCAAAGAAAGCCCACTTTGTTTTAATTTAAAAAGGTTCAACTTTTTGTACGAACCGGTTCGGTAGAATGCATGTGCGAGTCAAATATGCTTTTGGGGAAATGGACAAACTGAGGAGAAATGTGTGGTAGGAAGTAGAAAGTTACAAATATCAACTTCATCGGTTCATCGTTCTCTGACAGCTAAACTGTTACGATTAGTTTCATTTTAAACAGCAAGAGAATTCAGATCAGACAAAAAAATCTATATTTGATGTTGATTTCTCGTACGATCATAGGAAAAAGACAGATAACATTTCTCTCAATAGACAAGAAACTCACCATTGTCTTATTCCGTATTTGGACTGGAAAGCATTTTGCACCAACGCATATGCAATGAGATAGCCTTGGAATTCAAGATGGAACATAAAAGAGATCCCGAAAAGTCTGTGTACGTGTGTATAAGAGAGAGAGAGATGGGAAGACAGTGTGATGACTGGATGCGAACCGTATACATATCCAACTTCATCCATGCATGCACCAAACTTGGTACGCCCAAGGAGTTTCCATAGGAGAACGTTATAACTCATTGTCTGAAGAGTCGAGTGGCGCGACTCGGGCATACATATATAAGAGCGTTGGGCTCTCTCTCTCTCTCCCGGTGTGCCAAGACTTCTCCATTGTCCTGAAGGCGAGAGACTGCGTTCCGTCGGTGTTGTATTTACTCATTGCCTCCTCACGGGGTACTAATAGGTACTCGCATCGTCTGACAGCATCCACCCACACGGTTAAAGACGCGAAAGTGCTTGAATTTTAGATACCATACACATCCGCCATTGCCAGCCTCACTTCCGCAAGGCTTTTCTGTATGAGTGCGTAAAATTTCGCTGTATAATAAGACAAGTTCGGGAATATGCGCCCGTGATACGCTTCAACGAACGCGTCGAGCGTTTCATTGCGAAAATAGAAGTGACGCGAAAACATATCACGATAAACGTCGTCAGGTTTTACTTAATTCTCATCGTGATACAACAAAATCTTTAGTTACACACATTCATCGACGCGCAGACTGTACAGGAAAGGAAGACAAATAAATGAATTCAAAATTGTAACAACGCTTAAACAGTACGTAAGACTACAGTTACGCGGAGTTGTAAAAAACATTTATTTCTAATTATTTTTTTTCTTCTTTTTACCGCGTATAATTTCGTGACAGTATTCAGAATGACAATAGGTATATCGTCGTTTACGATCCAGCCACGTCTCCGGCGCTTTTAGCGTGCCTCAAGTGCGTAAAGGGAAAAACGTGACCGCATCATAATACCATAATACTACTATATTGTGCAGAGAGGCCAAAGGCGGAGGTGAGGCAGAACGATGAAATCCGTGGATGGCCCCAGAGATGGGGGATGCTGAGAGGATCGGGAGGGTTTCTCCGCAACCGGGTGCTTCCAACGACGTACCAAGAGTCGCTCGAGAGCAGTTACGGAAGACGCCGTTGGGCCGTATAACCCCCCTCGGTCGAGGCCGGCACGTCATCGTGGCTGGTAGTAAACTCGAGTTAAACGATCGACCAAAAGCTAATCGTCTCTCTCTCTCTCTCTCTCTCTCACTCACTCATCCTCTTCAAAGTCGCGAAACGACACTACCTTGTATGCTCGTGTACTTACCGACTCACCCAAAGAAACCGACGCAACGTCACGTACCTGGAAATGTATCAAATTCTTTCAACTATTCGTACCTGTTTTTATAAAATGTAACATCAGTACCAACTACTCTGGAAAGTGTTGAAAACATACAGTACTTTTTCATTTGATCACTTTTTAGAGTTTTGCAAAAGTTCATATTCACTGGCTCATGGTTTTTTTTAAGGAGGGTGGCTACATACGACAATATGATAAGAATTTAATAAAATTTAGTGATAACATTCTTTAGCATCAAATGCAATGACACAAATTTTTTCAAATTTTTCGTCTACATAGTTGTCGAATAATTGGAGTTTACAATATGCAAAATATATACCTATATATGTCAGAATCCTATGCTTACGGATGTAAACTCTAGTGTTAAATTACTCGAAAACTATGTAGAAGAAAAATCTTTGAAAAATTTGTATATTCATATTTAATCCAAAAGAATATGCTCACCAAATTTCATTAAATTCCAATCATTTCGAATTTTCCTATGCTTTTAAAATGGCAACATTGTTGTGTGTAGCCAACCTCCTTAATTTAGGAGCTCCACGAAATGAAAAGAGCATCATTGTTCCAAGACGTTTGTAGATTTTTCGATTTCATACGTTTGAAAATACTTTATGATTTTGCGACGCATTCCTGCAATCATATGTGCCTTGGAAATCTGTAACGGTTGACCCAATAACTCACTGCCGATTTTTAAGGCGTCTGATGATGAAAATAATATCGATTTTTCGATCAAATAAAATATGTGCATATTCAGAATATCGGGCTCGATACGGGATTTCAACGATACTCGTGAATCACTTGATAAATAACAGTTATGCACCTTGCAGCATTAGGGGCCATATAACTGAAATATACAGCACGGAGTGTAGGTAGTAACCCTTTCTCATTCCCTCGTAAATTCCGGTAACTGCCAAGAGGGAGTGTTTAAATATCCAAAGCTCCCAGTGGCACACGTCTCTCGTCCATGTTCCATTATACCGTAAGCTTACGCGATACTCGCGAATATTACGAGGTGCTATCAACGCTACGCGTATCCATACGTCACTCGATACACTCTTCGCGCTACCACACACGTTTCGCGAAAGCCGCGCGACTAATTGCGTTACAAGGGTTTCTTCAATGTTCAATCAATTTATACTGTTACACTTTAAATTTACATTTTAACGTTCAATTCAAATGAGCGAATGCCTAAACGACTATATGAAAATCGTAAAAGGAATGAACTTGAGGTTCATCCCCTAAAATAAGGTCAAATCTAAACTTCTGTGGAAGATAAAAGGCAAAAAGGATCAGCTATGCCGACTTTTGTAAAAGCTTGATGTTAACGATGTGTACGAAACGGACACTACAAATTTCTGAGTAGATGGTCAATCAGGGTCGATAGAACATTTTGTTTACGATGACCGGACGTGGCATTTACCGATAACAAACTTCGAGCCTGACTTATTGAAAAAATCCTTCCGTGTTTCTGATGATATCTCGCTTATCAATTCGGTTGTTAATTCTTTTTTTTTTTTTCTGTAAACGTCGTTTCGTATGTTTCCCACATACGAACGACAGGATCAAACTAATATAATCGAGTAAAATTTGAGGTAAAATTGAACGCGCGTGTAGTGTCTCAAAAATGGATTCCCGAGTATCTATACGTGTCCGTCGCTAGCGCAGCTCTTGATTTGAAAAATCATTCGACGAAAAACATAAAACTTTCTAAAAAATTTTGAGTACGCAAACGGTAAAGTTTAGCGAGAGCAATATGGAACAGGATCGACAATGACTCTTGGGATCCATAGGATAAAATATGTTCAAGGGACAAAGCTCTGCTCTCACTCGTTCCCAAATTTATCAAAACAAGTATTCCTATACGTCATCAAAGTTTGTCAATAGCTCTCACCCATTTCCTCACACACGTTTATCGTTCACGAAATCCACGATTTCAATTTTCATCCTTTCTCTTCTTGCCCAATGTTCACCTACCTCATTCGAGGCTTCCTATCTTTATTCCTCGCAGCGATCGCTCTCGCTCGGTGCTAGTTCGCCCCCTTACTCTTACAACACATAGGGAGTGAACTCTAGGAAAGGGCTCTCTATACAGCTCGGTGGTATTTCTCTCTTTCAACTAGTCGAAATATGTGTGTGTATATATACGTAGGTATTCGAAGCAACCCCTCAGTTTTAGCTCGGCGAAACACACCCCTTTGGATCCAGAACCGTGGAAAGGTAGTGAGGAGAGTGTAGAGAGTCTAGACTCTGGTCGAAACTGCCGTTATTCAAAGCTCGACCGACCCTCTAAATGCCCAAGCCACTCCAGAGTCCTCTTCCCTCCTCTCGTACGTGCGGTAGCTCCTGTAAAGCTCTCGTGGTCTATCGGTATACGGTTTACCTTTCACGTATACGTGAACTCGTCGACTATTGCCGAAACGAGAGAACAACCAACACTTGCCTTCCGCCAAATTTTCACCGCGCAAAATACTTGCTCTCATATTGCCCGTTTCCCGGAGAGAAAGCGAAAGAGAAAGAGAGAGAGAGGGAGGGAGGGAGAAAGGGATTCGCGGCCTCAAATCCCTCATCCACGTACATAACCACAGTTTAAACTTATCTGTGAAACATGCAGCCACACAACGATTAAGGTCTGCTTCTACTTTCGAAAGGCCTATCTATATAGCGGCATGAAAATATAATAATTAAATACGAGCTTAAAAACCACAAATCGAATGTATTCATCGCATGAAAATAAGTGCGTAACGCGTTAAGTATTATCGTGCATTTTTGAAGTATTGTGAAAAATAGACGTCCTCAACGGACTCAACAATTCTGCTGGATTGGGATGTTGGAAAACGACGATTAATGCAGGAAACGTAGAAACAATGTTTCTCACAGAGCAATTGTATTCTACGATTAAAACGTGCTACATAATTACATTGCGGATAACGTTGGACTAATGCCAAATAATCGACGAATTATAATCAACAAAAGATAGACACGGGGCGAAGAAAAGGAGGAGGAGGAGGAGGAGAGAGAGAGAGGAAGGAAGAGACAGAGTATAGATCAGGAATGAGAATCGAAGAAAGAAAATATTCGAGGCACACACTTTCGATGTACTTTCTGCATCACGTATGTATTAATGCTCACCTGTCTGTACGGAAGTGTATCGATATATATATTTTATCACCACTACAAACAACATATGGGGTGACGATAAATGCTACATTCCATTGTTCTTCTCTTTGCATTGAGAGAGAATGGGTGGGGTGTCCCCGATGGCAACACACACACACACACACACACACACACACATACGACTGTAGCTCTGAAAGTAACGAGCGGTAATGTATTCTCTCTGGACCGGGATAACGGCAGGGTTTTCTTCCACTCACTCTCACCCACCCTTTCTGGTTGCACATAGGTAAAGAAAAAAAATGGCAATGGCGGAAAAAAGTCGTCGAGAAAGCCTCGAATGTTCCATTAAGGAAGAAAGAAATTTAGTTCACGAGGCAAAGTGAAAAGAGAAAAATATCAAGGGCTTGGACGACGATGGAACCGAGGAAAAGGGAGGCGGCGATCAAAGAGAAAGAGAACGCGAGAAAATGAAAATGTGTCGATGATCATCGTCGATGATTCGAGAAGAAAGCTTCTCCTCAAATTCTACGTTCGCTGTTGTTTGCGTTCTTTCTACAAAAATCTATTTTCGTATTATACTTTCGCGATTCATCAAAACAACGCGTAAAGAAAATATTAATTTATATCGACGCAATGAAATCTCATTGAAATGTATATTCGAACGAACCCTCTATAAATTTATTCTTTTAGCACGCCCGAAGTCACTTAGTTAGAAATTCTAACAATGATGATCAACTACGAAATACAAATTGTAGAATTTTTGGTTTTTTTTTTTTTTTATCTCCGTTAGAACGTTTATCAAGCTATCCACGATAATTGATTAATCAAAGAAAAGCATTGGACGCTCGTGAGGAATGCAACGAGAAGAAGAGTACAGAGAATAGGGAAGAAGACTCACCGAACGATTGCCAGAATAGTCATACTACACCGTGTCTATTCCCAAGCATTTAGCGACAGCGTCGAAATTAACGAGCGACCTAACGAATGACCGCGGCCACGCGCGCACCGTTACATTTTCCCCGTGTCGACCACTCTACAACTTCTTTATCGTCATCTCTCGCTCTTTCCCTACAAATCTTAGCTAAAATCGTCCGAATGTAGCATACACATTTTCTCTAAACTCAAACTGACATTCAAAGCATATCTTTGACGCTTTGTGCTTTACGATTATACTATTTATAAATAAATATATTTTGAGAACTTTGCATATGCGTTTTCTCAGGCCAGAAACTTGAAATTGAAAGAGAATAAAGTAGAGTTCCCGAAGCCCGAGGTTATCCGAGGCTTCGATCGGCCAAAATGAGCGGAAATAATGATACTTCATAACTCGTGATAGATCGGAAGAAAAAGTGGCGAATTAAGGACTTTCGGTACAGGCGATACAATGTTGCCATGCTAAACCATGTTAAAAACACTAAAAATTTCAAAAAGTTAAGAATTTTATAAAATTTGGTGAACATATTCGTTTAGTGCCAAATTTGACAATACAAATTTTTTCAGATTTTTCTTCTACACAGTTATCGAGTTATTGAAGACTAAAGTTCACGTGTATAAGCATAGCGTTTCCATATATATAGGTATACACTTCGGGCATAAGAAATCTGCTTTAATGCATAATTACTCGATAACTAAGTAGAAGAAAATTTTGAAAAAATTTGTCTTTTCGTACTTGATGTTGAAGAACATTATCACCAAGTTTGATTAATTTTTTAACATTTTGCCTTTTGTACCGAAACTCCTTAAATTTCAATTGAGTAGAGTCAATTGAAAAAAAAAAGTATATAAACGTAGCATCTGTTGGAAAAACTTGGTCAAATTTGTTTATTTCCGGTGGCGCCTTGGGTTTTTTATAAAACGCTTAAACGTCTTTGACTATTCGTCTTTTGAGATGCTGGCATATACAGTCTCGAGTGTGTGCCGCTATCGCGTAGTAGAGCAAGAACCGAGCCTTCATTGGTCTCAAATAAATCAGTATGACGGACGACGAGGGAACAGTAGAGAAAAGGCTCTCGCTGGCTGGTGATGGTGGTGCGCGCCAGTTTAATTTGACAGTAGCCATCTTCCATGGCGTTCAGGGACGTTAGCTTAATTACATTCCGCGTCGGGCTCATTGTATCTTCGAACCAAGTTATGTTCCACTCGCTTTCCTCGTCAACTCGTTCACCTGTGTACGTGTGTCTGTCTATAACGAACCAGAGGCGTTATCGAGGCCGTGATCCGCTAGAGAAGTCGTTCGTCTTGGTGGTACGAGACGAAAAAGCCGGGTCTACAAAACCTCACGATGATATAACTTCGGAAGCGTGATCTTGAAAGAATGGAGAGGGAAACGCTTGAAGCATTTATAAGACACTACCAATGTCACTTTCTCAATCTCGTACGTCGCTTTAACTCGCGGTAGACTTAAAGTCCGGAAGGATTTGCGACTAACCGTGCTCCGCGGAAACTGACGCGATGAACGTTGAAATTTCCTATCCTCTTTGCAAAATATACGATCGTCGGGAGTTGCCCGGTATAATAATTGATGCGAAACGAGTCGTATAACACAGACCGATCGTATTCGAGGCAGAGATGTGCTTCAAAAAGTTTATGTCCTTCGCGCATAAAGCCGTTCAAATGTATATTTGGCACGATAATATTGTAGCGAGATGATGCGCGGAATGACACGTTTGTGGATCAATCGACGCTGAAGACAGATGCTGGTGAAAGAGGAAATTTAGTGCATGCGGTTATTCATGCTGCGTGCAACGATCCTTCTCGCCTTCACGCTCGTACATTACGCCGCTATTTAACTTTTCTACTAACTAAAACAACTATTTATAAATAGATTTTTAATGATCGGCGTTGTACGTGCCTAGAGGAAAAGCCAGCTGGGCGGTCATGATCGTGATACGCCTGGCGTAGCGGCGTCGAGCGATCAGGTGAGCGAGAATCGAACACCGAGAAACCGGCGACGAGAGAGAGAGAGAATAAGAGCCTCGCAACGGAACAACGCCAGAGGTCTATTTTTATTCTCTGTTACCACCGCGAGCATCATATTTAACGTAACTGACTCACGAGCACACGTATATATTCACGGAGTAGAAAATTCTCTTGCCCTTTACCTCTCTCCGGTAGCAAAAGAGGTTTCGCTCTCGTTCGTCTGCTGCTGATTGCCGTTAGCGGAGGAAGAGAAAAAGGGGTATAAAATCGTGTGAGGAAAATAGCTTATGGAAGAAAACGAGGCTTATGGCGTGATCAGTACAAAAGCTCGGGAGGGTTTGCGGCTATATACGAGCCCGGAAAAGGATCATATCAAAGAATGATGTAACGGAGGCAGCAGGATGAAGATCGAAGAGAATAAAAAACCCAAGCTCGGCTCACCATCAACTGTAACGAACGAATAACACGATTGCTTCAATCCCCTGACAATAAAAACACTCGATCCATATTCCCCGTACTCAATCATCAAACACTTGATAAACCATTTAACCGAAATAACACGAGTATTCTAGCCTCTTTAAAATCCTGCTAAGTTGGCAAAAAGCTTATTTTTGTTTATGATTTTTTCCTTACTCTTCGGAGTATCGACCTGCCCCTCGATGATAAAATTTGCCACTGTTGCCCAACAACATCCAGAGCTATATCGGTGCAACCTGGAACCACCTCTGGACAGAGAAAGAGAGAGAGAGAGAGAGAGAGAGATGAACAAAGGTGAACGCGATTTAGAGAGCGTTAGAGGGCAAGATAGAGAGCAGCCGAGCATTGCAAAGGCCGTATATGCTCAACGGAGCTTGCGACGTACACGAGCCAACCCGAGCGACGACGACTCGCCGCCCTTAACGTGCAAACCGTAAAAGCTTTGAGAGTAACTGTGTGACCACTCGAGCGCTCTCCCGCTACGATTCTTTACCAAGCTTGCCTCCAGGTGGCTTTGAGAGACCAATGGAAACAACAACGAGTATAACGGCCGGAGTATCCACCTCAACGGCCCATACTTGCTAATATACATACTCTCCTAGCACCGTACCGGTAGAAATTTACCTTGGGTCTGTCTGTTTAGATAACGACGCCCTTTGCTCATGTGAATTTCTCCTTGTTACAAAGTCAGTAGCGCTTCTATACTCTTGCCACGAATGGTTACCGCATCCTCAAGATCCAGCAGGTGGTTGCGCCTGACTCGTTGCCATATTCGAGTTCAAGTTTGCAACGTTTGAAAAATCGTTTTTCATGTTATATTTATCACAGTTGCTAGTTTGTCCTCTTATAATACAATTTTGTTACAAATGCCTTCAGAATCAACATTTATGCTGTCGCAATGAACCTCAATAGCTTATTCAATATCAACCTCGCTAGGGTTGCTCAATTCATACCTTCGTATTCGAATTTTGAAGCCCCATATTTTCATAGATATACATAGAAAATGTATAAATAAACACTTAGCAAAGTATGGGATCGACGAGTGAATATGAGAAAATATTTGAAGATTTGAAATTTGCGCTTTTCCAAAAACCAATATTTGTTCTTATTTAAAGAAGAAAAAAAAAACTGTTCATATACGAGAACAAAGTTCACTGTTTTCAGAACATCAAAATATTTCATTCAGACATGTCCGTGACATCTGTAACAAGTCCTAATTCAGGTTATTCGTAATTACCCTCTAGCTTTTTAGGGACAAATTTGAGTTTACAAAGTTTGGTTTTTGATTAATTATTCGACAATTTTTTTGTTTTTTTTTCTATTGTAAAAATTGAATTGGTTATCATCGATAGGACACTGGAGCCTAAAATACAGCGAACATTCAATTGATCTTTAATCAATTTTTCTTAAATATTTGCTGGTATTCAACTTTGATCATCATGACAATTCTCACGGCCGAATCGCTTAAAATTTGTAGGAGAAATTCTTTAAATTTTGTTTTTTTGTTGTTAATTTTTATTTTTATTTTTTTATTTTTTGTTAATTTAATAATTTTGTAAATAAGGTGTTTCGTACTTTTCAGCATACGTTTGAAGCTCTAAAAAAAATATTTAACAGAACGAAGCTCTATGCAACTCTGAATAAGCCAAAGTGAAGTCACAGTGCAGAATTTCAGGGTTGGTTCAGAGCCGTAACTTGAGCCCAGACCAAAGTGCAGTTTCGATAGATGCGCGGATCGTTCCAGTGAAAAATTAACCGACTTCGTTACCAAATGGATTTTATTACGAAATAACGTTAAGCGGTATAAGCCATGAACGGGGGGGGTCGGGAGAGGGGGAGAATTCAATCCTCTCGGTTATAAGCGCAATTGAGGTACAGAATATTGGCTGATCGATTCGTTAGTACGAAACACGCTCGATTAAGCCGACAATTCAAATTCTTCGGTATAAAGCCGATATCGGAAAGACGAGCGGATTCGTGATTGAAATTATAGAGAACTATTCCCGCCGGGAAAAAACCGAACGACCGAAATCCGTGTCAACGTTCTCGCGGGGATAGTAAAACGTTTGCTGGAACGAAGTAGATACGCGAAAATTTGGTGAATTCCACGACGAATTGAATCGGAATATCGCGATAGTTGATTAAATTTCATGCTGGTACGCTAGGCGAAGTACTATTAACCTGATAAATTTACGAATCGGAATAATGGAAATAGAGAAAAAGATATACGAAATACATAAACTGGATTATTTCTACTTGCCAGATAAATTTTGACATCGATTTGACTTTCGGTTATTTCAATGCAGCTTCATTGCTCCAGAGGTCTATCATGAGACAACGATTGATGATTCTATCGCTCGATATTTCGATTCCAGGATAAATATAGAATGCAGTATCGCGAGTCTTAGCATTTGCAGAAAAAAAAGCCAAATGACGAGTGGAACGAAATGTTTTATACAATTCCGAAAGATTGTTCGAAGGTAATATTCGATCCACCTTCACTCTCGACAAAATCACGAGGAGATATCCAGCGCAGTTTTTTTCCCCTCGGCCTCTTACGATTTTCACCCTCCTACCAATAGTTGTCTAATGAGGAAGTCACTGTCATTGGACGAGAGGACATTCACGATCGAGCGACCAAATTGCCTCTCTTTTGGTACGAATTTCAAAGATTTTCCGGAGAGAAGAGAGTGAGATATACGGTTGGCGAATGACCTGGCAACTTTTTTTTTTTATTTCTTCCCCTCCCCCGAGAAGGAGAATAGAAATGGTGGAGAATGATTAAAACGAACGTGGGAGGGTCGAGAACATGACCCTACCAAGATGGTCTTCATCTATCTCAGTCTCTCGTTGTATCTCCGCTGGTCCGAGCTCTTTCTTTCTATCCAAGACAAAACGGCCAACGATCGCGAAAAATTCGCTCTCCTCGCGTTTCTTTCCTTTTTTTTTTTTTTTTTTTTTTTTTTTTACATCCGAATAATCGAGATACTCTCATAGAAAAAGGTTGCATCGTATTTTCGCCTGTCCAGTGTCATCCTCCTCTTGCTGTACCGTTACGAAGAGGGTTACGGCAAAAAATTTATGAGAAAATAATGAAGAGATTTTCCGCTAGAGAGGAAAAAGAACCGAGGACGAAAAGTTCAGAGCAACCTCGAGTGATCGTTAGCTACCGAGACAATTAATCAAACGAGAAGCTATGCTACGGAGCAGGTTAAGACTGACTTACATAAAGGAAATACTTTGGAGAATCTAATAGCCACAGATGACCGAGGTTTTTTTTTATAAGGAGATTCGTCATTGCCTTTCTACTCTCTAATAAACCTTTGCTATAGGATATGATTTTTTTTTTTTTACTGTCAAAAGAGAAACCGAATTCGATTTCTAATTTGATTTTTCTAAAGAAAATTTTGAACCGCGACGATAAATAGAGGGGAAATGCCGATGCGATGTGGATCATGATGAAATAGAATGGGCGTAAAATCACAAGATGAATTGAACGAGCTTGGGTAAATGATAAGAGTTATTAATAATCCATCATTCATCGCTCGCCGGGAGTTGTTTCGAGTGCCTTCAATTGAGCGGCAACTAAAATTAGACCGTTGCCTATTAGCACATGGAGTTGCAACGGGGCGAGTGAGGGAAATCGGAGAGATAGATGAGAGAAAGAGAGAGAGGGAGGAAGAGAGTTGACGGAGGTTGTGCAGCGAAGAGAAAGGAGGGTGTGAGAGGAGAGACGAAGAGAGAAAGAGAGAGAAGAGAATGAAGGAAAGCTCCCCCGAGCCCTTTCACCGAAAGTAACCCAACTCCGAGAGAGTTGCTTCACCTTACCGTTGCCCCTCTTCTCTTCTCTTGTCTCGTCAAACTGACTCGAGTGAAAAAGATTTTAACGAGAGAGCCGAAAGGCTTGGAGCGACGCGCCTGGATAGTCTAGGAACATGTTACTTTCTTCGTCCTCTGCTGCTTCGTCATTTGGCTTTCAACGGCATCGAACCATGCGTCGTCGTTCGTTTCTTTTTTTTTTTTTTTTTTTTTCTCTTGACGTGAATTTCATCAAGGACAGGTCGACAGTTGTTGTTTTTTTTTTTTTTCATTGATGATGGAGGCTCGAGTATATTAAGGAGTTTCGGTACAAAAGGCAAAATGTTAAGAAATTAATGAAATTTGGTGATAATGTTCTTCAACATCACGTACGAAAAGACAAATTTTGTTCAAAATTTTCTTCTACTTAGTTATCGAGTAATTATGCATTGAAGCAGATTTCTTATGCCCGAAGTGTATACCTATATATATGGAAACGATATGCTTATACACGTGAACTTTAGTATTCAATTACTCGATAACTGTGTAGAAGAAAAATCTGAAAAAATTTGTATTGTCAAATTTGGCACTAAACGAATATGTTCACCAAATTTGATAAAATTCTTAACTTTTTGAAATTTTTTGTCTTTTTAACATGGTTTAGCATGGCAACATTGTATCGCCTGTACCGAAACTCCTTAAATGGCACAAGAATATGCCGTTCGATGAGTCTCGAAACGGTCAGTACCAATTTCATAGCGAGCCATGGAGGATTATATGGTGCCGTACGATGTTAATTTATAAGAATGCAAATGCTACGACATCCTCTTCTCATATTTCATGAAAAGTTATCATCTCCAAGGAAGCTTAGAGCTATGCACAGTCCTTTCATATATATATTTCTTGATCCTCGCACCTCTCTGCTCCACTCTTTCTCTCTCTCTCTCCTTTTTTTTCGTCGTCACAATTTTCCTCGTTTCTCTTCGCCCACCCAACGATCCGACTTACGTTCCGCGATACGCATACCTAACGCGCAATTAGCTCGAGTGTAATTTGACTCGCGCGCGGGCGCGCGCGTTCGCCCGCCTCATCCTGCAACAGCGGCAATAGAAGCGCCGGAAGCACCGGGACGGGATAAAAGCGCATAGCTCGTTTCTGGACCGTTCCATGCCGTAGGCGAGCATGCCACCGCGGATGAAGAAAGATGAAACAAAAAGATCGAGCAAGAAAGAAGTGGCTACGCATTAAAGTCGAGAACGCGAAAATCTCTCGCTGTATGCGGAGAGAAAAGAAGAGAGAAAATAATAACGCTCAACCAACGTAATTAGAGCGACCCTCGAGACTGGTTTTGTCATTCGTAGACTCGAGATATACGATTAGAAAAATATTTTCTACACGCTCGATTATTTGGACTCAAACAGTAACTACTGTTACAGTGCTTCCCCAATCGCTTGTATATAACACGCGTCGAACCGAAATTGCTCGACTTCGGTGACCCATATTACGGTGATTGTTACACGAAGCTTCATTATTAATTGCAGCTTCAACCTGACCGAGTAGAAATTAGTTGAACTCCTCGTGTTACGAATAGTGTCGTTAAAAATTATCGATTCGATAGAGCTTCGTTTTATTGAAAGATTTTCATTATTCAATCGCCAGTGTATTCTGACTCGGTATAAATCTGCACTTTGATTTTATACTGTATTCGTTTAATACTTTATAATATCGCTCATGATTATTACAGCATTATCGGTGTCCCGTGACAAGACTCTGAATCATTAGAGAATAACGAAAATCATAAAATCAAATCATCGGAGATGTTGATCCAACGATTTTAAGGAGGGTGGCTACATACGATAATATGATAAGAATTTAATGAAATTTAGTGATAACATTCTTAAGGAGGGTGGCTACATACGACAATATGATAAGAATTTAATGAAATTTAGTGATAACATTCTTTAGCATCAAATGCAATGACACAAATTTTTTCAAATTTTTCGTCTACATAGTTGTCGAATTTACAATATGCAAAATATATACCTATATATATCAGAATCCTATGCTTAGGAATGGAAACTCTAGTGTTAAATTACTCGAAAACTATGTAGAAGAAAAATATTTAAAAATTTGTCTATTCATGTTTAATTCAAAAGAATATGCTCACCAAATTTCATTAAATTCTAATAATTTCGAATTTTCCTATGCTTTTAACATGGCAACATTGTTGTGTGTAGCCAACCTCCTTAACTCTGTTTTCTTTTTATCTCGTAACGTTGAACTTTGGATCATTGGAGTTCAATAAAATTCGTTATATTTCCGGAGTCCAAAATGTACAACACATTAATTCGAAAAGATTTTTTGGAGGTAGAAATTAAACGAGTAATTAAAAGTGATTGAGACGATTTAAAAAAAGGTTCATAACAATCAAGGAATTATCAGTTTCCATGGCTTTTCGACGATTCGAATTTTATATTTTTTTCATCGATCGATCGAAATTTATTTACGAGAGCGCTACTTTTTTCATCGTGTTTCCCTGGTTCATTAATTTAGATCCGGTTCATCGGTTCTTGCACGTTATTTCGGCGGTGTCCGACATGTCAATGAATCCGCATGTTTGCCCATTTCATTTGCACCCGTTGATCCGTGGGTCGATGGCGTTCAAGTTTTTACGTAAATGGTCAGAGCACCAGAACGAATGACGGATTCTGTACGCACGAGCTTTTCACCACGAGTACAATAAAATGAGAAAAAAAAAAAAAACCTTCAAATGGAAGGCACGGTCTACGTACATCCGACAAAACTATCCTCGCACAGTCTCGACGGCTAATTTATTTGGACTTTTCCCACTTGTACCTGTAGCTTTCAACGTTCATCTCTGCGTGCCTCTTTGCCAACGAATACTCGAATCTGTCGAACTTCAATAATACTCGATAGCCTTTCAGAATGTTCAATAAGCGACATCGATCCTGCTGCTGCTGCTGCTGCTCTGCCTCTCGTTCATTACGGATGTACCATTTATTTGCTCGTTTCGCTGGCATATATCGCCGTCATGAATTCTATAAATCGTGTAAACAAATTTTTTTTTTTTTTTTAATGTTTAAAAAATAAAGGTTTCGTGCAAAAAAGTGTGCAAGTCCAGTATGATAATTGCGTGGGGAAATCATGCTTGCGATTTCCGAGTCTCAGAGGTCGCTGAAGACCTTAAGGGGCTCTCTCGGTAGTCGCATTTTTCTCAGAGAGAGTTAATAAAATCGTTTGAAGAAAAATAAAAGAAGCACGCACCGTGCTGCATTTACTGATGAAAGCAGATCAACGGTGTTTTCTCTTTTATGCTTCTTGAAATCTTAACTCTGCTCGAGAAAAATGTGCAGCAGAATTTTCACGGGCTTAACAACGAATAAACCGCCTTAATCTTATGTTACTATCGGTTTTTGTAGAGCTTCGGTTGCTCGCTATCAACCTCGGTGAGTTACGAGCACGCGCAGTTTGCTCGTAACTCTTCAGGAATTCACTATTTTTCGCTGTTTTTTTTTTATTTTTTTCACAATAGAAATTTAAGGGCTCGGGTATGAGCTTGAAGTGCGGAGAGTAAAATCAGTATCAATTACTTTTTTTTTTTTATAAACCCCATTCTCTTCTCGATGAAACGATTTTTTGGTTATTTTGAAAAAAATATATTGTTGCTGGAGGTATTGATAAAAATATTTGAAGAGAAAACGTAAGGAGAAACGTTGTTTTTGGAAACCAATTTATGGCAAAACGCTTTCGAAAAAATTGCATCGAATTTTAATGTTTTTACATAAATAAAAAAAAAAAAAAATAAAAAATAAATAAAAAAATTAAATTAATAAATACGAAAATCGTCGCTTAAAAAAGTGGCGGTTTTGGTTTTGCAGTCACCGATGCGGTGATCGAGACTCGTTCATGAAAAGAGAAACAGTGAAAAAAAAGCTCCCAATAAGAAAGATCGATGCACGATATTCGGGAGTAATAAACACACGAGAGAAATTGATTGATTCTGTAGCGGATAGGTTCGACGGATGGATGAATCGATCGGCGATGTGAGGAGGCTGCGTTAACTCGTATCCCGGTTGGACGAGGCTCATGAAAATGGGGATAAGAGCGAGTAGGAAAAAAAGAAAAATAATGTTGCAACCGCTGCATTTAGGGGCTTTCGTCGAGTTGGAAAACTGATGGCGTATCCACCGCTGAGGCCTCGTAATTCCGGTATTAAAATTGCAAGTTGCGCAACCGGGCGTTCCAACGGTATGGTTCTGGTAGTAGTGGTGGTTGTGGAGAGACTTGCTCGGATCCGTCGAGTCAGATGCGTTTGTCTCACTCGGGTTTGTTGTAGAAGGGAAAATACGGCGAAGCTGATGCTGCATCAATTTGAGTAGCGAAAGAGCTCGCTTTCATCTATCTCTCTCTCTACTTCTCTTGAGCGAGAGAAAGACAGAGAGGGAGAGTACGAGAGGGAGCGAAAGATAAAGAGAGGCACTAAATGAAAACCGTTGTTGGAGGCGCACGCTTCCGCAGACACTCGGCTGTAATACCGCCTAGCGTCATATTAAAATCGTGCCATTGTTCAATACCGAGTACACTCGTATAACACAAGAGCGAATGAGAGACACTGAATAAGAGAGAAGAAGCCAGGAACAGAGCGAGAAAGAGAGAGAGAGAGAGAGAGAGCTGGATTAGGAAAGGAACAACTGAAGGTATACGTTGTAACAAAAGTGCAGACGGCAATGGAAAATCGATCGGTATTACCTGTTCGCACCTACGGAGGCATTATCCAAAAAGAGAGAGCGAGCAGGAAGAGAGTGATAAAGATTTGTACATCCAACCAGGGGGTTATCCCTTTTTACATATTTCACTCATTTTTCCCGATTTTCAACCGTATCAGCGTCCTTCGGATGCAGTCCGAATAGGCAAAATTAACAGTACCACGATTCGGATACTCTCGTTCATACTTAATGAGTAGAAATTTTTTTTTTTCGCGTTGTTTCGTTACCGGATGCAGCGAAAATCGATGGTCGTGCATCGTACACGTTGGGAGTTGGCTTCTCTCATTGAAAAGCGTGCTCGAATAGACGAAAACTACTCGAAACTGTTGAGAGCTCCTAATTTAATTAACAGATGCAGCAGCAAGATTCGCAAAAGTTTGAATATTTCAATTTGATTAAAATGAACACTCGAAAGAGTACGACGGAACAAAAATTTATTCGGATTACCCCCGCTTTCTTTCATCAACATGAACGCCAATGTTATTACATCGCAGCACGAAAAAAGTGCCGTATAAAAAAAAGTATGCCGTAACCTAACTATCATTGAGGGATGTTCGCCAGGTAGTCCTTGACGTTCGACGGATCGAGTCGTCTGAAACCATTCTCATCGCATATTCCAACTTCGATGTTATCCGCCGTCATTTGACCCTCGAAACCTTCTATCAGTGTGAGAATCGCAGTGTGAACGGCATCGTCCAGCTCCAAATCTTCGCTGTACCTCTTCTCCAAAAATGTCTTGCCATTTACAAAGTTTTTTCCCATCGCGGTCGCTTTCCATGCGAAATAAGCACCTGATGGATCACATTGGAAGAGATGCGGCTTGCCGTTGTCCCAACCGCAGATCAGCAGAGATACTCCGAATGGACGAACGCCGCTTTAAATCAAAGACAAGTCGTTTTTCTTAATATTCGTTTCCTCGTAGCTCGAGCTTCGAAATTGGAATTATTATTGCGTTTATTCGTTCTGCTCGACAGTGCGATAAAACATCAATCATGATCCACTAGAATGTTATTTTACTGGATGAACTTTCATAACGATTCAAAAAATGATCATGTCGAGAGGCGCCGTAGCGAATCGATTTCAAAATTTCTTACAGAGAAATGGATTGAGTAAAAAATTTTAATGTATATCTATAATGAAATATCTTAAATATATCAGTCAATACTCGAATCAAAGTTCGAAGAACACTTTGAAAAAGTGAAGATTGTAGTTATAGGCGATGTTGAAATGTAATAGAAAAAGAAATGACTTGTTTTCGAATTAGACATTTTCAAATTTCAAGTATTTAACTGGAACCCATAATCGGAATATTTACAAAAGCGTGGAAATAGATAAGAAAACTAGCTAATTTTTATTATTTTTCGCAAAAAACTGAATTTTTAAATTCAGAAACACTTCAAAAGTTTCCTATTCGTTGGAAAAACGATTTTTTTAAGATCAGCTATAATAGACCAACGAAGTATGCAAACAGTATTATATTGAAATTATTCATTATTTCAAGGGAGTCTTTCGCAACCGTTTCACAGTCATATTCTCCTTTTTTAGGATCGATGAAATGGTCAATGTTTTAAAAATGTATGTTTGCACCCACAAAAACCCTAATTCAATCAGTCACCTTGTTTGGAAAATAAAAAATTCTTTCCCATGTTCGTCTCGTTCCTTGAGGTAATTTTTTTTCTGTATTATTAGATGAGTTGAAACGCATAATAATAATTTTTGATATTTTGTCATTCGTTATTGATATTTATCTTTTTTCAGTTTTCACGCTTAGTGGATGAGAAAGAATAAGATAACTATATGAAAATATATGTGAGAAAAAAGTTACCCGGACTGGGTGTACTCTTGCATGAGCATGGCAACTCTTTGCACAAGCTGAGCGGTCGGTATAGGTTCCTGGTAAACCAGGAGATACTGTTGTGCCATTTTGCGAGCCTGTTTAACCAGCAGTCGATAATCTGGACCCATTCCACTGTAAACCATTCCAATGTGCTTCGTAATCATCTCCACTTTGTTAACGCTGTGTTCTTCGTAAAGAATGGATTTGTGCTTGTTCTCCGTAGCGAGGACAATGCCGTTGGAAGCCTTGATGCCCACACTAGGGGCACCGGCTGCAACTGCTGCGAGAGCATATTCGATCTGCACCAACTTGCCCGAAGGACTGTAGAAGATATAAAAAAGATTCATCAAAATTGAATTGATTCGATGATATCGAAGTGTGCATAGTTGAAACGTGACAACAAATTGATTTTATAGTGATTATGTTTTTGACATTTTTAAATTCTCTCAATTTTTAGATTCAGTCATATCGACAGATTTCGTCATTTGGATTATGGCAACCCGAGTTCAAATTGAGTTCGATACTTTTCAAGAATGTGATATTCGAAGATGAAAACTTCTGTCGCGCTATTGACATTTTTTTTCATGTATTAAAGTTTAGAAAAAAAAATAAGTTTCAAGTTTTAATTAATAATAACGTTGATTGTGAAAAAGAAATTCATTCTTATTATATCTTATTAGAAATCGGTCAAACTTTTATTCGAACCACTTTCGAGAATTCGTCAGGGCGACATCAGAAAAAAATGCCAATTTTGAAAATTACAAAGTGAGCAATAGGCGAAAGAATTTTCGTTGCATTTTCATGAAGCAAGCTTTTAAAGTTTAAAAATATTAAATTCTTATAAAGATTAATGTTTCTGGTGAAGGAGCAATAATTATCAACAATGATCCAGTCATGCAGCGTGATTGTAGTTTATTGAAACGCCGGATAGAAATTAGTTAGGTTAGACGTGTTTAATTGTCAGTGAAATTGATATTTGACGACAGCACATGAATTTTCGAATGAATAAAGGGTGTAGGAAATTTTAACGCATATTTTTACGAATAATAAACATTTCTATGCAATATTTACCTGAATGTTGTTAATGAAAAACTGTATCTTTCCGATGCCATGACAATTACTTTGCAACTATACAGGCTCTGAAGTTTGGCGCCTTGGCAATCTCGTTAGCTGCAATTTCAGTCGATACCACGTTCAAGCTATCGTTTTCACTGTAAGCTTCCGCCTTTATCAACGTGAATGAGACAGCCAATGAAACAACTAGACATTCTTGTATTCCTCTACTAACACACGCCGTCAGAACATGTTCAAATATTTGGAATCCATGGAATTTATTTATTTTCGAAGCCGTCATTCGCCCATTGGCCGATACGGGGAATCCAAAGGCCAGGTGACGAAAATAGAACGAAAAAAACCGTCATTCATTGAGTCCTCGGTTAACCTAAAATATTCGTTGTTCAAAACATTCAAAACGTTTCAAACAATTCGAATGTTTGTGACGAACGACGAACAAGCTCAACAAATGTACATTGGTGTTGTGTCGAATAAGTAAGTATCTCGGCGAGCTCGGGCCAGCAGACGACAGGGCTAGCTGTCAATGTACTTGTCCCGAGACTCTACCGAGTCTCTTGAAACATACAGAGTTAATTCGAAAGAATAGTGTTGGATAAATTGACTTTTAGTTCATAACCTCATCATCAAACTAATAAATTTCGATATTAAATATTCATGCAGCAATGTAAGAAACAACAACTTGTCAAACTCAACCTAAACATCGAATAGTCAACGATTGAATTATCCTATAAGCCGATTTAAAGTAATAGAACTTAAAAAATGGCTGAAGATGAAATGGAAAGTTTCGAAATTACCGATTACGATTTGGATAATGAATTCAATATCAATCGACCCCGACGGAAACTCACGAAACAGCAGCAAATGCTCGGTATATGGGCCGATGACAGCGATGAAGAACAACCAACCGTTAGACAATCCAAACATTACAACAAAGGACCCAAAAACTATACAGCACCTGTCAATTTTGTTGCTGGTGGAATTCATCAACCCAGTGAGAGCAAGCCTGATAGAAAAAAAGATGGCAAGGAGGATGAGGATGGGAAAGCTGAAGAGGACGACGAGGACCAGGAGGAGGATGATGATACTCAGAGGCCACGCAGAGGTGATGACGATTATGTACCAAACAGCTCGAGGTATGATAATTTGGGTTAAACATTGCATTTTTTAGTTGATATTTCAATTTTGTGTCGGTTGGAAGAAAAATAAATTTATCAAGCCGATCTGGATAATGAGTCCTAATTTTGATGATTAAGCCTATAAAAATTTTCTGATTGAATTTCTCATTTGTCACAAATCATTCAACAAATTTTTATTTGTAAATATGATATTTTGGGCGAACTTCAGTAAGTCATAGTTCAAAGCAAAGTGTAAATATTTTATGTTACAAAGCATACAAACAGAAGAAAAAAATACTAATTTTCAGGATATTTTGTTAGGCAAACTCTTGGTATCATTAATTTAAGAGTATTCAGACTTGAATATTGTAACGAGGCTGTCCAATCGCCTGGCATTATTTCTGGTGTGGCAGAAATCAGCCAGAGGACAAAGCGCTATTGTGTCAGCAGAGCACTGTTAAAAAATCATGAAACGCTTCAATATATATATTTTCTAAAGTGCATACCATTTTTTATCCCTAACAATGACAGACTTCTAATTGGCCAACGTTCATTCAGGTCCCTCCAATAAATATCAAACAAGTCATTTTACCTGCCAGAAATTTCATTGTAATATTTAATTTGTTTCAGCGATTCTGAAGGTGAGGCAATAAGTAATGCGAAAGCAAGACCTTCGTTTTCGATGAATCCAAATGCACACGGAGGAGACATAGCAGGATTGAGAAGAAAGGGCGAAAGGTTAAATCCAGCACTGTTGAAGACCGGAGTCGGCAGTTGGGAAGTCCATACAAAGGGAATAGGAGCAAAGCTCTTGCTTCAGATGGGATTCGAGCCTGGAAAAGGTTTGGGGAAAAAGCTCCAAGGTATAAGCGCACCAGTGGAGGCTCATTTGCGAAGAGGGAGAGGAGCGATCGGGGCTTACGGACCAGAAAAATTGGCTAAAATACCAGAGAAAAAGAAGGACGAAGATGTGGAAGAGGCTAAAGAGTTCAAAGTCAAATTGTCGCAGTGGCGAAAGACTGATGGGGCAGGTAGCAATGTGAAAAAGAAGGTTCGCTACCATTATCGAAGCGTCGATCAGGTTTTAGAGGAAGGTAAAGCATTGCCGGACAGGAGACCCGCAGGAGGTGCGACCAGCGACATGAGCAGAGTGAAGGTGATAGATATGACCGGACCGGAGCAACGAGTTCTCAGCGGCTATCATGCGATTGCAAGTGGTCAAAAACGTCCTGACGAAACCCCCATCATTACCGATAAAAAAACTTCCGGCTATTTCGAACTGCCGGAGCTCAGGCACAATCTCAATCTTTTGGTTGATATGTGTGAACAGAATATCATTCAAAACGACAGACGAACTCGCTGTTTGAGTGACCGTATGGTTGCTCTTGACGCGGAGAAAAAAAATATAACAAAAGTGGTTGGCCAGCATGAACAATTGATTGATACGCTTGCAGGAGTTCTCGCGATAATTGAAAAATTAGTTAATCAAAACGACTCAATCGCTCTGAAGGAAACTGCTGAGGCTTTCAAAAAATTACAGAATAAATATTACGAGGAGTACAAGCTTTACGAGTTGGGTGATTTGGCGAGTAGTTTCGTAGCCCCGAAATTGAAGGACAGTCTTGCCACGTGGAATCCACTCGTTCAGCCAAAACAACCGATCGCACTGATCAAAGAGTGGAAGGATATTCTTGAAGTTGGAACTGGTACCCTACAGTCGAGGAATATGCAACCGTACGATCAACTGATCTGGAACGCTTGGATGCCGTCGATTCGTGGAGCAGTGCAGTAAGATACTGATTCCTATTTTATTATACAGGGCCTACTGAAAATAGTTCGTTCTTGTTTTACTTGTTAAATTTTTTCGCACATCTTAACATTAAGTATTTTTATTTCTTTCACAGAGAATGGAAGTGTAGACAACCTGAACCAATGATCGAATTGATAGAAGATTGGATGCCGCTACTTCCACCATGGATATTAGAAAACATACTAGACCTCATAGTACTTCCAAAATTAACTCTCGAAGTTGAAGAGTGGAATCCACTGACCGACACCGTCCCCATTCATACATGGATTCATCCATGGCTACCAATAATGCGCAATCGCATGGACACACAAATTTACCCAATTATTCGTCGTAAATTAGGCTCTGCTTTGGGCGGTTGGCATCCGTCCGACAGATCAGCTCGACTCATGCTTCAACCTTGGTCCCAGGTATTCACCAAGGGCGATATGGAAGCTTTCCTTGTGAAAAACATCCTTCCCAAGCTTCAAATAGCACTCTCCGAGTTTGTCATCAACCCACATCAGCAGCATTTGGATCAGTGGAACTGGGTCTACGAATGGGCCACTTTACTACCAATACAAATAATGGCCGGATTATTAGACAAATTTTTCTTCCCCAAGTGGCTTCAGGTACTCGCAATGTGGCTCAATCATTCGCCCAATTACGATCAAATTACCAATTGGTATATGGGCTGGAAGGGTATGCTGAATGATAGATTGTTGGCTGAACCGATTGTCAAAGGTGAGCAACACAGTCGTTGTTACTCGTTATATGAGATTGAGGCTTTTCGCTGCCCCTGAGGTCCTCGAACAGAACCACATTTCGATTCTTTCTTCCGTACAAATAAAAATTTGCTGAAAGGCCAAAATAACATTTGCCCCTGCCCACAAACCGCAAATCATTCATTAAGCTGATAAACTGTAATTCAGACTCTGAATTGTTCTAAATAATTAATTTGCAAAAACACTTACATAAATATTTTGTGATTAAACTCTAACATTAAATTGCATTGAATTTTTCAGATTACTTTAAAAAGGCATTGGATATGATGAATCGAGCTGTGGCGACTCCACAGGCGCATCAACCAGGAGCGATGGAGCAAGTTTCGTATCTGACGAGTTTGGAGCGAACTCAGTCCACAGCGTCGCAAATACCGGCAACGGCGCAGCCAAGAATCGAGGTGAGAATCGTGACCTCTGAAGAGTTCAATTTTTTTCAACTTTTCTAAATTTTCTCTCTAATACAATTTTACTTTTTTTTTTTTTTTATCTACAGCGACTTGCTGAGGCTGTGCGTACCGCGTCGCAAATACCTCAAGGCTTCAAGGACCTCGTACAGAAAAAGTGCGAAGAACGAGGGATTCTCTTTATGCCTATTCCCAACAGATATCGAGAGGCAAAACAAGTGTACAAAGTTGGCAACGTTCAGGCTTTCATCGAAGGAAATGTACTTTTCGTGTGTCACAACGGGTCAAGCTGGGTACCGACGAACTTGAACGCTCTTCTCGATATGTCCGAGATGTAACCGATGTACAGTTATGTGAATATTGACGTTTTTATGAATTATACATATAAATAATATCGATCGATCGATAAATATGTTTGAAACAGTCGTTCATAGTTTTCTTATCTCGGCAAAATTCGAATGATGTCAACATTTTTTATTCAACAAATAACAAACTATTCAAACGTATTTCTCGGCTTCGAAATACGTTATTACGATCGCGCATTCACTTGAAAGAAATAGGATTTATCCAGAGAATGAAGATTTCGATTGAAAATTACTGTTTCATTTTTTTTATATCGGTTTAAAATTGATGGAACGCCAGCGTCGTTGGTCAATCTACCCTACCGAGGCCCGATATGAAAGAGCTCTTTGCGTTTGGTTTATCTTTACATCCTGGTTGAAAAGTCTTTCCATAAATTGTTCATTATTACATTCTTTAGTTCTTCATCTAGAACGAGCCGTTAATATTCATTTTTTGAACTGTTTTTTTAAGGCTCGTTGTTTTATAGATCCAGTTAAAAAAAAAAAAAATAGAATTAAACTATTTTTAAATACTCGGCGTCCAGACGTTGCTGCGTCTCTAGATTTTATAGAAGAGATAAAGTGGAAAAGACGACATTTTTGAGTTAAAGGAGAAGTAGCGTAGCTAAATAAATTTGTAAATAAAAAATTATCCAAATGACCTAGTTTTTTACCATTAACGTGGGAATCTTTTGAAGAGAAAAAAATGGCAATCGTAGTCTAGAAATATGTTCATTGCTGTTTTTTTTTTTTTTAAATCCACAGAAAGGATTTTTTTTTTTTAAATATCGTGGCGAATATAGGAAAGAAGCCTGAAATTCTAAAATTCTAAATAAACTTCAATTCAATTTTCGTGAATGAAATAAATTTTCTTGTTGATTAATTTTTTTTTCTAATCGATTAGTAAATTTGAAAATTCAAATCGATTAGAACGTTCATTTTCGTTTGTGATAAAATTTTATGATTAATTATCACGTTTGAAGAAAAACAGCCAAAAAATTGTTAAGTTTTTTCGAGCTCCATCGCTTTACTGCTGTAACATATGGCGTAGATGGCTCTGAAATGTGAATTCGTCGAGTATCTCTAGCATGAAAAAATGTTGCTATTGATGATTTGGTAAATGCATAATTATTTTTTTCAGGTTCATAAAACATGTTGTAAATGAATCATCACTTGATTCAATCGGTACATTACACTTCGCACAAATGGATATCGATAATTTAGCACTCGTTTGATTCGAGTGTCGAGGAGCCATGAGTGCCAACAAAATGGTTTTTCACACCTGTTTCAATCTGAAACGGCAATTTCGAGAGCCCATTAAAGCGCGAAATCGAATTTTCAATTATTTTTGTGTACGCAAGCGTAACAAGAGTCTGGAGGGTTTGGAAATAGCTCGTTTTTTAAATAACATCGCATATCGAGAGCTCTGCAATGCTGTGTACGAGGAATCAAGCCTACCAGAGGAACTGGTCCTGTAAGGATGAACCAGTCCCATCCTTCGCCCACACGCGAGCCGTGTCTACGCTGTACCCACCGTCCGTATTCCTTCGTACAGTCTGCCTTCGAGATAAATTTGCATCTTTCGTTCGAGGGTGGGACGGTGCGCGTCTTTACCGTGCGATTGTGCCAACTTTGATTCTACCATCAAGCCACAAAAGGACTTGGCTCTCGAGTTCTCGCCTCTGCTGCTGCCTATCTCTCGATTAATATCACGAAATTGCTCGTACCTCCCATCGAATTAAATTGGTTTGATACACGCATTCGGTTACTTTTTATTCTCCATCCGGTTCATACATATTTTCGATATTCGTTTACACTCATTTTACCCAGTTAATCTTCTCTTTTATTCTTGATTAAATTCAACTCAAATCCTTCGGGTTCAAGGTGTGAATTTTGTGCTTGTATTCCTCTCTCGTCAGCTCCGATGAGTGCAAACACGGAAAAAACCACAATCAGTAAAATCCGTGTCAATAAATTATTAATTTAACCTCAAAAATTTTAATAAATCTGAAAAAAAAATTGACAATGATCAACGAACGAAAAAAAATTCATATTTCTAGCATTTTTTTTCCCGAGATATCCACTGGTCTATATTGTTATTGATTTTTACAGATTTTTTTTTTTCGCAGTGTCTAGTCGTCCGGTTACTGTATGTTTATCATTAGGTTATTCGTCCAGATTTTAAACGCTACAAGCGAATTTTTCAAATGGCGCATGCGCTGGAAATAAAAAAATGAGCGCGCTTGATCGCGTCGCTTTTCAATTTGAGGTTGTTTTGGTCAGTCACCATTGCTCATCCTCGTCAACGTCGTGATTTTCTCAGCATTTTTCCACTCAGAATTGATATTCTTGGTTGTCTAATTATCCGGATTATTAGGCTAATTTTCCGGAATTTATATTGCTAGGAATTTTTATCGTCCGTACATTGGTCATGTGACACACTGCTTTTGACGAATTCATTTCACCCATATTGATTTCCCGCTATAGAAAAAATTTCTATGAATATTTTCCGCTATAGTTAACAATTCATATGAATATTTGCTTTCCTATGAACTTGTAAATACATCATTATTCCGGACAACTATATTCATTTTATTAGTCCTTTAGTAACATTAGGCTATTCGTCCGAAGATATATTGCTTAGAATTTTCATCGAGTGTACTTTCGTAATGTGACACTGCTTTAACGAATTCATTTCACTCATATGTATTCCCCGCTATAGTATAAGATTATATGAATAATTCCCGCTATACTTGACAATTCATATAAATATTTACTTTCCAAAGAACCTGAAAATACATCACTATTCCGGACGACCATATTCATTTTATTAGTCCAGTTGCAGTATTTTCTGTCTCCCATTGATTTGATCTGGACGAATAAACGTATATGTTATTCGTCCGTATATGTAGCAGTATTAAATCGTCTCGGTAACACTGCTTGGAAATAATATGACGTTTAGCAAACAAATTTCCGGACGAATAGGATAAACATATTCGTACAGTACCCGGACGACTAGCCACAGCCTTTTTTTTTTTTACATTCGACTCTATAGGATGAAATCGGTTTAAAAGATATGAAATCATTTTCGTTTTAATGCCTCAACTTCCTTAATCTGATTATTTTTTTCACCCGAATCCCCCGACCGATCAGGAGTTTGGTATTCAACGTCACGCGGTACCAGCAGGACGAAATAGTATCGGTAATTTTTCAAAAATATCCTGTTGCTAGGTAACAAACAAAAAATTTTCAATTGTAACCTTGACGTTTGAAACGTCAGAATTATAAATACTGGTTGGAATTCGGGCGATAAAATAATCCACCGGATGCCTCGAGCTCGAAAATGAATCGGGTATTTTCTCCAGGCTTTTCTGCTTAGTGTCATGCCCCTGAAGTTTGGCTCAACAAAGCTGATAATTTGGAAGCACTCGATTGATAATTAGCAGTGATTTTTATAGCACAGAAATAAATTGTGTGTCTGACACGAATTTACTTTTGTTTTTTTTTTTAATTCTAATGGCAAATCGATCAGTTGTGATAGAACTTCAAAGACACTGCTTGCACTCCACCAATTTCCAGAGCTGATCATCGTTTTTTTTTCTTCATAAAAATGACAGAGGTGAAAAGTAATTTCGAGAAATATTATCCTCGTGATTACCCGATATTTCTCGTCGTCGAATCAAGATAATACACGTGTTCCTTAACAATGCTGATACAACTGTATACGAGCATGACACTTTTTTGCGTACGATACCGGTTCAAGTTACTCGTTTCACCGAATACAAATGGTCCCTCGTTTGATTTAATGGATCGTTTCGGATGAATAATCGTGCATGTATAATCCACAATGTATTAAAGCGAGGGTAAACGTATTCATATATGTAAACCTTCCTACTCCGAGTATCATACTAAGATGTTTCGTGCTTTATGTCCGGCAATGGCAAAGAGTGGCAATAAAATCGGCATTGAGCGTGGGCGCGATCGATACGAGATTTCAACTCCACGAGTCGGTCCCTTCCTCGCTGCTTTATCTACTGGCTCGACCTTATGCATCATGTTTCACTATCACCAACTCTCCTCTCATCACCATTCAAAATTCGTTCAATCCCCGAGAGTTTAATAGCCTCCAGTCGTAAAGATCTGATCACCTGTGAATCAATTGTACCTGAGGCACTTGGATTAAAAAAAAAAAAAAAAAAAAACGGTAGATGCCTTTTTTTTTTACAGCTTTCAAGATATCGAAAGGAATTTCAGTATCTCGAAGTGGACATTTTATGTTTTCTTTTAAATGTTGAAAAAAAATGAGGTTTTCGTCGATATTTCGTATAATTTAGTTTTCGAATGAGTTTTTCAATTTATTCACCTTGAAATCACACTGGGATAAAAGTTTGTTGATCGAAACATGATTTTGTTTCTCTCGACCAAAATATTCAGTTCTTGATAGAGAAATAAAAAAAATAATTTGTAAATGCTGAAACTAGTTATCGGTCGAACCAACAAAGTTCTGATGTAACTGAACAGATTTAATGTTGAGGCAACAACGTATCATCAAAATAAAGTAATTTATTCGCTCGTTGAAACGATTATCGTTTAGGCAATTTGATCGTTGGGATTTGAACAAACATTTATTGAGGCAACTGAAAATTATGCGTGAGCAAATAAAATAACAGTTGTTCGAACAAAATTATTTGCGATTTGGTTGATTCATCGATGAAATGTCATCGATGATGAAATTAATCGAATTGAATGAAACACAACTGCGTCGAAATGATCGCAATAATCGGCTTACGGCATAACATCATTTCTTAGAGAAGGATAAACACGAATGTGGGCAACTTTTAAGAATTTATTAAGAAATTATGCTAATTATACTCCGGATGGGAAATAAAATGTTTTCTTTGGCGATATGGACAGTTTCGTTGGATGAATTGAACCGAAAATTTGACAATTCGTCAAAACTTCTTTCGATTGGTTCGTTGCACGAAGCGGATTTCCGTAGCTGGCGTATTATAATTATTTCGATAATTATCCGATAAAAAAGATTTTCGTATTGAGTTCAAAACAATGGTAAATTCATTGAGTAAATTCAGACTCGGTGAGATTAAATTTGAAAGTTTTACTTTTTTGACGTTTATAAAACCTGTACGCATGAGCAATTTTTCTTTTTTCGATAGTACAGGAAATTGGTGATTCTTACCGCGAGTAAAACAGGATTAGTCATCTCTCGGGTTGCAAAGATAAAACTAACAAAAAAACGAGCGAGTCGAAGCTCCGTAACACGAAGAATTATGCATGGTTTTTGTTTTTTATTCCGACGATTATTCTCTCTCTCTCTCTCTCTCGAGGAGTGATGAGTCAGCGTGGAAAAAAGACGGACGTTTTGGTTGAGCCAGCTGGATGAGAACTCCTCCTCGGTATTTCGTTTCCACTGGTAGTCCATACGGGCGGAGAGCCGACAGGTGTGAGAATCTCTTCTACACCCTGAGTCCCGGGCGAAGGGGCACTCGAAAACGTTTGTACTCGTCAAGTGTCACAAAATTACGGTCTACGAGATCGAACGAGAAAAAAGGTCATTTTATATTCGACGATTTAATTGCTCTCGGTTGTTTCAAATTAAGATATAAATCACCTGATGAAAACTTTCATCATTAAAATTGAATCCTCCGATGATTAAAAATTCTGAATATTGAAATTCGACTTTTGGGAACAAAGATTTCAGGCTTCCCTAGAAAGATTTTCGTTTCGATTTGATTTCGTGAGTAAAAATCCGAGTTAACGCAATGAAAATCAATGGAAAGAGTGCTTTCGTTGTATAGAATAAAAATTTATTGAATTTCGTGGAATAAAAAGAATTTTTTTGTTTTTTTTTTTTTCCTCAGGTCTGCCACTTCGAAAGTTATTTTGAAGGATTTTTTTGCTTTCCGAAAAGTATGAATCACCGACGACGAGGTTTGGCTGTATGGTATCGGCGTGAATTTATTCAACGTATACGACGGCGTTGAGGGAACAAGGGGAAGTTTGAGGTACTCTGAGGACGCGCGTCTTGTCGCGATCGTTATCGGTGGCAACGAGAGACAGAGACAGGAGGAAGAGAGAGAGAGAGAGAGAGAGAGAAGGTCTGACCCTCGCAGTGTCGGTGACACCATGTTGGTGCATCGAACTCGAAACATCAGAGAATTCAAGCTACCCGAAGCCTTTTCTCAGTGCGAGCGTTGTATGCTCGATTGTGAATCCCCCATGGAACGAGAGTAATGACATCTGGTCGGCACACTTGCCAGGGGTTGAGAGTTAAATTCGCGAGATAATATCAGCCAATTGGCAGATCTGAGCACTCCCGATATCCGCACGAAACTTTTCATCGTTGAATCATTGAATCAACTTTTTCTTGTTATAAACAGAATTTCACATACATGAAATGAGACTTTAGCACGAATGGCATATACAATTTTCAATGATTCGTTGTACAGCTCTGTTCAAATCCTTTTCAGGATGAAAACATGATCGCGACATTAGCGAACGAAAGTACAAGAAAACGAATTAGTTACGGGATATTGTTGTGTCTGAATACTCGAGAAAAAGCAATAATGAAATACTAAATGGCGAGACCGGCGTCGGTGACTGTGATCGTCAGCCGTGACCGTTGCTCGTATTAAGCCGAGTCTTCTCTCTGCCATCCTCTCCTCTATATATAGCACGTAATTCTATACATTGCGTAATTGCACGCGTAAATGTGGGCGCGCGTCAAGTCAAAGAGCATTTTATATTGTACACACATGTAGTATAAAGCGATAGCAGAGAGTATATTCGTGGAGCGAGGGCACGGGCGTCTGTATCGCGAGAGCGGAAGGGATCTCGCGAGTTGTCTCTATACTGTGCCTTTTTTTTCTTATATACCAGCATAAATTAGTTCGAGCGAACCTTCGGCATCGTGAATTTCATTCATTAGGTTCTTCGACGCGAATGATTGGTTATTCACCGGTCTGATAGTTTCTCTTCTCGGTTAATCATGTTCGGAAACAAAGAATTAAACCTTTCGCATTGAAATTCGACAAACATCGGCGATTTCTCGCTTACAATTTATCGAGATAAACGTTCAATCCAAAACGTGAAATTTTATTATTTCAAGTCGAAATTTTGCTGTAAAAATCACTTTTAATTGTCAGCTTAAGAAGGTCGGCTACACACAATAATGTTGGCATGTTAAAAGCATAGGGAAATTCGAAATAATTAGAATTTAATGAAATTTGGTGAGCTTATTCTTTTGGATTAAATGTGAATATAGAAATTTTTTAAGATTTTTCTTCTACATAGTTTTCGAGTAATTTAACACTAGAGTTTACATCCGTAAGCATAGGATTCTCATATATATAGGTATATCTTTTGCATATTGTAAACTCCAATTATTCGACAACTATGTAGACGAAAAATTTGAAAAAATTTGTGTTATTCCATTTGATGCTGAAGAATGTTATCACTAAATTTTATTAAATTCTTATCATATTGTCGTATATAGCCACCCTCCTTAATCGTTGAATATCGATACGGCTCTTACGATTTTATCTATCGAGAGACCATCCCGTTAAGGAGTTTCGGTACAAAAGGCAAAATGTTAAGAAATTAATGAAATTTGGTGATAATGTTCTTCAACATCAAGTACGAAAAGACAAATTTTTTCAAAATTTTCTTCTACTTAGTTATCGAGTAATTATGCATTAAAGCAGATTTTTTATGCCCGAAGTGTATACCTATATATATGGAAACGCTATGCTTATACACGTGAACTTAAGTCTTCAATAACTCGATAACTGTGTAGAAGAAAAATCTGAAAAAATTTGTATTGTCAAATTTGGCACTAAACGAAAATGTTCACCAAATTTGATAAAATTCTTAACTTTTTGAAATTTTTTGTGTTTTTAACATGGTTTAGCATGGCAACATTGTATCGCCTGTACCGAAACTCCTTAAAATTGACTTATTGAGAATATACGAGTGATAAAAAAAAATCGTGCACAAGTTGTTTCGAGTGAGCTCGGTGTAGTGACTTGAGTTGAATTTCGAGGATTCTCAATGCCGAATTTATTATAAATATTATAATTGTTGTTGTTTTTGTTAATTCATTTAAATGTTACGGCGAAACATTGTTACATCGTTAATGGCGATCACGCGATGTTTGCACGATGTCTCACGATGCTTCGCGGCCTCTACGAAGCGAAGGACGTGATCAACGGCGATGAGAATTGCCTCCGCATTCCATTGGATCGGACATGCTCGAATCCACTGAAATTTATAAACGCGGAATCATAGTGAACGTTTAGTCATTTGGAAAACAAGAGTTTAGATCGTCGATGAAAATATGATTTTCGATCGAATGACCGTGTTAAAAGTATCGAAAACAATGGTATTTTGTCGAGGGATAAATAACCGAAGAAATAAGAATTCGTGAGCTCGAATAAAGCAACTTTGGTCAATCCAATCGAAGACATTTTAAAGTCTTAAAAATTGCTATATTCCGTAACCGAATCGATCGATCGCGATGCACGAAAGATGTCGATTTTTCAATAAGACGATTATTATTTCGATGATTCGTTAGTTATTGACGCGCGTGTTTAACAAGAACGCCCTCGCACATGTAGAAACCGGACGCCGCGATGATCGTCGTCGCGCGGTATACGACCGATCTAGCGCGCGCGTTGAGAGAGGGCCCGCTCCGCGAGCCAGACCGAGACTCACCGTGTACCAGTCCACGACGAAACGCGCCCGTACGACGGACACACAACGTTTCGTCGCTCTTGCTCGCCGCTTTTAAACGAGCCCTCATTACTCACGAATCGCGTTAATTTCAAAGAATTTTTAACCGCGCAACATTGAGCAGCATCTTGTGGAGCTTCTATCTCGAGAGATGAATCCTCGATGAAACGCGCGAGTTTTCGCGAGGTTCCGATATAAAGAAACTCATCGTCAGCAACAAAACAAAAACGATATACGAACTTGGAGCACTGAAATTAAGCGTCGCGGTTTAGTTTTCACCGTGTCCACGTGCTCGTGACAATACACATTTGTTCAGTAATGCTAGTTAAGAAAAATTAATCATTTGCAGTGCCAATGATCAAGTGCCGATGGATGATGAACTTTAATAAACGTACATACGAATAACATGTTTTTTTTTCATACTTTTGTGTATTACGTGTGATAACGAGGATCGAATCTGAATACGATAGCTCGGGTAAGAGCCAGAGACCCATCGAGGAAGCAAGAGATATATCAATACCCGTGAATCATCACGATAAGAAGACACGTTATGGAATCCTATTCAATGGTGAGTTGCAGCTGCGGTTCTCTCCCATTTTTTTTTCTACATTTTCTTCCCTGTTTATTCTGGGAATTCGTCCGGATAAAACAGCATTGTAAGAGACTCGAGTCTATTTTCATGTTATGACAATTAATAAATGGGCGGATGATGTATTTTGCCGGGTGCGCTCTGAATAATACTCTATTGTGAAGCAACTTTAGAGGAAAAATTGTTGCAGAGTTTATCTTCGACGTAACTGCTGACTTTTTTTATTTTCTTCTTTTTATATATATATATATTTTTTCGCTCAACTGGGTCTGCAGCCAGAACTATTCCGCGTCGTTTTCCCTCATAAAAATATGCATTTATTTTGACATTCGCGCGCTGCACGTTTTAAAAGCGCGTTTATGAAAATCATTTTTATTTTTCTTCACGAAATGATGAATGTGCTGAGACTCCTATGGATTTATTGTCATATTGCAACGATTTTGTTGAGAGCGCTTAACGAAGATACGTTGCTCAACGAAGAGTAAGAGAGAGAGAGAGAGAGAGAGAGCCTCAGGCATTTAAAACTCGAGCGATAGAGACCAGCCGGAGAAGACGATCGTTGAAGCATCTCGCGAGATAAAGTACGTTTTTATGGTTGCCTCTTCGGGGCATTGGAATATCGTCGTTGTATAGTCGGTTGGTATTAGTAGTATAGATACAGTAAATAAGTGGTTAAGTAGGTGCACGTTTTAAGGATTGGCACTGGTATCCATTCGGTATGCAGCTCGGAAAACAGTAGTACAAGATCTCACTGTAATAGTATAATGACGCTCGTATATTCTTGTTCTCAAATGCACCGGTAGAGATACCCGGCAGACGCGCGATATACGTATTTACGAGTATTTAAAAAAAAATTTTTTTGTTTTTTTTTTCATTTCGTTCATTTTCTTCCGCCTCTAAAAGTGACTACTCTTTGTCCGAGTGACTCGTGCCACTGATGCAAAACTAGCTCGTTCGATAAAACACTCGTGCTCGTAAACCAAATAATTGACCGTTATTAAATCCGAAGAAAGTTCTACAATTAAGTATTATACGAGTGACATATATATATGTATTCGTGAAAAGAGATTTAATCCAGAATTAAAAATCGAGATTTTCTTATACAATGAAGCTTGAATAATTTATTAATTATCCGCGTTCGTTGAAATAACGAATAAATTATGTATAATAAATGGATGTAAATCGATTCGTATTAGATATGGATGGTCTCGGAAAATTCCTAACAAAAAGTTTAATACAGACGTACGACACGTATTTTCATCGTGGAAGGATTGAACGAGACCCATAAATTGTTGCGATACATTAATTTTTTCAAACCAAAAGTGTATTCGTGTATCAATCGATGGAGAAGAGAAAAGGGCGTAAGTTAGAAAGGTACGCTTAATAAATAATGCCCTTTCGATCGCTCGAGCTCGATGTATATCATGTTGTACGAACGTGCAGACATATCACAGTGCAGCCAAGAAATATTTCGTACTCGGGAGAGCCTGCATTGTAACAGATATATATATATATATATATACAAAACTATCGACACAGATATTCGTAGCAATATTGCATAGATTTCGTACGAGGCCAGTAAAACTTTACAACCAATCATTACGATATAGTACACCGACTGGAAAAGCTTTTACCTACATAAATATACACACACATATACGCTCGGTATAATACAGCGCGCGCAGTTAATCATTACGTTTCAAGCTCATGTTATTTCTTGGTAGTTTAAGCGAGTTTTTTTTTTTCCCTCCTATGCAATGAACGAGAGATAGACACAGCCTGGAGAAAGAGACTACGAAATGTCGAGATAAGCAATGCGTATGTTGAGTGCCTGTACTGCCTGTACACATGGAATATATTTAATCTCGAATTCTAGAGAATTTTTTTTTTTTTTTCATCATAAATGATTATAAGACAGACGAGATGCGAGAACGAATCGCGTTCGAAAAATTTGATAAAATTCATGACACGATAACGAAACATGGGATTTCGTAGCTCCTACTACGGGATCTGAGAAAATATTGAAAACGATCGTATTTTTTTCAATCACGATCATCCACGGTTGAAGCTTCGTACTGAAAAAACTATTTTGATAATATATTTTCATTTTTTGAATGAAAACGTCATCGAGAGATGATCCGATTACAGCGGACGATCTATGTGCGACGAAAATCTTGAGAAACGAATCTTCGAGCAGGATTTTGTCAGCTGTTTTTGAGAGTTCATCGTAAAAGGATACACAAATGTTGTTAATTCGAAGGAAAATAAAAAAAAAAAAAAAAAACGAGACAATTGAAGTATCTTGAGACTATATTTTTGGACTCGATTTACTGCGAAATTTCATTCATTTTTGTGGACAGATTGGGTTAGTTCTATCGCATCGAATTTTGGCTTAAATTTAATCGCCTCACAAGAAGCAGTTTTACAAATTTTCATTTAATAAAATATTGAATTTATAAGATAGAAAGAAATAATGTGTATCTAGCTCCGATGCCTGGTAAACCGTTGCTGCCTCAGTGTCTTAAAAGTATTTAATATATGCCATACGAAAACTCGTTTCGTCCTCTTGACACATATAAACGAATGATCGTGCATAATATATACATAAATTATTACGTTGGCTGTATTCTAATTTGCACGCGTGGGTAAGGTTATTATTGCAGCTCGCGCGAGAGATCTCGAAGCGTTCTTTCTTTTCCATGCATCTCCACTGCCACCCCCCCCCCCCTTCTCCCCGCCCTTTTGCACTCTCTTTGCTCCTTCCATCGAAGAGAATATCTTTCTCTTTCGCGACTTGGAAATTGTCCATTCACGCGCGCATACGGTTCGATCACTATGCATATTTTTTTGTTTCTGCTCTTTTCTCTATGACGTTTGGTCCCATGGTGAGAGTAGCTTTGACCAACTCTCTTGAACGCTGTTATTCGTACAGCAGTAACAGTCACACGCAACGAATGCATACAGCGTATCTCGTCACGGGAGAATAAATTATCAAAATTTTTTTTTACTTTTTCAACTCGGTGCACGCAGTCGTCGTAGACCTGATTCCCGGGTCTACAAATATCAGCAGTTCTTTCTCCTCGGAAAAACAACAGGCGAGTACGCGGGCTCGAGTAAATATGAATAATCTCGTGGCAGTATATACGAATGCAGTGACGCGTGAAACTAACTCGTACAGGTTTCTGGTACGCTCCGGTATAGCTGAAACCAATCGTTGCGACTCTAATCTCTGGATAACATTGATTTAGGGTAGATTACTAAGTTCCTGGAAGATGCGACATTTTGATGATCGGGTTTGTGAAGAATCATGCAGATTGAATCCTCGTTGTGATAAGCGGTTTGGTCCTCAACTGTACGAGCTGCTGGAGCACGTTTTTTTCAAGTTTTTTTTTAAATTCTCTTATAAGCGAAAATCTGATTTTTTAGCGACAAATCTTGCCCTGAATTATGCTGCGCATGCATAAATATCCATTGGCACGATGCTAATTTTCCGAGTAAATAAATATCTGTATTCTCGTCGGAGATTGAGAAATCAATGGACTTGGGAGCGACGAGCTCGGAAAATGAACTCTGTCACGAGATATTATTTCCCACCGGTTATAACCGATATCAAAAATCTATCTGCAAAGGTCAACACTCGAATAGAGCAAAGCTCCTACGTTGTTCAGGGCATGAGTCACATAGCCATGATAAAAGGTCAGCGTAACCATACTGTACACAGAAAAGGGACCGAGGCATGAGTCAAAAAGTTATGGTCTAGGCCCCATAGCGATAATGGAAAAAGGGGAAGGAATTCTCGTACCACCAGGGAGGAGCAGCGATGAGATGACACCGGGTGACATACTGCTGCCGCTAATCTGTAGCTCTAAACTACCGTGTTGCACACTCGACCGACTCAACAAAACCTCGGGAGAACGTATAACTCCTGTACGACCTTTGACTCATAGACACGAATATCTTTTAAATACATTGTCCGTCGCGGGTGACGTCTCAAATATATTACGTGACTGTTCGCCGTGAATGAGTTCTTCTACAGAACGTTGGTTGATCATGCTCCCTGCCGAGATCGGTCGAGAGTAGTGTGTCTCGAAGATGCTCTACGGGGAACGTTCGCCGCTGTATCATAACAAGGAGGAATGAACGAATAAAGTCGGTAAGTATACGGAGCAGAGCATATCCTTTTCTATCTGGCACGTAACGCCGGTATATACGGAGCGGCCTCGCGCGAGTCAATTCTGGCAGATCTTGGTCGAAGATCGAGCAAAAAGCCGGAATAACGCGCCAGGCCGGCGCTCCGTGTGGCTCCACTATACTCCGCCGATGATCAACAATGGCGATCACGTGTGCACGATCATCGGAGATCTCTGTGTCTGTGTTACCTATCTACAGTCACAATCACATTTGTATATATATATATGCGTGAACTCGATACACGCACGCATCCATGAAAAAGACTCGTTTGCCTCATACTCGCACACACGATCGAAAGTCGTTCTTTGGATCGGGAGAGCTCGTTTCAGAGCTGCTACGTTGGCTTTACGAACGCGTTGGTAACGCGCGTGCATCGAGATCCGAGAAGGGATCGTTTGTGCGTGAATCGCAGAGGCGACGCATGAATGGAACTTTTCATTCATGTGTACGCCACTCCTGATGGGATTCGTCGCGAGAACGGATAGAGTAAGAGCTAAGAGAAAGAGATCGAGAAGGAAAAGGGTCCCGTAGACGGAATACGTACTTATCCCATGCTAACGTTATTCAACGATCTAATCGACTGGAATCAATTCTCCTAACATAGGCGTCTCTCATCATCGATTTACGACTTATCCGGTTAACTTAACATCTCGATTTCCGATGGTACCTGCTTCTACGTTTTTTTTTTTTGCATTCATTGATAAATCATTGCAGCAAATGCTGATTCGAAATAAATATTGAAATTAATCTGATCCGATCTGTCGCTAATCAACTGATCGTGCGGCTATACCTTTGTAATTAGCACAGAGTATCACAAATAATAAATTTAAAAAAAACACAATTAAGCTATAAACTTCAATTGACTAGATGATGGCTTTGGAGAACTAGCGAATGTAAAGTACAGCAAAATGAGACTGCACGTTGTGTACTTTATATTCACAAAGGACTGATTGGTTTGTGGCAGAGAGTCAAAGAGGACATTTCCATGTCGAGTCCGCATACACGTGCCAAAGAGCCTCGATAAAAAAATAAAAACCTTTGGAACTGTAGTTCAGGTCACTGGACTGTTACAGAGCTGTAAGCTAAGTTGTTTAGTTTCTTAGCATTTTTCACCACAATACACAGTGCAGCTACTTTAACAACTTTCTACCAAAAGTGTGTAATAAAAAGTGTTTTGGATAAAGTTGTTTTCGGTAACAGTCCATAAAATACTGAATTCTTTCAATGTTGAGAGAGTATGTTCGTTCCGTGATACTTGTTCTCTCTCAGTTTCCTCATTTAAAGTTTTCGAGGAGAGAATCTTGTAAATGAGAGGCTCCGATGGTGCGGCGCTCAAGGCGTCGTCCGACAGAATGAAGCGCTGTCGACGCTGGTGAGTTCTCTCTTTTGGAGCATAGCAGGTCTTCTGTTCTTGCTGTTATATATCCGTACGAACGTGGAGTACGAGTGCGGCGCTTGGCGTGGTTTTATATCGTCAGTGGCAACAGGCAACAGCAGCCAACGCTGAGTCGAGTCAAAGCCAGGGAGATCGGACGGTTTCCTTCTTAGCGGAGCTTGCCCGAGACTTATAAGGAATAAGGGCTAACTCTCGTGTATACACGTATCTACGCTCGAGAGTCTTTCGTTCACAAATACATAAACGACGAATCGGCTCTTCTCCTCTCCCCTATGTGTATATATGTATATACACTTGTGCCAACATTTATGGATCCGTACACTCGAGAACGGACGCATTCCCTTCTCTACCATATGTATACGTGGGTTGACGGACTTTATGCATCTCGGCTGACTCTCCCAACCACTCGCCGTGTTGCTGCTTCAATCTTCTTGTGTGCATGAATCGGATCTACTCGTTTGCGGGATTAAACTCTACGGAGAGGATTGATGAATGGGAAAACTGAGAGGAAGATCCAGAACAATGGCCGATTCGCGCCCTCGACTGAAAATTCTTATTTTCTGTAATTATAGTCGTCAACTCGCGATTAGCAATTTCGTTTCATCATCACCGCGAGGGAGTCCGGTGGATCAAATTAAATCATCCAAAATGATCTAGGCTGCTGCTGCATATAAACGCGAAAATGGAAGAAAAAAAATGATTATAACTCAAATGTCTCAAACTTTTGACGTCTAGATCTTGAATTATTTGTAAAGTAATTGTCTTTTTAGTCCAGATTCTGCTTTTGGAGCTTTGAAAATAGATAGTTATGTGTAACAGCTATTCCTTCTTCCTGGCAATATAATATTTGTCAGCGGGTACCATTTTTCTCGAATTATAGGAAAAACGTTTATGAAAGAGGAGGATATGTTCGATGTGATCTCCCTTCGATATCCGATGGACCGTTCACATATCAACGAGGTTTCTTCCTTCTCGCAATGATCCAAGTTTTTCATAAATATAATGAAAAAAAGTAATAATCAAGATTGAATGGTACACGAGGCTGGAGGAAGGTACGCGAGACAAGTAAATCTGTGCGTCCGCAGGAATATGGTGCATTACGCCGATGAATTCTTGTAGACGTGGACGCGCGCGCTCCTATACATTGCGGTTATTATATCGTTGGATAAAAGACCGGAAGGTTGATGCATTTATGGCGAGAAGAGCGTGCGCGAATCGCGGGAAAAGGCGACGAGAAAAGACGATGACGACGAGAACGACTTTGTCGAGGGAATGCGGTGTTTGATGAATGAAGATCGCGAGAGCAACGAAAAGGGACGTGATGGGCTGCTGCGGGATACATAAAGGGAACGACGGGTTCTCCTCGGTGGCGTCTCGACGCGACCAAGAGAACCCAACGGAACGAGTCTCTCTCTCTCTCTCTTTCTTTCTCTCCTTATCCCCTATCTCGTCACATGAAACCGCATCCCTCGCCACTATACACCTTGTTGTTTTCTTCGAACGAACATCCTGCTCATTCTCGATCGACGAGATCGTTACGTGGCTACAAACAGCAATTAATTTAGCGCGCACGGTTACCGGAAGTAGCAAGATTCCCTGTGCTGAGTTACACCGCAGTAAAACTACAGAGATATATTCTTTTATTCTGGTACCCTCTCTCAACTGCCATTTCTCGTATCTCGGAATTGCGTGCCGATTCCATGAAAACCATTGACCATCATTAGCGATCAGGGTTCTGTGCCAATTCTAAATTCATCGCTTTGCTTTTTACTTTTTTCAGCTCTAATGTTTTATTCAACATGAAACACCTAGATAACAGTGAGAATAGTCATTCGATTCATTCCGAACAGCCATTCAACCGTACTATTTTCCCCATAACTGAACATAAATATACAAACGCGGCTACGAAAAATAAAAATTGTCGAGAAACAGTTGAATCATCGACTGCAAGTTTCCATGATCCAAGAACTATTCGAAGTACTGAAATAAATGAAACATTGCTTTTCGATCAGTTTTACTTCGACATTAGTTGGCTGATTCTAGCAAATTTTAATTGACTCCAACCAATCCCTAGTCTCAGTTGATAAGAATCGATGGCTAGGACTCGAAGTATATCTTCAACTACCAGTAAAGTTCTCGCCCAACGAATTATTCTCGGTTAATATTATTATTGATGTTTGAAGATAAATATATTAAAAAAATGTAAAAGTTTCTTAGAGATGATGCTGTAAACGCTGAATTCATATCACTAAACAAGCGGAGACTCTCACGGATAAGTATTACTCTTAGACGCGAAGAAGTACGCGTGGATCCTGCGTACGATGGATATATAACCGTACTGGTAAGCGAAACAGTAATAGGATGCATCATCGTTGGACTGCTCGGACGCCCACACTTTTCTTACCGTTAGTTAAAGAAGTCGTTGGAGAAAGAGGGCTTTATTACGCGAACGATCGAACGAGAACGAGGCTTCGTGGGAAATCGTTGATGGCATTCCGTTTGAAACGCGATGAAGAACCACACCTGCGTTATTTGTATTTTTTTTTTTTTTTTCTCTTGCGGTGTGCTACTGCTAATTTATTCGATTTCATCGACAATGAGTAATAAAAGGTATAAAAGATACGAAAGATCGCTGATTTAACGCCCTCAACCGTTGAAATATGTTTCCTTCGACTATTGTCACGAAGAATTTGTTGGAACTCACGTAAGTTTTATATTTAATCAGACGATTCGAAATGCTACTTGTTTGTGTACTTGAGGAGTTTCGGTACAGGCGATACAATGTTTTCATGCTAAACCATTTTAAAAACACAAAAAATTTCAAAAAGTTAAGAATTTTATAAAATTTGGTGAACATATTCGTTCAGTGCCAAATTTGACAATACAAATTTTTTCAGATTTTTCTTCTACACAGTTATCGAGTAATTGAAGACTTAAGTTCACGTGTATAAGCATAGCGTTTCCATATATATAGGTATACACTTCGGGCATAAGGAATCTGCTTTAATGCATAATTACTCGATAACTAAGTAGAAGAAAATTTTGAAAAAAATTGTATTTTCGTACTTGATGTTGAAGAACATTATCACCAAATTTCATTAATTTCTTAACATTTTGCCTTTTGTACCGAACTCCTTAATGTTCTCGCTGATCAATTATTCTGCGGTATATATTTTAGTCGTGGCACACAGTCTCACGAGAAAGGCAGGGTTGAACGTATACACGTTCGGTTTACCAAGGGTGCGAGAGGGATGGTAGAACCAAAAATAAAGCTAAATAAACAGGTGTCGCGTGGACCATGAAGACGGTGGAAATAGAATAGACGGCGCGAGTTCGAAAGATTGGCGAGACAACGAGCGATTTCGTCATTCATCTCGCTCTTCGCGCCACCTCTCCTAACCTGTTATATTACATCTTCACTAAATTCGGACGGTTTCGAGCGAAAAAAATTTGTTGCGCAATCGCCCAACATCCGTTTAGTTCGTTTCAACATTTATGAATTGCGTCTGTTATCGCATAAAGCAGAAAAGCTCCTCACTTGGTGGAGAGAAAAGTGTGATTACGAGCGAGTCGGACACCCCTAATAGAAGGGTTTTGTAGCAGTTAATCCACCTACCGAGTCTGAAAACGAATACACGATCGTAATATTTATTGAAAACTGTAAAAATAATTTACATTCATCAATCAAAATAATTTTAAGGAAATTTCAAAGTGCTAGTACACTAGGAAAAGGATTGTCTTTCGTTTATTCATTGAAAGATGAATAAATGTCCAAGCAGCAAAAAAAAAGTTGCGTTCTAACGAAAGTTCCATTCGGAATAAGTCGTGTCCAGTTGACCACACTTGGGAATGGTGAATTTAAAACATGGCTTATGAGGGATCCAGCAGCTGAAATTTCGTAAATGTAATAGTGTCGCATGAGGCTTTTTAGTTAGTGTTCATTTGATGAATAGTGCGTTCGCGAGCTTGCGCGACGACTACGACGAGAGACAGGAACACACTGAGTGCGGGCATATATGAGCCGATGCGGGCGTGGGTGCGATGCTGGTATTTTTGTTCCAACCTAATTCAGTAGTTCTACGAGTAACACGATGCCATATACTAAATATAAAATCTAGCGCGCACTTCGCTATAATATGGATAAATATATAGAGAGGATTGAGACCATATTGAGACATGGGATTAGTGTTTTCCCGTTTCAGTTGAGAAAAGATAAAAAGATAAGCTCGTCGCGTCATTCGAAATGATCAATTAGTCAATCGGTGTATTTGAAAAAATCTTGTAATATACTGCGCTGGAGAAATTGATTTCACGACTGTTGATCTAGTTGTAAAATCAGCATGAAAAGTTGGTGTTAAGGATGAAATTCACGTATCCAGGACCGACGATGTTGAAACTTCGTAAAAATTTGGTGTATTTATCTTTGCCTGTTAATTCCACCAGCGTTTTATTTTTAGAAGGAAAAAAAAGGTGACACGTTGTTTCAGAATTTAAAAAATGCTCGTTCATATTTGTTTTTCTTTCGAATCCTCATAATTCGCAGCATTTAAGCGATAATGGACGTTGCTTACGCACTTGGACCAAAAGTGTGGTCCAAAAATATTTGAGCAAAATCAATCACCGGCCAATATGTGATGAAAGCGATGAGAATACATTTTTATGTATCATAATACTTTGTTCTATATAAAAAGTAGAGAAAAAAAAATACACACACAAACCCATCTTAATAGGAAAAGAGGCATTTTGTTGATCTGAAAATATTATCTGAATCTGCACTGAGAAAAGATAATAGTTGAATCAACCAAATAGCTTCGTGAAATACGTCCAATGTAATATTCAGTTATACTAAATCAGTTTCATTAAATGAAAAATATCTAACGTTGATCCAACAAAATCCACGACAACGAATCTCATTTGGTTGATTCAATTGGTATCTTTGTTTAGTGAAATAAAATTAATAATTCGTGCAACTGAACGATTTTTTGAATGAACGAAATATTTCTTTCGACGTATTCTACGAAGCCTTGGTTAATTCAACTAAACTCTTTTCTCAGTGTGACAGTAACCGATTTCAACCTTTAAATTCTTTGAAACAAATTTCAATTGTCTAAAAATCTCTAAAACTGTACCGTTTAATGAATAAGGAAACTAGAATTTTGTAAGTCAAAATGAATATTGAATAAGTGCAAAATTCCGTAGCAGTTTGATGACAATATATTTCTCGAGTACAAATCATAATGTTCAGATTAACGAAGTTCGCACATGCAAATAAAGTTTTGAACGAAGTTTCCTTCAGCTCGGTTAATGGTACAGGTTTTTAACACAATCGACCACCGCGTCCTACGTGCGTGGTCGTCGCAAGAATGCATCGATAGTTCGATCGATGCCGGATCGTATAGAAAATGGCAATAAGCTTCAGTTTCACATGTAAGAATATATAAACGTACACGTTTGAAGAAAAATCATCGCGACGACGGCCTACGAGGCATTGATACACACACGAATCATTATAAAACTCGGTGCGATGAGGAACGATTAAATCGCGCCGATCGATCGGAGATATTTAAAGAAAAAAAAAAAAAAAAAAAAAAAAAAAAACTCGCATTAGCTCTTCAACGTTCAGAGAATAGAGTCACTATGAAGTTAATTGCTATTGCGCGCTCGTTTGCCGTAGTAAACGCATTCTCGTCGAGATGAAATTATCGTCGCAATTGCGAATCCGTGTTTTTCGATCCGCTCTGCCGAACATACACGCGATTAATATAACGATAATAAGAAAAAACCTACCGATAATAATAATAATTTAAAGAAATATGTTTAATTAGAGACACCATAAGGTAGAAATTGCAGCGGCGATTATATCGTGAGCGATTAAACATGGGGATTGGAGAGTGCACCTTATCGGAAGAGAGTCTCGAAATATATGCGTGATAGTAGTCGATCTCCAGGAGGCGATCATTGCCAAATAATCGGCCAAGTATCGAGCTCCGAGTCCCACGTATACCGTACGTAAATGCAGATATTTTATATGTCGTTTCACATACGACGCGCGTTAGCTTCGAAGCCCCCCGATTGGTGAAACGAGCCGGCCATATTTTCCTTGGATTTGCGGATATGCCGATTGGAGCGAAGGAGGCGGCAACGAGTCGATCGATAGGTGGTAGCGATTTTCGCGCGGACGATCTTGCGAGCGCATGTAACGCGATCGGGCTCTATATAGATGCATATGTCTATAGTTATATACCTGTGGATTTAACGTATCGGTGAGTTTGAACAGAGAACATGTAGGTGATTGAGAAGTGAGGGTCGGATCTCGTCGGAGCAGCCGGAGGGGCGCACTTTTCGTTCAGAGAAGGATTAAGAGAGAGGATCGGTATGAATCGGCCTCGTTGATTCGCGTCTCTGGTTACGTGCGAAGGTGGAGAGATAACGCCAATTTCCACATCGATCTCAACTGCCAATCGGATCGATGATCGTTCTCTCGCTTCTGTCCCTGGCGAGATTGATCGCTGTATACATATACATATATATAGAGAGACACGACGAAAGTACTACATGGCATTCGAGGCATTTAGACGCGACGATTGCCTAGAGGAATGATGACGATACATAAAAATTTACAACGTTGCGTATTAAAGAAAAGTAATGGAAAATAAAAAGTATAAATATACACGCAGTTTTAGATGTGCAAATCGCCCTTTTCGAGTGACCGTTGCATTCGCGCTTCTCGCTATATCCTTAACGCGCTTTCACAACGAATAAAACTTATTGGAGTAATAATGAATAGGATTATTCACAGGTCTCTTTCAACGTAATCTCGTATATACCGACGCGACTATTGAGAGATCGCGTATACTGTATAATTATCGATTCGATATCCAATCAAAGTTCCATGGAGTTGATGCTTGCGGTGAGAGAGAGAGAGAGTAAGGGAGAGATACGGAGACACAAATCTTAGAAACTGGTGTTAGTGCTCCAGGGCAACGAACCACATCACAAATTGCCGAGCTGTAAAGCGACCACGATATGTGCATGAGCATATATATATATATGTGTATTGATGTAAGTATAGGCTTAATAGATTTATTCCAAGATTCCGTGCAGTCGTAGCGAAACTATGTTCTTAGCGTTTACCTCGTTGAGAATGGATAGAATTGAAATGAGACCCATAAAGACTTGGACGTGGCTATGTGCGTTATATGCGCGATAGATATTAGCTACGGGGACGACGGGAATAAGAGAGACACATAAATCCTTTTAGCAATGTGAATTCGATCCTTCTAGTTACAGATAGAGGCAGTGCGTATATTATTGCTGGAGAATTTAAACCGCGAGCGAAGTAGACACGATTGAAATTCTTCATCCGGGAAAGCTGATCTCGAAGTAGACATTTTATGTATGCACATTTACCTGTATACATACGTATGTTTTCATTTATCTCATGAAATTATTGAAGATTCAGGAGGTGTACCAGGTATCTGAATAGTTTGAGGATTAAATTACGAATGATCGTTATTTCTTTTTGCTCGAGTATAAAACATCCGTCGGTTCCTCAAAGTCAGTTAAGTCTATTCTCAAGAATTTCTTACGTCCGACACGCTATTTTCTCGCTCTTAACCATCAATGGAAATACACCCGAGCACACGCGTTTTAATATATTAACGCGCGGTACGCCGACGAACATTAATATATCCTCGATACGTGTGTGGACGAACAATAAAAATTGTTGCCAGCTTCGCGGGAGATCTCTTCCAACGTCGAAGACGCGGTGAATAGATCGCTCACGAACTCACTCCGTTCGCGAACGAGGCGAAAGAGAGCTACGTGGGCGAGTATCGATCGAGCCGAGAACCCCTTCGATATTACTCTCAAACGCTCGTTTGGAAGTTTTTTCAACGATCATCCACGATTTCTCTCTCTTTGGAAGAATATATACTCGAATTCTCTTATCGACATTCATGCAGTCTTCGTTTTTTTTTAAAATAAATCATTCATTATTAAATGATCGATAATTTTTCGGATTCATTGAGCTTCAATTGTTTTTTCAAGCAAATTATTGAATCATAGAAATCGAATCCGCAGAGAGCATTTACAAACCAAAATTTTGTTTTTTTTTTTCAATTCAAAAAGTATCTTACTCGTGAAACGAATGAAGCTATCTCACCATCGTTCGAGTTATTTACATCTACATTTACAATACATAAGGCATAGCTCAGGTGGTTTCAGTATCAGACGCTTTTATCCACGATCGTATCTCTGTGCAGCATCCTGATAAAAATGTAACTTCTTCAGTTTGATTCTCCGTTGGGATACTACGATTATCTGCTGCGGGATATAAAATGTATTGAGAATACGGTGTTAGCCGCTGTCTCGATGCTTTCTTCTCTATTTTACTCTCCTTCTATTTGTATATTCACATACCGCCACAGCGAGAGAAGCCTGGAATATAGATGTACGCCGATATACTATTATGCGTTTCTCGCGCGACGTTCCAGGGGGAGAGAAACACGATTACGCTAGTCGCGAGGAGACACGATCAAGGAACAAAGGCACTCGCAAGTGCTCCAGGCAACGCCGGGCGAGGGGCCAAAATCGTTCATCGTGTACAACCATCTTGTAGCTTTGTTCTTCGATCGTTATTTTCTTCTCTTCTCGATTCACGTACTCTTTTTTTATTTTTTTTATTTACTTATTCGTGATTCCGCAAAATCAACGAGATACAAACAAATGAAAAGTTTGACACGGCAAACGCATTTATATGTTTCGTCAACAACAATTACCAACATTTTCTTATTCCAACTGGCACGAAAGGTATTTTTTTTTTTTTTTTTTGGTGAACTTTGTTGGAACTTAAAAAAAAAAACTGACGTAGTATGTTGAGGCGGACATCTTTTTTGCAGGGTTAATAACCCTTTGAATTGAAATTGTGGAATCTTCAATTAATACTTGAATCCAGTACTCGTCTTACCTCTTCGGTTGATCATTTGTTGCAGGATTCTTGCCAGTTTTCATCTCGGTACCTCCTGAAATGCTTTCTATATTCCTAAAATTTGGAGACATATTCTTCAATACATTGATCATCGGTTATAGCGGAAAAAAAAATGATTTCCTGACCTTCTTAACCAAATTACTGTTTCGAAATCGGTTACGGTGAAAAAAAAAATTTTTCTCAAAATCTGCTCCTTTAAAACATCCCAATTTTTGTTCATTTAGATACAATCTATTGAATTTTATTTAAAAGTATACGAAGAGACGAAAATTTACTAACAATTAGTATCGCTGCAATACATCCTGCTTTATCGATAATTCGTGGAGAATTTGCCTTGAAAAATAGTAATTTATCATTGAAATTTCATAAAAATTTTGCTAAACATGATAAATTTTAATCTCGTTTCCAAACGAATATTAATATAATTTTGGTGAAAGCCATCAACGTGCCGAACCGGTGGCCAAGAACCACAGTAGGATAATAATTATCGATACAATTTTGTATCCTTGTATAATTATGTGATTCAGACTTTGTAGAGATTTCATTCAAAACCGCGATTCGATATTCAGTCCAGGCAGATTCGTAATCCAAGATAAATTTCTTTTACGTTATTTTTCATTGAAATTTATAAAAGTTCGAGAAACCTGACGTTATTTCGCGTGTGTCATTTGATATTTTCGGTAAATCATCAAAAGTAATATTTTCAGTGATCGAAAAAAGTTGAGTAACGATATAAAAATAATTTTATTTGAATTTGTTTTATTTTAATTTATTTTTAATTTATTTTTTATTTTAATTCACTACTGTCGTTTTAGGTATGATTTTTTTTCTAACCAGTTAGTACGTGTATAGAAAAAAATAAACATAAATGTTAAATTCAGTCGAAAAATGTTGATAGAGCAGCTAGAGTAGGCAAGATTTCCATACGCGTGTAAATCAGCTCGGCGAAGTTCCACCAGAAGAAGTTAGTATCGCGAACTAATCCATGACCATAAGTGTCGCCCACGCGCCACACACACGCTATTCCCGCGCTGTCCACCGATAGCGAGCGTAACGTGCCACTTAACGCAGCTTATATACACGAGACACCGGTTTCCTATACGTACCCCTGCTTATTCCTCTTTGAGTCTCGATCATTATTATACATTTCTCGAGTATTTATACCCGGCGAACAACGAATATCGACGAAATGCTAGGTGTGAAACGAAAAGTGAAAAAAAAAAAAAATTGCCAATTGCACTAGAATGTTTTGAAGACGTTTTCGTGAAATTATCACGACTGATGAACCATTCGTAGAGAAATGAAAATAATTTGTTCTCGCTCGTTCCCTCTTTTACCAGTCCACTTTTTGAAATGACATTTGTTTTCGTGGAATCGAAAGTTCGAGGTCCTCTCGCGTATATTTAATGCGTTTTGTACGTTAATATGTGTGCACGAGCGCCTTTTACTACCTTGACTATAAATTCCGGGCCAAAAACGTCGCCTACGCGCGCCCCCGCCAGCAGATCAAAGTGTAACGTCTGAGCTCTTCGATGATGAGAGAATCCTTGGAACTTTCGCAATTCTATACATATATATTTACATATATATATATATCTTTTATTGAAAGTCACAAAAGTATAATGATATTCCAAAGTACATAAGAATAAATTTCACTATGGAGTCTTTCATATTTTGTAGACACGCGTGTGCTTTGAAAACATTGTTAATTTTGATTTTTAATTTTACTGGTTAGCGCGATTCGTGTCATCCAAGAATAGCACACATCGAGAGAGCGAAGTTTGTTCATAAGGTTTTGCGAGGCCAGTGGTGCGACTACATTTTACTTATTCGTACATGGCACCTGAAAACTGTGCATATTACTTCATACATACGCAACGTTGACAATAAATTATAGATCCTGTTCAAAACATATTTAGAAAAAAAAAACGATGATTTTCAAACAAATTCAAGTGGTTTTCTCATATAAAGAAAGGTTCGAGCTACTGCTCGAGCTGCCTAATCAGTGGGGTAAGTTTTCGTGTTGTTTATCATTACTGAAAGCATCGTTTCGACTCAACTTATCGACCGGACAACTGATCTCTTCCGTTTCTATGCAGCGCGTTCCCATCCAAATGTGAATTAGTTACAGAACAAAAAAAACATTCGTTAAAATGGAAAGTTAGTTGGATGATTTAAGGAGTTTCGATACAGGCGATACAATGTTGCCATGCTAAATCATGTTCAAAACACAAAAAAATTTCAAAAAGTTAAGAATTTTATAAAATTTGGTGAACATATTCGTTTAGTGCCAAATTTGACAATACAAATTTTTTCAGATTTTTCTTCTACACAGTTATCGAGTAATTGAAGACTAAAGTTCACGTGTATAAGCATAGCGTTTTCATATATATAGGTATACACTTCGGGCATAAGAAATCTGCTTTAATGCATAATTACTCGATAACTAAGTAGAAGAAAATTTTGAAAAAATTTGTCTTTTCGTACTTGATGTTGAACAACATTATCACCAAATTTCATTAATTTCTTAACATTTTGTCTTTTGTACCGAAACTCCTTAAGCAACGAAAACTCATCAAGCGTGACGTTTGACATGTTGGAAGAGGCATCGTTCGGAAGGAGCTCAACATTCCAGTAGATTCGAGTTTTTCTTCTAGTCCAGCTGAAAAAAGATTTTTTTTTCAATTTTGGGCCTCTCACTTCATCGTATCTATAACTCATTGTCGTTCGTCGCGTAATTTTTCAGATCAATCAATTGCCCGACTAGTTCCTTCTTCTTCAAATATAAAAGACCAGCTGCTTTTATCCACTGAATTTTTGATGCAACGATTCAAAAATACATGTTCGTTCATCGCGCGAATGTTCTATCCGAACCTGTACAAGTCAATCAGAGGTCGTAGATATTATTCGCGTTTCCTCATTTGTCTCGCGGATTAATATTTCGCGATAACTAACTTCATGTGAATTCGAAGCGTTATAACATGTGAAAAAGAAAAAAAAATATACGGCGTTGGTAACAGTCTCATGAGAGGCAGTGATGGCAAAAGCCAGACAGTCTGCATAAGCAAAGTTTTCCCGCAGCATGTCTAATCTCCTTCTAACCAGTAACAATTTTTATTGTATACAGGTTGTATATATCTCGACGATCCATATATATGGGCGACAGTCATAGATTTCTTAACGGAGGCGTGATCATATTATATTCCTTATATGACGAGGCAACACACCTACGCCCTATGTGTCCCAATATCTCGTGCTGGATATGTCAACAAGCAACTTTCCAAGTCGATATTTAATATTAAGAAAAAAAAAAACTTGGGTTTTATCACGTTGATAGCTCTCGTTTCTTGACATTAATCGATTATATCGAGGATATCGCGTTCGAGAAGAAGAAAGGAAGCAACGGATGAGTCCCACGTAACCGAGTATGAATATATATCCGAGTGATTTTTCAGCGATATACGAAATAATCGAGCGGATGAGTGGATATGTACGAAAGTATAGAGAGATATACAAGAATATTTGCATACGCATATCTCTCTCGGGCTCAAATTCGTACATAAAGAATGCCGGGATTGCGTGGTCTCGTATAATACTCAAATATATAAAAAGTAACGTGAACGTACACTCATCGCGAGGAAAGTTATTTCTCTCGCCGGATGTGAAGCCGGTTCTCAACGAATTGACAACGCGCACCTGTGCATTTCTGTCTTCTGGGCAAATCCATACATATATTTATATACGTATAGGTATAGATATTTAGTGTTAAGTAAATGTGCAGCCATCTATACTCTAAAGAAGGAAAAATCTGAGCCAACGATGATGATAAAATTCATAAGTTACGGGCGGCCGGACGTTATCCAGTTGGCAATGGGATATTGCGCCTCGCGCGTCATCCGGTTGCGCACTGTGGGAATGAAGCCTCTCGCAGATTCGCGAAGAACGAAAGAGAGCCGCGGGCGCATATTTTTTTTCCTTCTCCCTTTCTCTTCGCTTCTTACCTTTTCGCATATGTATCTTATATTATTCGTGAAGTATTTTTATGTACAAGTATTTAACCACTGGTGCAGATGCTTTGTTGAACGGTTAACATCGGTTTTGCGCTTTTAACGCTGGATTAAAAGTCTCGTTAACTCGTTGTGCAAAATAACAGCGGCAGCTCGTAAGCGTTCAAAAAGCCACTATCAAGATGAGATATCCAAGCGATGAAAGCATCGGGTCTTTCAACGTTCGTCTCACCGCGGCACACCATCAAGAATTTATGTTAGAGAGCTCGAGTACTAAGGGTGATGCTGGTCTTTTTTTTTTCTCATCGCTGAATAATCATCTTGATCATTTGGATGCAAGATTTTTGTGAAGACCAGAGTCGTCTTGCTCTCACTGATTAATAATTTACGACGATTTATACGAAAGTTCGTTACATCGGTTTTGTTAAAAAATCCCTTTTCGTTCAGGCGTGTTTTGTCAATAATATTTTAGAGTTTGTAATCCAAACAACTGATCGAAATAATTTAAATAATTTATACATTTTTACATCCTTTCTTTGTCAATCAACAGCGGAAAGATTCGAATCGAAATGAGAGTCTCGTATTTCATTCGATCTTTCTTCCGATTAAGCCCCTAAGTGGTCAAGCCACTTCAGGGAATATTAAGAAGTCAATGAGAAACGTGATTTGGTTGGTTTATCAAAATCACTCAATTACATTTTTTTTTTGTTGGCACCATCAATGGCACCCTTTTTCGTAGAATTTCCAACCGAAAGGTCCATTTAATCGAATGATAAAGATGATCGGGACACGCTTATTGATCAGTGAAGCGAGTATCGATGGCTTCAAACACGTTTTGATAGTTTTTAATGAACGGATCGTTGCATCCGACGCATTGGGTCAAGCAAACTTTGATGAACTCATCATCAGATTATTCTCATCGTGTATTGCCAAAGTTTTCCTAATGAGAAGGCCGTTGTTTCCTCAACATGTAGGGATATAGTTGGGAGCTCTCGGGAGCTCACGAAATCTCACTACACAGGCGTAATTTACAGGGAGCAACACGCGGTGTGTGGCGGCGGGACGGCACAAACTGCGATCCGTAGGGTTAAATATACCTTCTCGCGTCTACGGTCTCGCATCATACGGAGACCGAGAGACAGGGAGTGAAAGAGAGAGAGAGAGAGGGAGAGAGAGAGAGAGAGAGAGATGAAGTCGGCAAAAACAGAGCCGCACGCTATTACAGAACGGTCGACAGGCGTTGCCACGGGCTCACATCCCGATATGGAGCAATCTCAGATTTCCATCCGCCCAAATCAAGAATATACGCCCGCGCCCCCTCTCCCCTCCTTCATCCCCCTTTCTCTCCCCGGCGTTCCCTCCCCGTTCCTCGGCGCTTGTCGTTCGCCACCCGAGAGTTCCGTTTCGACTGTCGACCGGTGAGTTCGATCGTCGTTTGTGGGGTTGCTCCGGTCCCCGTTCGCGGTCTGTCACTCTTCGACATGTTTGTCCCCGTTTCTTTCACCGGCCCGTTCTAAATTTCGGCTTATACTTTCATCGAAACTTCACTCTTTATTCATCAGCACAACTCTCTCGCTCTGTATTAAAGCTTAAAGCGATCGCCCAACTAAACTACTACTTCCGGTTTTCGTTTTCGATGGATTTGCCGATCTCTTGCTAAGGATATCTACGTCATAATTGTTGAAGACAAACCAAATTAATTGTTTAACGACCAGTGCTATCGTGAAACAAGTACGTGCTTCAGCTACAAATAGTGTTTGTTTAAAATTCAACTAAAAGGATGATACAGCGTGTCCAAGTGCTTCGCTCAATAATAAAAGTGTGTTCGATCGCGAGAAAAGAAAATCGTTCGATATTGATTTTCGATGCAAAATTCATCTCTGATTTTTGCCTAAGCCACTCGTGTGTAAATGTACGAGACGATCTGTCGTGGAGATAAACGACATAAAAGCGATAAATCTGTGCAGTTTACATGTTGCCGGAAAATACGTTTCCCGTTACAGGTAATTTAGATTTTTCGATTTTTTAAGTCTCTGACATTGTCATGACCTGGAGAACCGAGTTATCTGTTTATTGATCAGTTTTCGAAGATTTATATTTTGTACTTGCATTTCGATATTAAATCGTTTGATCGTTTCACTATTGAATAATACGAATATATGAAAATAGCGTTAATTGAATAACGACGAGGATCGCTGATATATGTCTATTTCTGTTTAACGTTATCACCTTGACACATTGAGATCAAACAGACGAGGTGTAGAGACAATCCGTTTTCAACCTAGTTGCGCATCTGCCAGTTGTTAGAAGACGCGAACGCGTGTGCAATTTTCGTTTAGAGCGATTTCTCTCGGCGGATGTTCGCCACCCCCTCTCTTGAGTTTTCCGGATTTCCTTTACATCGTCTGGTCATCCGCAGTTGCGCACAGTCACCAATTATTTCGAGTGAATAAATCCAGTAGCCAGTAAAATATTTTATTTGATTATATTCAAGTATGAACGAATGTACTGAAGCATCAAATCATTTTTTTTTCATTCACTTTGGAATCTTTAACTTTTTTGCAAATAAAAACAAAACGATAATGTTAACGCTGATAAACGCTCGATCGCGAAGCGGAAACGACTGTTGAAAATCTACTTTTAGCCGAGCAATCAAAAATTCCTACGATAATTTTGGGAATGATGATATAAGTTTGTAGATCGTTGATATATAAATATGCACAATGCGTAACGCGTATATGAATATATATGTATTGTTTTGCTACTGGAAACTGCGGACAGTCGCGTTGTAGTGCTAACTTTAAAAAAGAAGTTCCCGGTACTACGTATTTCCCATAATGCCAAATATGGTGTGAGAAATTTGAGAGAACCGAGAATAGTGTGACGGGAATGTGAGAAAGACGAATACACGAGGCGGCTTGACGCTCGCTCCTTCTCTTATACACATCGTCTATTAATAGACGAAAAATAAATTGTGGTTACATCGCCGTATAGATCGGATCATTTTTATATACTTTAGGCTCTTCGAACGGATCTTTATTAGACGATTCGTAACTCACGCATTGTTGTCTAATTTATCAGAGCGATGGAGCATGACGCGAGTGAAAGTGGGGTTAATGAGGATCAGCCGAAAAAAAAATTCATTCGAATTAATCAAATTTCATTGTTTCGTTGAACCAATTTTTTTCGTCGCTCTCTATCTAAACTGAATAAATATGATGTTAAAATGAAGAGCAATGAAAATCTATTTTATCTTATTAAATTTGAGATGACAGGAAATATATTTTTGGATTGAGTGCGAGTTTTGGGTTATTTGCTAATGTTTCCAGGCGGTTAATCAAGATATTCCAATCTCCATAGCCGGTATACATTGTCGACACCTGACCTGTCACATTGATAATCAGTCTGGGCGTGTCAAAGAAATTATTCACATCTTAACTGATGTATTTACTGCGTGTGTCAATTAATCGAAGTAAAGATTACGAGGAAGAATAATAAGTAAGAATTATTGGTGGTCTGTTTCAGGGGGAATTATGCAGACCGAGGAAGTCGTGCCTCGTGCACAATCTACTGGGATAGACGGCTCCTTAACGGACAGTACAACCTTCGAGCATCCGCTTCATCGTTCGCCGCTCCTCCAGTCCCCGCTGCCATCGTCGATCCTCATGGCGGTTAAACAGGAACCCCAGGAGGATGACGAACGGTCTCGAGACACGAACACTCTGAGGTGAGTTACACGTTTTTTTTTACCGATTCCCTTTGGCTACTCTAACTATATTAAAAACTAGTGCATGCTCGAATCCAATGGTAATATTGAAATAAGAAGGCCTTTTTCTCGTTTGTATTTCTTCATTTCAAATACCGTTGTCACTTGCTATCATATAGAAAACAAATATATTTGTCTCTGTCAAAATGACAGAAATATGCTCGATATCTCGTTATTTACTTTTTTTTTAAATTTATTATTTGCCATTTCGAATATCGAGTTTTAACGAGACATTTAACAGCCAGCAAGCAGACGTGGACGCAGCACTATCACCGGTCGAGGCTGGACACCTTGTTCACCACCACAGCCATGATCCAGGGCTGCATAATCAAGTCCAGGGGACAGAGATGACCGCAGGGTCGACCGGTCAAGATAACAGTGGTAGAGCAAGATCCAGGTAATTAAACAGTCACTGCAGTCCAATTTTTCAGTGTTGAATGGGTACTTTAATTAATCAGAATTAGTTTGGGCCTTTTAACAGTTCAGGGGCTGGTATATCATGGAGGATTATTTTTCTTGTTCGTGTTACGTTGATTTTTCATACGATTGATTCTGTCCATTTACCGAATAAAGTTGAGTACGATCACGACGGTGCTGTAAGCACGCGTGAATATTTCCATTTGAGAACGAGCAACATTCCTTGCCCTGCATTATAAATTGTTATTATGCACAGGTGTATGTTGGTATCTATCGCGTTAAAGACACAAGTGTTGCGGGTGGCGGGGAGAATCTATAGCTTGAGTTGACATTCAACTGCCGTTTCAACCGATGTCTCGATTCCGTCCCGTACAAATTTGTAGCTAATTGTGCTCCATGCTGACAGAATACAGTGAGCAATGTTCGCGATCAATTTGTTTCATTGGATATTCATTTTCTGTAATTAGGTTGAAGCACAATCACTATTCTCCAGACAGAACGTTTTATAAGAAGTATAAATAAGAAAGAACGACAAAAAATAACGCTTGCATCGATTCTAAACTCTGTTCGCAGCCGCAGACGAAGAAAGTCACGCTGGAAGTTGAAATTTCATCACCAGGCTCTGCCACCAGAATATTTAGATCATTATGAGGCTACACTGGCTCAGGAGGCATTGAACTCATCGCCGAATCACATGAACGAATCGACGATTCCGAGTCCGGCTCCAACGACTTCGACTTCAACATCTGGATCAACGCCCAGTCCGGTAGGTGATGTTCAGGGTTGGCTGCAACGAATCGCCGCGATGCAACAGGAACTTTATCCTCGGGTTGTATCGTCCAACGAACCACTCCCACTTGGGGCACCCTATCGAAGATCCGTTATAACGTCAACCACAAACTCGCATCCGGCCGGTGCCAATCACAAAAATCATCATCACAGTCATCAGCAAAATAATTACAACACTCAAGTTTCGCAGCACCATCAAATTCAGCAACAACCGACACCCAGGCCACCGATGAAGTATTCCGATCTTCCTTATATGGGAGAAATCACATTGGACAATAGCAAACCACGGAGAGGTAGAAAACCGAAGAAAGCTGACATTTGCCATTTGATTTACAAAAATTACGGCACGATATTACCAGGTACGCCTGGTCACGAGGAACGAAAGCAGCAACAGCAGCAGCAGCAACAGCAGCAGCAACAACAACAACAACAACAACAGCAGCAACACCAACAACACGTTTCGAAAGAGAGACCCGATGCGACACGAGAACAAATCCAACATCATCAAACCTTTCAAAGAACCGATATACAAAATCGGATTAGTAGCCTCTTGGAAAAGCGGCTGACCCAGGAATCGAGAAAGAGTTTAGAGACGATGACCGATAATCACCGGGAGCAAGACGAACCTTTGAATCTGTGCATAAGGGACCTGAATCAATTGAAAATACGAATTTTAAGAAAGCACGGAAACGTTTACGAGTCAGGAAACGTTAAGAGTGAGGTGTCCAGTGATACGGACGAGATCGAATGTCTCGGAACATCTTTCAACGGTGCTGTAGATGCGACGAGATCAAACGAATTTGCCAACATGACAAATAACAATAGTCTTGTTGCGTTAAATAACAATAATAATAACGAGCCTCTCGCCAGTCCGAATAATTCCGGTTTCGTTTATTGGCCGAATGCCGGTGTGTTGATTCATCCGATGGCCCTGCAATCACAATTTCTCTACTACCAGAAAATGGCCCAGACCGATAAAAGTCTTGTAAGGCTCACCGATGGTGCATCGAAAGAGCAAAAGATCGTTCCTAAGTCGATATACACAATGCTGGAAAGAAGCAAGAGTCCGAGCGTTTTACCAACCGGACCAAGTGCACAAATAACCCAGCAACCAATCCCGTTGCAATCTCCACCATCACCGAGACCGAAACGTAACGCACCGATTTCCCATCAAATAGCGCCGATGAAGAGAAAACGTTCGGCGATATTTATACCACCGTTGCCAACGGAAAACAACAATAATCCACCGACCGAAGTGAGCATATGCAAGTTCAAGTTCACCGGGGGAGCGAAGCCTTCGTTGCAGGAAAAAAAGAGTCTCTCGGTCGATTCAGATGGCACTTTTAGATACTACACAGGCACTGGTGACAAGAGTATGAGAGGTTACAGCGTTTTTCCAAGAGAATCACTGCAGCAACCTGCCGGACAAGCTGGCACTTCCGCGGGCGCGTTCCTCAGTGCAACGGGGGAGAGAATTCCACCACCAGTTGTTCAATGTCAGAGAACAGCTAACGCTACCGTCGCTGCCACCGCTGTTGATAATGACATAAGGCGTAAAAGGAAAACTCGAAAGTCATTGCAGCGAGAGAAACTTGAGCAAACTTTTAAGGAAAAGGGCTTTCTCATACAAACGCAACAGCTCGAATCTGCCGAGGGTGCCACTTATTGTAAGTTTCGCCAATTAAGAAAATTCACGAGATATCTCTTTCGTAGCTGGAAAGATTATCTTCCGGGTGACGTTTGCGATCTCAGTGCCAATGCTAATGGCCATCAGGTCATGGATCCTGATGCCATTACGGAGAGTCAACATCCGATTGTTGATTCAACGGTTTCACTTGCTGGAATCATTGACATGCCTAACAATGCGGGACTCGAACAACATAGAACTTTGCCGCTCACGTGAGACATTTCATATTTTTTTTTCTTCGGTCTTTATCTCGTCGTCTCAGAGATGATCTGATATTGATGAATCTGATATTGTCATATCGAATAAGACAGCGTTCGTGTAAATGTTTGTCGAATAAGCTTTCGTCTGCCGTTGGAACACAGTATCAACGACAATGTTACCCGGACCTGATTCTTGTTTTGTACAAATTGAAGAGCCAATCAAAGTGCCAGATTATTTTCGGTCTCCGTGGGAGAAAAAAAGTAACAAAAACAAACAGCACTGTCGTTGAGAATCTATCGAAAAGCTGTCTATATTTCGTCGTGATCATATTTTATTTTGCTCTCAAGTGGCATCGATGATGGATTATTATTAGATAACTTTTTGATATAAACCAATGTAAAGAGCAATTGAAATAATACTTTGGTTAGAGATAATCGCGGCGCTTGTTCTCTTGCTCTCTCGATTCGTCTCGAGGCAACAATCTCGGCTGGTGTCCAGCGTAGTGGTGCGTGTCAAACAAGTCGTTACGCCAGAGAAAATTACTTAATATTCGATTATTGCACGCATAGAGATGGTCGAGCGGGAAAAACAGAGAGCGAGAGAGAGAAAGAGAGAAAGGGAGAGAGATTCGGATATATATATATATATATATATATATATATATATATATATATATATATATAATATATATATCCGATATATATATATATATATATATATATATATATATATATAAGTATTTTGATTGAGTTACTTGTAAAACAAGAGCGACGCGAGAGAGCGTGTGCACAGAGTATACGATCGAGTACGAAGCAATGCCTGCACGTACGCTCTCGGTAATACTAATCAGCTCCAGCGAGGGCTCGATGCATTTAACGAGGAGCTATTACGTGTAAAAGTGTATATGTATAAATATATATGGGCTAATTCACATTTAATTAGCAAATTTGTGCGATTATAGTTTTTATATGTCTCCGATATGCCATGCGATGACACGAAAAAATTTCTATCCGTTTCACCTAAATTGTATTTTCGATATACTACAAACGAAAACAGACTTTCAACGAGTCAAACGGAATTGTGATCGAGCGTGTAATATTTCTTTTTTTTTTTTTTCCTTTTTATAATTATATCAATTTTTATCCGCCGAATTTGGGCTACGTATAGCTCCGTGCCAAAGATGGGAGACTGTTATGTAAATAATGTAAAAATAAAGTTCTCAGTGTAAATCGACGATGTGAGATAATATGGCGGAGGAATGAAACAGCGGCGATTGTTTTGTGCGTCAACCAAAGACCGTTTGCTCGCGACGAATCAGCGATGACTAAACAGTTGCTCGCAAAGTTTAATCTTCAGTGGAGATTATCGTTAAGGTGTTGTTGAGGCAATCGCACACTTCGGTGCATTTTGCAAATATTTAAAGATTTGTCAAATGAATGTTTATATTTTTAAGCTGTTACTTTATAGCTAGATGTAAACGTAATTTATAATTATATATTTATTATATTCAGGGCGCGAGCTGATCTAGTCGTTGTTTATATCTTCTTGTTACGAATTGTCGAAAACGTCATTTTCGACGTAGTTTTTTTTCAAAAAACAAACAAACAAAACGAATTAAATAAACGAAGCGCCACGATGCGTTTTGATGCATACAAATTATAAATGCTGTACATCATTCGTTTGTAAATATGTCACGGTAAATATGCTTGTATATTGATGTATCGTAATCGAGATCGAGACTCGATATACGATTCTTTTTCTAAAAAGAATGTAAGATGTCATTCGTTCGATCTTATAACTGAGTACGAAGAAGCTTTAGGATGTCGCAAAGAAAAAAAAAAAAAAAAAAAAAAAAACGACAGCCAATAACGTGAACAAACCGTCCTGAACCGGTATTATACGTATAATTACATCTTCTCTTGGTTCGTTCTTCTTTCTTTTTCTTTCTTTTTTTTTATTTTTATTTTTACGTTATAAAAAAAAAGAGGGATAAAAAACTCGGCATGAAAAATCGTTTCATACGCGTATGCTCATTGTAAAGAGATCGTTGTTGATGGTTGACAATAAAGCAACATTGTTATAAACTCTACGCTCTGTAATTGATTCATTTTTCCTTTTTAACATTGTTATTTCGTAAATGATGAAATAAAAATCTTCGACGAAATTGATTAAAATTGAAAAAAAAAAAAATTGATAGAAAAACTGGAAAAGGGTAATAATTCAATTTGAAATCTCTAATATAATTTAGTTTTGAATCTGAAAAATGTAATACAACGTCATAACTCTTTGTTGTCAAGTGTATCAATGAAAAACTCACAATTTGACGATATTTATTTTCACGTATATACAAGAGATCTCAGAGAAAAAAGTGGAATATTAACAGTTGAATATCGGAACCACCTCCTTCTCGAATAGTCCCCGGGATTTGTAGCCTGCTCGAGCGCACGTGCGTTCGCGCAGGAACACACAAGCTTTCTTACAGACTCGTCTCGAGTGTCCTGCAAGAAATCAACGTGTGCACCTGTATGCACGCGTATATATATATATATAGGTTGTATGGGAGCAAAATTGCAGAGGGAACTCGAGTTCTCTGAGAGAGTGCGTGGAGGGACCCCCATTCATGCATACGCCCATTCACGCGCATCGCCAGCTCACCTTGGTGGCTTTTTTTCTCATTCCGCACAGGTATATCCACAGCGAGGAGCCTGTAAAGTGAACAGTATTCATACCTACAGCATCGTCAGTAACTTTATTAGTATATATTGGCTATTTGTTCAATTTCAATAAATTTTTTTTTTTACTCTGTCCGGTGTCTCCAGAGGGTGAATGTTGGACGACTTGAACACGATGTACGACAAATGACCCAAAAGAGCGAACGAAAAGTCTCCGATTTCGGAGTTTCTTTTTTCGAGATGAAATTTTATGTTTCTGGTAATTGAAAACGTAATATTAACGAGCTCGTATTATCATGAATGTTTTTTTTCTAGCAAATCGATGCTGTACTTTCTGGTATGAGTTCAATTATGAAATTGAAACGTGAATTATTTGCCATTAAGTTTATTCGATGTTACTCAGGCCAGCTGTGACATCTATCATGAACTAGAAGTCACAGCTTTTGACAATTACATAAGAGGCTCTTGCAAGGACTCTTGACAAGTGTGGCACCTTACATGGACTGAAATATATCAAAAACTTTTGTATATTTCATACAAAAAATGTGTATGTCCGTTCAATAACGCAATGAAGTGAACATATTTTCGTTCTCTGGAACGAGAAGCGCGTGGACGATGTTCGCGCGCGCCTCTTGTAATTATAGTAAGTGCCAGGGAAAAAAGTGAGGCAGAGAAATAAGATGGAGAGAGAATGAAAGAGAGAGAGAGAGAGAGAGAGAGAGAGAGAGAGAGAGGGAGCGCGAGCGAGTGGGTATATAAAACGTTGGTCCAAAGAGTTCGTCCCTGCTCAAACTCTTTTTCTTATTGTCCTCACTCGGGCGAGTCTCGACTTTACGAAAGTTTTTTTTTTTTTTTTCTTTTGTAGCTGAAGTATCTTTTCTTTCTCGATCTTTCTCTCTCCCTTCCTCATCCTTTTCCATCTTGTTCTCTTGCACGTCGTTGAGAAGAGCGAGCACAATGAGTGCAGGTTTCCTAATACGGTCTCGAAGTCGTTGTCGTTGTCGTTGTCGTCTTCTTCTTCTTCTTCATCTTCTTCTTTTCCTTCTTCTTCTTCTTCTTCTTCTTTTCTTCCATCTTCTTCGTTGAGGATCTTGCAGAGATTGGTGAGAAGGAAAAAGGATGGTTGGAGGTAGAAGGGAAATGGAGAAAAAAAGAAAAGAAAAATAATTTCGGGGACCAAATTCCCTCGTGAAAAAAGAAAGGGGGCCTGAGAAGATTCACGGATCACGTAGTTGTATTTCCTCCTCTTCATGATCCTCCGATACGCGCTAGAACGGGGAAAAGGAACTTGGCAGATATTTAATAACCGGCTCACGAAGCTTTCTCGTTGAAAAGAAACGTTAAAAAAAAAAAAAAAAAAAAAAAAAAAAAAAAAAATGTACGGACGTTATTCCTCGCGCGGGAATGCGTCGATATGTTACATTTGAACGATGTAATGCACCGATCGTAAGTATTTTTATTTCATTTCCCCCGAAAATGAACCCACAACCTCTTCTTCATTTATTAATCGGACGAGATCGAGGGCCCGTGAAAGGTGATTCGTATGTTAATTTCTCGGGTTTATCTCGCTGGATCAATTTCACGCTTCTTTATATGGAATTTCTCACTTCGTTCACTCTCTTCTCGAATCTCTTTTGCTCTATACGTCTTGAAAATGAGCAAAAGTAAAAAAGAAATTTATGAAAAATCGTTGATACTCGCTCGGGTAAACATGAAGCATTTATTACTCGAACCATAGAAGAGAGCGAATATAATATCCCGATAAATCGTTCAGTGAGTCCGGTTCAACGTTAAAATCATTACTGTATATGAGGCGTTCGAGGCTAAATCGATAAAATCTTAACGCTTATGGGTTTTCCTCTTTTTTTTTTTGCCATCGAAGCTGGGCACGAAAACACCAATCTTCATACAAATTAAAAAAAATAAAAATAAATAAATAATAAAGACCTTTCTGATGTTTTTCAAAGGTAACATCAGTTTCAATACTTTTATTATTTGACAAAATATATTTTGTCAGAGATCTCAAAGAATTTTATTCAAAGTGTGCCTGCTTCTCTACTACCTACCATCGCAAACAGGGAACGTGAGTTTACGAGACAACATTCATTTTCCTCTACTGCTTTTAACTTTCAGACCTTTGTATATGTGTGTGTGTGTGTCTTTTGCATACAGTTTGCAGTAGAGTTGATTGAAAGTTGGAAAACGGATAGGTAGAGGATAAGAGGAAGATCAGAAACGTTTCGAGTTCAGAGGCTTCATACGTGAATACATGGCATTCCGTTTGTGTTTATCAAAAACTTCGGTATATACGACCGGAGAAATAAAATGTCGAATAAAATTTCTGAGCATTCTCTCAGACTACTCGAGTCCGTTTTCACATCGGGCACGGAATGTTGAAATTTTAGCCCGAAAATTAGGAATTTGTGTCGAACTCCATTTCGATTTCTAACTCTACCGTATCGTCGATCATTATACGAGGCAATAAAATTCACGTTCGAAAATATGAAAGCGATAATGAAATGTAAATAATTTAGGCATCGAAATACCTGTACGACTTCAGTTTGCTGTTCGTAAACGAAAGGGCGTAATTCACAAGAGTTAACCTGTAAAATAAGGCGCGTGTAAGGTGATTTCGTTGAACTTGTAATACGCAAACTCTTCGAGGGATGTGGTCAGTTTTAATGCGAAGGAAGACGGGTTCTTGGCGAGAGGCGAGAGAACTATCCTCTCTCTCTTTCTCTCGTGGTTAGATACACACAAGTAGAGAGAGGTTTGAGTATAAAACTTGGATGAACATATATATATATATACACGCGTATAGGCAGCAGGTTTGTTCGCGAAAAACTTCAATTTGTCTCGCGCCTCTCGAGAGTCTCGAGGTACTTTTGCTCGCAAGTACGGGCACATTATCGTAACCAGGATCTCCTTGGGTATGGCTAATATGCATGCGGGCTCTGGTACTCACGTCCAAGACCAACGAGTCGAACGCGCGCGCGCGCGCGCGCTCAAACCCAGACTCGACTCGAGACTCGTTCCTTTTGTTGACTTTACTAAAGGGGAATTAGAGTCTTCCCTCGAGACAGGAATCAATCTTCGAGCAACTTTTCTCAGGCATATGATAAATGCAGCCGCATGAACGTTAGGACAAACCAATGTGAGAATACGAGTTATTTGAATAAACTTTCAAACACATTGTTTCAGATTTAATACGCCTTCAAAGAAGGGACCGGAAATGACTCGCTACGATTTTATTTTTTTTGTTGCTAAAAGCAAATAAATTCACTGTAGCTGTGAATTTATAGTTTAAACACACAAAAAAAACGGATTCGTTCCATCGAATTAGTGGAGAATTGAAAATCAATGAATTCCGAGAAACCTCTTCGATCACACCTTGAACGTATACGATGAGAATAGAGGTCGATACTGTCGCGGACATCGCAATCAAGCGCCAGATCAATTCAGTAGAACTAACACACGTTGGAATTACCTGTTTGTGTGTATTTGTCGTTAGCGCGCAGTTGTGTTGTATCGGAATCGTATATAAAAGAATCGTTCGAGCGAAGTCTCAGAACGGCGCTTCGTTCATCATCAAACGCGAACAAGAAAACTTTCGATGAATGAACTTTCGATCTAATATGGCGATGACAACGTTTATACCAGTAGTCTCATAGCTCCCCGACGAATCGTCAAACGACTCGTGCGCGCCACACGACGTTTGTGTATCTCTTTTTATTTATCCTATTTCTATACATCATCACGTACTACATATATCCGTCTAGAATGCTGTTTTTTTTTCTTCTCTTCTTCTTCTCACTCGTTTCGTCTCTCGTATTCCATCAACTTGAATCACAAGCTTCCATATAATCGTTCTTCAAACTGGAATTCTTGACAATGCAGACGGAATACACGATTGTTTTCTAGGCAACGAGTTTTATAAGATATAGAAAAGCGCAGCTACTCGTGTATCGCGTAGAAGCAGGCTAAAGGGGAGAGCTTATGGTGGTGCAAGAACGAGACGCCACCGGAAATCATCATTCGCCCCTCCCCTCTCCCCCCCTCCTTCCCTCTTATCCCTTTCAAATGATTTTTATATTCTCCCATAAACCGGAATTCTTATTCCCGTGTCTGAAAGCGGGAACGTCTCGAGAATCTCGACAAACGAAGCGATGCCTGCGTCCTGACTGACAATATGAGACGTCATTCCTGTCGCGGATTCCGCGATATCTTCCCCTCCCCCCCCCTCCTACCCATCCGAGCGCATCTTTCCACTTTATGTACTCCCGTATCGTTCTATAATCCCGTCTCGTACGCAGCCTCTTTTGTATTTATGTTAACACGTATATAGTGAGCTCGGAGAAGCGTATACGCACCTCTAAGTTAATTAGGCAAATTTGAGAGCGGCGCGACCAGAACGATAAAAGTTTTATCGTTGCGAATTTTAACGAGTCTCGTGCTTATTCCATTATATATTTTTTGTGACGTTAGAGAGAGAGAGAGAGAGAGAACGTTTGTCATTTGGAACTCATTAATTTTTGGTTAAGTTCGGATGAAATGATTTTACGGATGAATTCGTTTATCTTATTCAGCTTAAGAATAATTTTTGTTTTTTCAGTATAAATAGTTGAGTTATACGTTCGAAGGAGTCTGCAAATATATCATGCAATTCTCGAATGGTGCTGCTTCGTCGCTTATTCAGCTTTAACGTGATACAAGAGACCTTGCGATCGGACACGTATGCCAGCTGGTCCAGCTTCTTGTCCCGGCTTCTCCCCGACAGCTGCAACGAAAACGAACAATCAGAAACGGAATGAACGGAGAGAGAGAAAAATAAAGAAGGAAGGATAAGAATCGGCGATGTGTGTACACGCAAGATGGACCATTCGGCTCCGAGAGTCTGTGCAACGAAATTCAGCCAACGCATTATTACTGACCTTTTTTTGTTTTTTTTTTTTTATTATTTTTATTTCTTGTTCTACAGAGAGAAAGACTGGCACATACCTTCCAACATTTTTTTTGCAGTTCGGAGAGTTCCTTCTTTTTTTTCTTATTTGGCTCGCTCCAGACCCGAAGCATTCTGTTTCATCGACCCTCGCGGTCGTCGAGTTCTCACGCAAGCGCAAAGGTGGCGCTATACAGCAGTCGCAGTTAGCTGCGGTGCCGGTAACAATCGTTAAATTTCTTACCCTGCTTTGCTAGAGAATGAATAAAGTCTCCTGATGAAAAAAGCTTACGCGAATTTCAGGATTTTTCAATGCAAAATTACCCATATTTGATCAAATTCATTTTTATTCTCACAGATATAACTTTGATTACTCACGAAATGAAATAATAATTTTTTTTTTTTTTTTTACAAAAAATGTCATCAAGGGCGTACCGATATCGGGATATTGGAAAGGTTCTCAATGATCAACACCGGCAAATATTAGATAGAGTATATTCAACGTTAACTAGTCGTTCGTGATTATATTAATAATAATTTATAATAATAATTATATTTATAGGAAACGATGTCACAAATGTACAATATTTGACAAGGCGTATAGTATTATGCACGATTCATTAAAATAGTTCATTAGCATTTGTATATATATATATATTTATTTATTTATATGCACATATATATGTGTATCAGTATGCACATATATACGTATATATATGAATTATATTTTTCAAATTAAAAAATTATCATCTTTATGTTAAGTATTTATAGATTTATACATAATGCCTTTTGGTCCATCCTCTCCTCATCTATCCATTTCGAGTATACGATGAATCGTTATAATTGTCGATTATGAAATAAAATCAAAGTGATTAAACGCGTTTGCCCATACCCCGGAGAGAGAGAGAGAGAGAGAGTGAATAACAGAAGGATAACATAATGTTGTCGTTTCATTTTTTTGTTTGTTTCGTTCTTTCGGCGCAGTGGATGGACCACTATATGAGTTTTTACTCCTAGTTACATGCTTTCTTCTAACTCATACTAGAACGTGTCATAAAACTTCCAAAAATCTCTAATCACATTCATATACATTTGGAAGGATATAGCTGCAAAATGTCTTTGCTCCGGACAATGAAATAATATAATATTTGACAGCGATCGTTCGATTGAAATACCAGCAGCAGCACATGATATAATTCAATGAAGACACACGCTGCATCGAAACACATCTTCGAAGTTGTACATTTCAATTGAACCTGACTGTATGTTTATGTATATTTATATTTATACGTTTTGTATGTATTTTTTTTATCGGTTCTGGACAGTGGCGTATGCGAAACGCAATTAATATACCAGTATGTATGTACATATACATATTGCATAACATACACACCCCGTTATCGGTGGCTTTTCCAATGAAAAATCAACAACGATTCGTTACATTCTTTCTCTTTTCGTTACAAATTGTAGTCCCGTATCGAAGAACCCTGTACTTTTTTTTTGTTTTTGTTTTATTTTTCTGTTACCTTCATTATTATTTGTTTATACAGGGAGATTCATTAGCTATAGAGTTCAGAGAAAGCAGGACATATGCACTCCCATTAAAACGAATTAGTTTGATTTATATAAAAATTGTTTCGCGTTCGAAGTTCATATACATATAATTCATCAAATAAATCGATTCTCAAAATGTTCGTTATTCAATCAAATCGATAGAATTTGTGTCGAATAAACATTGCTCAAAATTTAATGCAATTCGTTTCTAATCAAACGAATGAGACTTGACTTCTTTTTTTTCAATCTGATCATCTTTTTTTTTTCTCATCCTCGCTCATAACTATAGAGTTCTTATTTACGGATTGGTCGAATAAATACCAGAAAAAAAAAAAAAAAAAAACATCATCGATCTACATTCTTACGGCTAGTATACAGTATTCGATCAATTTTCGCAACCAAAGAATTTTTTTTTTTTTATCGAGTCAACAGTATTTATTATCAACGAGATACTACTAGTGGATAGTGTATAGGCAACTACGGTGATATGATTGAGTTTCATCTCCTTCTTTTTGTCTTTGGTTCATATTCTTGTTTTATTCGATTTTTTCCTAACAAACTGGTCAAACTTTAAACTGCTGGAGTTTCAAGAGTTGTTCTTCATTGTAGTGCCATTTTTATTTATTTCTCGATTTATTGGTTATTTTTCTTCGTTGGAGAAATCGATTAAGATTTTGATACTCGATTGCTTAGATTGAAAAATAAAATTGTCATTTTATGGAGCGCCAAATATGCCATGAAACGAGTTTCGATTTTCTTAGCAATGTATAGAAATCTTGGTTTATAATTCATCCGATGCAGCGGTTGTAAATTGTTGTTCAGATTGCCAATACATTCGTTTTCGTTTTTTTTTGCTCGTAATTTTGATCACGGCATCGCCATCTTTAATCTGTTTCTCCAGTCCCTATCACGAAGGCTCTTTTTACGCGATTCTCTTATCACCACACGCTATCGAATTATCACTAAAGATTGTCATCGTTGCGATTTACCGGACTGACTCGCAGCCAAAAACATTTCTCATTTTTGCCGATATCGCCCCTCATTATTCTTTAACAGCCTCCTCTCTCTTTTCGTCAATAAAAATCGATTGGTCCTCCTGAAACTAGACCAGTCTCACACGCGTGCTCTTTGATTATTTCGGCGATTTCAGCCAAATCGATATACAAGGATCGTTTGAAAAGAAAAAAAAAACAAAAATAAATCTTTTTATTAGTAATTATTAGTCACATTCGTATATATGTATGTATGTGTGTGTGTGTATAACTGCATCAAGGTGTTAAAAATTTTCGAACGAAGCTTCCGAATTCGAGAAATTCGATGAAATATCCTTGCGACGCCGGTTTGGTCGTTTTAACCTAGCTTTCGAAATAAGTTCACTGTTTTCATTGGTCAACATTGGGTTTCGAAGATTTTATTTTATTTTATTTTTTCTCACGCGGCTCTATTCGGATAGCGCGTTATTAAAAACCCGGATTAAATTTAGAAACTAGGGCATTGGTCAAAATTACTTTGGTACGAGAAGTCTAGACGGAGAATCGATATTCCGTGAAAGTTGGAATGCAAATGTCCGGATCGATAGAGAAACAAAAGAATAGGTACTTGCGAAGTAGCGTTTCGATAAATCTCATATATGTTTTTTTTTGTCTCTTTTTAAGGAGGTTGGCTACACACAACAATGTTGCCATATTAAAAGCATAGGAAAATTCGAAATGATTAGAATTTAATGAAATTTTGTGAGCATATTCTTTTGGATTAAATACGAATATACAAATTTTTAAAAAATTTTTCTTCTACATAGTTTTCGAGTAATTTAACACTAGAGTTTACATCCGTAAGCATAGGATTCTGATATATATAGGTATATCTTTTGCATATTGTAAACTCCAATTATTCGACAACTATGTAGACGAAAAATTTGAAAAAAATTGTGTCATTGCATTTGATGCTGAAGAATGTTATCACTAAATTTTATTAAATTCTTATCATATTGTCGTGTGTAGCCACCCTCCTTAATTCACGCAAAGCTACGCCGCCGGAAGGTAATGCATAGATATTTTCTTCGTTTTTGCTTTTTGCTTCCTTTTCTTCTTCTTCTTTTCTCCAGCACTTCCTAAGCTGCTTCTCCGGAAAAATCTTAACGAACGTCATAGGAGCGATAAATGAAGAATACGAGGAGAGTAAGCGTCGCGTCGATATTCGAGATAGGAAAGTATCGACGCGCGTGACTAACGTCAACTATTATACTGACTAGCAATTCACCAGGTGCACTAGTAGGCGACCAGCCTAATTAGGTTTTAAATATACTATTATCTATAAACTTATCTCATTTATTTATCTTTTAATCTCAACTAGTTAAATTAATCGAAACTTAAATCGGCTACTTTTGACCGATGTCGATGTATTTCTAACTACAACGCGATTCTGTTACTGACCTATCACGAGAATCGTTACGAAAAAAAAAGAACAAAAAAAAAAAACTTAGAAATAGTAATTGTTCGAGTAATCAGTTGACGAAATCATGTAGCGCGTAAAAAAAAACAACAACAACAAAAGCTTATTCGTTATAGATTCCGGGAAGCTTTGAGTTTGAAAAAATCCGAAATAATGAATAAATGGTTTATCAATTGCCGTAAAATTGGTCGTTCCGACGGAAATAATTGACGAGATGGATGCAGACACGAAAGTATGAACCGTGCAATTGCGAATTTATAACGATCTTTTTTTTTTTTTAACTCACGCGTTGAATAAAAAAAAAAAAAAACATCCAATCGATCGATCAAAGTTGACGCAATTCAGGACGAAAAATCCCCCCCTCCCCCTCCTCGTGCGTGTTTCCGAACGTTCAAAGCTTCCTCGGTCGTTCTTTTTATAGTGAAACAATTGGTCGAAAACAATTTACAAATTTTACAAATTCATAGTCATTGACGTGAGATATTAACCGAAAGAAAAATATGCCAATTCACGAGTATTTTCAAGGGGGCATTTTAATATCAATGAGACAGACGAACGCGTGATTAAATTGAAATTATTCGCGTTCGATTTCTGCTGTCTTCTTGAATATTTTTATATTGTTTTCATGTTTTATAATAGATCGCGTATTTATTACATACTAAGTTGAAAATAGACGAGAGAACTCGTAAAATTGAAACTCAATTGACTATAGCAATTGTTTACACTAATATTACTCAATATCGCTGTCTCAGTACTCGTTTATTGTTTAATCTGATCTTGATTTCTACGCGAGACTAAATCAACTAGTGACTCGAACCGATCGATGTACCTTAAGAGTTTTTTTTTTTCTTTCTTTGGTTTCTCATTCGTTCCCTAATATTCATATTTAATTTGCATTGCGCGATGAAACGTGACGTTTTTTCATCTTCAATGATTTTCACATACGCTTTTTAAACGGTGATGAAATCACCTTTATCAATAACACGTGATAAAAGTTTAAATTTATTGAATTTTCGGCCGATTAAAGAACACTACTTGCTCCGAGATTCTCTATGCGTTTATTGTTTTCGTTTTTCGCTATTTATGCGAACGCGATTTTTAATAATTATATTTATTTGTTTATTTTATATTATTTTGTTTTTTTGTTTTTTTGTTTTTTTTTTTTTCAACGAAGAATCTCTACATCTCGATCATTTGATGAACGAGCGCTATTTTTAACCTACTAACGATTTGACTTTACGATCGATGCGAATAATCCACATTTTCAATTTTATCCACCAAGTTTTGAGCTTCGAAGAAAATTTTATCGGCGTAGATGAGGACTCGTTGCCGCAACCGAATTTTCTTTTTCTAAATACGCAAAATTTAACGATTGATGTAGCAAAAAAAAATATATACGAGTTCGCCTTGCTATAGCCAACTGAATATCGTCTCATTAGCTATTATTGATCGAAAATATTCAAAGAATGACAACTTTATGGGGGCAGTCAATGAATTCTCCGGGGCTTTTCGGATTAAATCAGCAGTAATCCACGAATGTATTGAAAAAAAAAATGTCTTCGATTTAAGAATGTAACTGTAAGAATAAAAAAAATATGACGAGTCGTATGATACTGTCGATCGAGAAATCCGAAAAAAAAAAAAAATATATTTGTGTCAGCGGAAACTGATAAATCGTCAAGCGACGATATTATCGAAGTGAATTCGTTATGAATCTTGCTTCAAATATTATTCGCGTATCAATTATTAAAACGATCGTTGGAAAATATTCCTCGTAATGGTTTGTTCTGCTATAATTCTTAATATATTCTTCATACGAATAATATGTATTTAAATATTTGAATATCATTAATTGAATTACCTAAAAATAATCGATTTCGTTAAGTTATATTAACTGTACTCGATTAAATTATTCGATTGTGAGAGTAGATTTAGTGAGAGGCACCGTAGAGAGTATGCAGAATCTGCACTTACAGACTTTTTTTTTTTAAGCACTTTTATTTTACAAAGTTATGATATTTACTCGTAAGCTGTGCATTTGCATTCGAATAATTATTTCATTATTCGATCTGTCGCGGCTATATATATTCGAGTTGTTTATGACGAAAAAGAAGAGATAATAATAATGTGAAGAAAAATTGAACGATTTAGCGAATATCTTTTCCGATCAATAAATATGTACACACGCTGCACGAGCATTTCGTTTGTTTGTTTTTTTTTTTAATAATAATGACGGAGTGTCGACCGTTGTCCTTTCCATTTATAAAATAAACTTTCACGTCTGCCCAAATGACTCAATCGAGTCCCCTCTCGATACCGTGACAATTTTGAAGAAAAAAAGAAGCATCACATCAATTTTATGTTTTACAAAATTGTGTCATCTCAACCTCGAACTCGAATCGATTAGGTAAGTTTGTATATTGGACCCTACACCTATATCATAACGATTAATTGAAGAATAAGAATTATTAAAAATATCATTACAGGGCCTCGTCTTTCAGGCGATAGCGCTCCCTCAGCTCGTATTATTATTATTCATATTATTATTATTATTATTATTATCAGATAATTTATTACCTTTATTTTATTGTGTCTGCGTGTGTGATATTCACGTGTATATATTTACATCTGCGTCTGTATATCGTGAAAACCACTGATTTTTATGAGGACCGAATCGGTCGTTCACTCGACAAGGTCGAGTGGCTAACGAATTTTTTTGTTTGTTCCTCGGGGCAAAGGCTTATAATCCTCCACGTGAAGTTTTATTTTTTTTTATTTATAATATACTTTGTAAAGCTCCAAGTTGCTTCATATAGCGTACGCAAAAGTGTGGTTTTCGATTTCAAATAATAACGTTTCACATTTCAACGTATATTTTGCTGTTGAGTAAAAAAAAAAAAAAAAACACGTTTTGCAGGCTAAATTGATTTTCGATTTTTTGGTTCTGTTCTTCATCAGAGTTTGCAACGACGGATCTTAAACTCGATGAGAAATTATTAAATGCGTCCACACGCCTCGTGATTTTTGCCTTTATAAATCGTGAATTTTGCGTCACCAAAGTTTTTTCATCGGATGAAACGATAACTCGAGAGTTCGTGCAATGTTCTATTCATGCATAGATTTTTCAGTGAATAATTAGAAAAATTACGATGAGGCGGAAAATTCGAACGAATTATTTCTCTTTGAATGAGAAATTCTTTGTAATGAAAAAAAAAAAATTCTATTGTTTCTGCTGTTTGTAATTTTTTGGTCAACTCCTCGATCAATATTACGTAGCCAACAGTTTTTTCTTCGTACTCGAATAAAAATTTTGCTGTGCGTATGAAATTTGTTTCGCGAGAAAAGTCTCGCGAAAGTTAATTATTAACTGGTAGTTTAAAACCGAGTATTATCTCATCGCGGTGCGAGTATCCGCGGTAATATCACAAACAAAATTCAAAACGACGTTTCAGCATACGAAAAAATGTCAATTTAATGTTAAAATAATGCCACACTTTGCGGTCATGTTAAGTTTCATGTTCGAGACTAATCGTGGGAGGCTTTAATGGAGCTACGCCGTTGAGCATTTCTAGCACGACAATGGTCATAGTGAATCGTGGCAGCGAACACCGCTTGTTAAGGTCGAAGCAAACGTTCGAGGATTCGGTGCTTTCGGTTAAACATCGTCCTCGATGCTTCTAAGAGGAATCTGTTGTTTCTTGGCAAGCGCGTTTAGTACGTAGACCAGTTGGTCGAGTTTCTTGTCCATTACGCACAGCTGTGGAAATAATCATTTTCCTTGTGTCCAAAAGCTTCGTTGCGGCGTTTTTTATTTTTCTTTCTTTTATTTTGTGCAATTTAGTTTCGTGCAAAGATTATAGAATGACAGTAAGGGTACAGGAGGAGAAAAGATGAGCGTAAAATGAACACATGAGTTAAGAGGGAGACGTTCGAAATGCACGGAGAAATCAATTCACGTTGATTAAAAGAAGGCACTCGCACCGTGCTGGTCAATCGAAAAATCAATACCGAATTTCGAGCACCGTCTGAACCGAGCAACCGATAGCTACGAGCTTTAGAAATAATAAAAACGAAAAGTTCACGGTAATGGGAAAATCGAGGAGTCAAAGATTTCACCGACTTTTTTTTTTCATGAATCTCCGTTGAAATCGGATTGACGAGCATCGAAAGAGGCTTCCTTATTCGCTTTGTACGAAGTGAGTTTCAATCTTGGAACATAAAAGCAAGGGATTTATTTACGAAGTTCTTTTTTTTTCGAGTTCTTACTACTCGGTTGCTATTAGAGAGTATAAATCGAAAGAATACAGACAAAAATGAGATAGTTTGATTGCAGCAGCGGATAGTGTCCTTAGAAAAAAAAAAAAAAACCGCGTTGATAAGACGAAACGAACATTTCTCACTATAAATATAACGAGAAACGAAATTCGATGAGCAATTAACGAATCGTCAAGATCGAAACGTGCCAAAATCAAATTTTCAACATCGTTATCGAGCCGAATGAGAATTTTCACAAAAAAAAAAAATAATAATAATCATATTGATCGTTCTTCGAGTCCGTTTATTGTTTCAAAATATTATTCATCGGCAGAACAAAAGGTGCTCTATAAAAAGCTGAAGAAAAAGTAGTAAGAAAAAAGGCTGATTGATTTTTTTATGCTACTCTTTCCAGGCGTCCCTTATTCCGGGAGTTCGGTAAATCGCCGGAGACAGGAAGAAATGGAGCGCGAATCGAAGGAGGGGTTTAAGGAGAATTCCAGAATAAACCGAGTTCGGAATCGTGTTTTTTTTTTTTTTTTTTTTTTTTTTTTTCACAACATCGATGACACAATGATTTCAACGATATTCTCTGTGGCAGGATGACATTTGAAGTGGCCCATTGAAATCGTATGTGAACGTTGAAGCGGTCGGATTATGAACCACAAGGCATCGAAATTGGATCTCAATTATTCAGTGGATTCTGGATTCATACGCGTGGCAAGTTGAAACAGAGTGAGAGAGAGAGAACGAGAGAGGGAGGGAGAGAGGATAACGAAGTGCGTGTGCCGATTATTTGAGAAAATGAAGAGAGTTCACGGACGTTCGATGATTGCACAACGACGATTAATAAAACTCGTACTGACCTGCTGCTCGACCCGGTACAGGCGTGCGCCGATCGTCATGGGCTTAACGTTGCCCGACCGGTCGATTCCCGCCAGGTAGCTGCCCGGCTTACCCAGGGTCTGGTCTAACCTTCTCTGAAGCTCCTGTAAAACAAGCGAGCAACGCAAGGCCCATTCAAGTATTTTTCAGCCAATCAAACAGCCACTTCTACATTGTGGCTACTTTGTATTACGTATGAGAATCAACTTGAAAAAAATAACCATAACGGAAGGCAAAGTGCGAATTAGAACGACGGATGAGCTCGAGGGAACCATGATCGTGGCGATACATCTTCGTTAACGTAAATTTGGGTTCAGGTCATTCGTCTCTTCTGGAAAGACTGACCGACCTTGTACATCTGTCACAATTTTATCAAAACGCATCGTATTTCATGACGTTGAAAAGCTCCGCCGCTCTTTTGTAGAGTACGAACGTAGAGAATTTTTCGTTTTTTTTTTAAAGAGGGTGGCTACATACGACAATATGATAAGAATTTAATAAAATTTAGTGATAACATTCTTTAGCATCAAATGCAATGACACAAATTTTTTCAAATTTTTCGTCTACATAGTTGGCGAATAATTGGAGTTTACAATATGCAAAATATATACCTATATATATATCAGAATCATATGCTTACGGATGTAAACTCTAGTGTTAAATTACTCGAAAACTATGTAGAAGAAAAATCTTAAAAAAATTGTATATTCGTATTTAATCCAAAAGAATATGCTCACCAAATTTCATTAAATTCTAATCATTTCGAATTTTTCTATGCTTTTAACATGGCAACATTGTTGTGTGTAGCCAACCTCCTTAATCATTGTGTGTTGCCACTTTATTTTATTTCTTCGGAGACAATAAATCGCGTTTGAAGAAAGCACCGAAACGAGCTTTTTTTTATTATTATTTATTGTGTCACGAGAAAGCTTAGGAAAGAAAAAAAAAACCGATTTTTCGGGACAAATTAATGTACAATGAAAGCCAGATGGGCTCCGTGTGTTTCCTTTGAATACACAATAATTCATAAATTCTCGTGTTTTTTCAAACAATCTTCAACATGCTACGATCCAAGTAAGATGATTGATGGATCTTTGTTAGGGAAAGAAAAAAGCTTACCTTAATTCGCACCATCATATTCAAGTGCCCTTGACTATACTGCTCGATAACGTCTCTCACGTCATAGGGCTTTCTCGCCTGTTGAAACTTTCTACGCGCTACGAAATACTTGATCTTTCGTATGGCTCTTATGGCGTTACGGTGCGCCTCGGTAAGTCTATGAAAAAAGTCTCATTGAAATATTGATTTTCTATCAAAGTGTGACGTAATGATTGTGCATCAAAAGTTTACTGGTCCAGATAGATAGGGAATTGGGAAAAGAAGAATTTCCATGTGTAACGATTGTCGGTGGTGCGGGTACTTCGCGATTCGATAATCGATCAATCAAATAAATCTTGTCATTGCGACTTATTTGGAAACGATCAAATGGAACTTTTAAATTTAGCTCACTCGATTGGAGAACATTTTATTTGGTATAATAAAAAGACAGCAAAGATTAACGTATCGATAGATAAAGAAAAAGGGAGACGGAGATAAGGAAATGGGTATCCACTCACGTGGTCACTCTTTGGGGCTCTTCGATGTCGATGTCGATCTCATCACTAGCCGCTTCCGTAACCGAGCTTGTTTGCGACGTAAATAGGCTGCCCCTGCCAATCGGAAACACACTACTCACACTAACGGAAACTAAACTTATTCGCCGACCGCTTTAATAAAACGTCCAGATCGAGTTTCTTTCCGTCCAGGGTGGACAATTTCACACGTTTTTTTACCTAAGCATATTTTTCTTATTTTATTTTTTCTTTTTCTTTATAATGTCCGTATTCATTACAATTTCGGATCACTCGAGCTGGAAGTTTCAACGTTTATTTGCCGTAATATTGTGAACATCGGTATTCGTGGATTGAGGCTCCTACTTTTTTTATTCTGTACGATTCTGTAACTACGACCTGTCATCGGTTGTTCGATCAAATCTAACCCCATTTAGTCGCAGTAAAGGTGACTTTTGAACATTTTCACAAACATCGTGAACAAATAATATATTTATATTTCTATAAATATATAAATTATGAAAAAAAATGAACAAATAAACTTGTAAACAATAAATTTGGAGCAATCAAGATTTCTCAAATGCCTTTAGGCCGTTTAAAATTTCTTCGTAGTGATAGTTCTATCAGAATTACAACCTGATCGGTCACAGGTTCACTAATTTTCAATCAGTGGGAATAGGATTTCAAACTATTATCAGAGTAATTTCCATATGTATTTGGCTGATCAGAAAATCCAGCGATTGCGAGCGATTTTATGAAAATGTACAAGCAATTCAATAGGGTGACCGTGATCATATACTATATTAAAGGATCTCGAATATCAATCACTTTTTCTTTAAAATCTTTAGTGAAACCTTGAAATGAACTGGGTGAAAAAACGATTGGAAATGGAACAATAGTTTAGAGTCTAATGAAGCGAGCTTACCGATTGTCTCGTCTCGCTCGATTAGGAGTTCCAGCTTTTGGTTCCTCCATGTAAAAAACAACATCGCCATCGTTCTCAATTCGGCTGGTGTCTGTGGTCGGACCAGCGGTATTTGTACCACCGGATAC